>JAGSMR010000119.1:0-412500 GCA_029286605.1 Sericinus montela | reverse complement strand
TCAGCGACGGGCTCACCACCTGTCACGTTGTCCCAAAAATGTCTTCGGCGTGAGGTGGGTAGAAAGTACTTCATTGTCTAAACCTCAATCTATCCCTGTTTGAATGGCGTGAAGATATTTACATCATTTATTTTTTAAGCACATATCGAGTGACCAGACGCACTTAACCTAATTAATAAAGCAATTACGCATGCAGGATATTACAGAGAAGGGTAGGCAAAAGACGGAAAGTTTTGTCTTCTCAAGTAACATTTCACTTTGTAGTTAATTATATAGAGTATGTGGCCGCGTGGTAACGGCGTAAGAATATTGCCACTCCCTTTCTTCCTGTGGGTGTCGTAAGAGGCGACTGAGGGAACGGCTCTAGAATATCGTTATGGCAACCGATAGGTGGCGGAATAACCATCTCTAAAAATATCAGACCAAAATAATCACACTGAAGATGGGCAGCAGCATCTGAGTTGCGACTGACTGGTACTGCGATCGCCAATCCGCTTGTCAAGCGTGGCGATTATGGCAAATCCTCCTATAGAAGGCCTATATGCTGCAGTGGTTTTACAACAGGCCGATATGTATGTACGTTAAGAAGTCACGATAGCCGAGTGGTTGGGTGGTCGGAATTTCGAGTCGAGAGACCCGAGTTCGATCCCCAGGTGGCAGGCTCGTACCTATGAGTTTTCAAAACTTATGAACGAATTACATCGTTGGCTTCGACATAAAGGCGGCGACGGGCTCACCACCTGTCACGTTGTCCCGAAAATATCTTCGGCGGAAGGTGGTCGAAGGGACTTAATTGTCTAGACTAGACCTCTGTCTACCCCTGTACTGGGGTGCGTGAAATATTTTATTAAATATTTCAGTCAAAGGCGAGATTATAAATTTTCTGATTTGCTTAATCAGAGTGTTAGTTATCCCGTCAATACCTGGAGCCTTATCGTTACGCAGATTAAATATTAGCTCTTCTAGTTCTACAGCATCCGTCGGATTCATGAAGAAATATTGAGATAAGTAACTATCTAACTCTTGGTTTGTATCAAGCTCTGTTAGAGTTATATTGTTTGCAAGATTTTGCCCAACTGATGTAAAGTATTGATTACATACGTCGAGCGATTGTTTGGAGCTGGCGTTACCAACATACACGTAAAAGCTCCAATGGTTCTCTTTTTAGCGTCGCCAAGTGGCAAATACTTTTGATAGTTTTCCAAAGCTGTTTAGGATTATGTCTGTTAGTTACCAGTTCCTTGCTTTCGAACTGGTTTTTAGTACATACATTCTAGCACTCTATCTAACCTCAATACTATTGACTGTTTGCATCTCGCTCGCGCACCGCGGGCAAGCTTTGGAGCAATTCTGCTCAAGACGAATCGCCGCATCGCAGCTCTGGCAAATCGCCAGCGAGTCCTCGCCGGCGTCTGCCGGCAGCTGCCACTCGTGGGACAGCGAGCCGCCCATCGAGCCGCTCGGCGCACTTACTGGAATACAACCCACCCTCTACAGCCGGCGCCTTGATGAGCAAACCAGCTCCTCGTCTCTACTGACCACTAAGGACTTACTGTATCAAAGAAAATACCTTTCACGGTAATCCCAAGGGGTAGACAGTCAATGAAATCCTTTCGACTAACCATCCACCGAAGACATTTTTTTTGGGACAACGTGACAAGTGGTGCGCTTGTCGCCGTCCAAACCAACGATATAAATCTCTCACAAGTTTTGAAAAAAAAAAACTCATTGCTACGAGCGTAAAAGCTGGGGATCAATTTCGAGTCTTCCAACTCGAATTCCGACCACCCAACCACTCGGCTATAGTGACTTTAATGTGTACAATGATAATGGCCCTCATCACCATTGGCCATCATTTCAGAACCTTTCTTCTGCATCAGTTGACGGTCTTCTTCCTTCCCACACAAATCTGTATTTGGTACCAAGGCAACATACCTACAAAGAGCCCAAATATACCTTCGGAAGTGGGTATGAGATTGTACTGATATCTGAGGTATACCATGTTCAACATGGAGTCAGCGACGGGCTCACCACCTGTCACGTTGTCCCAAAAATGTCTTCGGCGTGAGGTGGGTAGAAAGTACTTCATTGTCTAAACCTCAATCTATCCCTGTTTGAATGGCGCGAAGATATTTACATCATTTATTTTTTAAGCACATATCGAGTGACCAGACGCACTTAACCTAATTAATAAAGCAATTACGCATGCAGGGTATTACAGAGAAGGGTAGGCAGAAGACGGAAAGTTTTGTCTTCTCAAGTAACATTTCACTTTGTAGTTAATTATATAGAGTATGTGGCCGCGTGGTAACGGCGTAAGAATATTGCCACTCCCTTTCTTCCCGTGGGTGTCGTAAGAGGCGACTGAGGGAAACGGCTCTAGAATATCGTTATGGCAACCGATAGGTGGCGGAATAACCATCTCTAAAAATATCAGACCAAAATAATCACACCGAAGATGGGCAACAGCGTCTGAGTTGCGACTGGACTGGTACTGCGATCGCCAATCCGCTTGTCAAGCGTGGCGATTATGGCAAATCCTCCCTATGGGAGAGGCCTATGTACTGCAGTGGACTTTAACAGGCCGATATGTATGTACGTTAAGAAGTCGCGATAGCCGAGTGGTTGGGTGGTCGGAATTTCGAGTCGAGAGACCCGAGTTCGATCCCCAGGTGGCAGGCACGTACCTATGGGTTTTTCAAAAAATTAAGAACGAATTACATCGTTGGCTTCGACATAAAGACGGCGACGGGCTCACCACCTGTCACGTTGTCCCGAAAATATCTTCGGCGGAAGGTGGGTCGAAGGGACTTAATTGTCTAGACTAGACCTCTGTCTACCCCTGTACTGGGAATTGCGTGAAGATATTTAGTTACAATTTATTTGTTATGTATGTATATAGGGGTAGGAATTGCCTATGGGGCTACACGAAACGCATGGCATGTGTGGTATGCGTTACCTCTACGAATCGGTAGCTGCAGGGTGTGGAACAGTCTCCCGTATGCCCTGGTGACCCTATCGTAGGTGACCCTGGCGCAGTCAGCGGAGGCATGGGCCCCATAAGCGTCCATCATGGAGAACTCTCTAGAACGGAGCAGGCCGTGCTTTGGACGGGGTTCGTCGCGGAATTTGTTGCTTATCTGAGGGGTGGAGTAAGTAGACGAGGATCTGACGTCACGAGCTGGTATTGCTTCCTACTCACAGGTGATGGCATATTTTAAAATATCATAACCATAACGTCTTCTGGTGGTGTCTTTGGCGTATGGTAACGTTGTAGGAATATTGTGACTCCCTTTTTTCGTCGTAAGGCGACTAAGGGAAACAGCATTGGACGTTATTATGGCGACCGATAGATGGCGGGATAACCATCTCTAAAAATATCAGACCAAAATAATCACACCGAAGATGGGCAGCAGCATCTGAGTTGCGACTGGACTGGTACTGCGATCGCCAATCCGCTTGTCAAGCGTGGCGATTATGGCAAATCCTCCAATCGGGGAGGCTCTTGTCCTGCAGTGGACTTTAATAGGTCGTTATATATGTATGCATGTAACGTCTTGTGAAATTCTACTACAGAATATAAACCTATCTGTCTCTCCCCGTACAGAAAAGTTTGCCGTTATCGTCTCGGTACTCTCTATTCCCTTAAAAACTGCTGTTTGGTGGCAGAAATAGGTAGGAGCTTGTGGTACTGACACAGACGAGGCAGAGAACTCTATTCCTGGCTCTGTCTGAAGTGAACGTTAAAGTACTAGGGCATCATAACTAGAAGGAGATATAAAGCATCTGCACTACTGATTGGTGGTAGAAATAGGAGGGAGTGTGATATTGACCCAGACGACTCCTTGGCAGAGGAGTCTACGCCTGGCTATGTTCAAAGTGAACATTAAAGTACTAGGGCACCATAACTAGAAGGAGATATAAAGATGTGCACTGCTGTTTGGCTTGCACTCCGACCGGCAATCGAAACCCGAGACCACAAAGCTTGCAACACCATGAAAGCCAGTCTGTACGCCCCTCGTCTACAAAGGTGTTTACTTACTTGGTACAATAGTAGAGGCAATTGTTTGTAGGAGATGGGCCCAACATCCGCCAGGAGATCCGCCACGGCCTCCTCATGTGTCTGAAATTAATTTGTTTAGACCCTTAATGTAATGGAGTGAGCAGTCACGATAGCCGAGTGGTTGGGTGGTCGGAATTTCGAGTCAAGAGACCCGAGTATGACCCCAGGTGGCAGGCCTATACCTATGGGTTTTTCAAAAATTACATCGTTGGCTTGGACGTAAAGACGGCGACGGGCTCACTACCTGTCACGTTGTCAAGAAAATATCTTCGGCGGAAGGTGGGTCGAAGGGACTGAATTGTCTAGACTAGACCTCTGTCTACCCCTGTACTGGAAATTGCGTAAAGATATTTACATCATTTATTTTTAAGCACATATCGAGTGACCAGACGCACTTAACCTAATTAATAAAGCAATTACGCATGCAGGATATTACAGAGAAGGGTAGGCAGAAGACGGAAAGTTTTGTCTTCTCAAGTAACATTTCACTTTGTAGTTAATTATATAGAGTATGTGGCCGCGTGGTAACGGCGTAAGAATATTGTGACTCCCTTTTTTCGTCGTAAGGCGACTAAGGGAAACAGCATTGGACGTTATTATGGCGACCGATAGATGGCGGGATAACCATCTCTAAAAATATCAGACCAAAATAATCAGATTGGAGATGGGCAGCGTCTAAGGTGCCAGGTATCTGATACTGTGATTGCCAATCCGCTTTCCAGGTGATTATGGCAAATCCTCCCAATCGGGGAGGCTCTTGTCCTGCAGTGGACTTTAATAGGTCGTTATATATGTATGCATGTAACGTCTTGTGAAATTCTACTACAGAATATAAACCTATCTGTCTCTCCCCGTACAGAAAAGTTTGCCGTTATTGTCTCGGTACTCCCTCTATTCCCCTTAAAAAACTGCTGTTTGGTGGCAGAAATAGGTAGGAGCTTGTGGTACTGACATAGACGAGGCAGAGAACTCTATTCCTGGCTCTGTCTGAAGTGAACGTTAAAGTACTAGGGCATCATAACTAGAAGGAGATATAAAGCATCTGCACTACTGATTGGTGGTAGAAATAGGAGGGAGTGTGATATTGACCCAGACGACTCCTTGGCAGAGGAGTCTACGCCTGGCTATGTTCAAAGTGAACATTAAAGTACTAGGGCACCATAACTAGAAGGAGATATAAAGATGTGCACTGCTGTTTGGCTTGCACCCGACCGACAATCGAAACCCGAGACCACAAAGCTTGCAACACCATGAAAGCCAGTCTGTACGCCCCTCGTCTACAAAGGTGTTTACTTACTTGGTACAATAGTAGAGGCAATTGTTTGTAGGAGATGGGCCCAACATCCGCCAGGAGATCCGCCACGGCCTCCTCATGTGTCTGAAATTAATTTGTTTAGACCCTTAATGTAATGGCGACGGGCTCACCACCTGTCACGTTGTCCCGAAAATATCTTCGGTGGAAGGTGGGTCAAAGGGACTTTATTGTCTAGACTTGACCTCTGTCTACCCCTGTATTGGGAATTGCGTGAAGATATTTTTATATTTATTTCTTAATGTAATGGAGTGAGTAGTCACGATAGTCGAGTGGTTGGGTGATCGGATTTCGAGGCATCAAACGCGAGTTTGATCCCCAGGTGGTAGGCTCGTACCAATGGGCTTTTTAAAAACTTGTGTACGATTTATAGCGATGGTTTGGCATAAAGATGGCAATAGGCTCGTCACTTTGTCCCAAAAAATGTCTTTTGTAAAGGTGAGCCAAGGGACTTAATTGTCTGGTAACCTTTATCTACCCCAGTATTAGGAACAGCGTGAATTGAATATTTTTTTCCTAAAACGCCTCCTGTCCCAAAATTGTCACGAGACTTAATAGTCTAGACTTCTGTCTACCCATCCATGAGCAGAGACGGTTGGGTATATTCTTAGGCAGCCTCCGCACATTCCGCATTTGTTATTCATAGATCTGTTTTTGTATATCACTTTAGTCCTGCTGAAAGAAAGAAGTAACGAAATAGAAAATATAGAAGAAGGATCAAAATTACCTACTGGCGACAAGAGGTACTTCTTCCCATGCCGATCTTCAATCTTCAGCAGCTCGGCGCCGACATCCTGCAACCTTCCTGTCCTCTCCCACAGTCTTGATGCCGTCAGTGTAGGCATGGACATCCTTTGACCGCCTGCCTCCTCCATGCAGCGGTGTACCAGGGCTTCCAGCTTGTTGAGCACTCTCCTAGCCAGAGGTAAGAGAGTGAAAAGACCTGAACCAGTTGGTCTGACCAGGCCGCATTCTAGAAGAAGCTGAAAAGTTAAGTTTTATTCGTTAAATAAGGAAAAGGGGCACAAGAAGCTCTATCCATCAATTAAAATGAAGACACTATGATAGTATTTTTTTTCTTTCTCTGTTGCTATTTTATATATTATTCTCGTATTTGTATCTGTAAATTAAAACAATGTCAGGTTTTTTCCAAGAACTACTTAAGGGTTATTATGCAGCCAACAGAATATCAGTGTTACAAAAGTGCCAACACTTACAACACTAGACTGAGTAATTTTGCTACTGCAACTCAAAACTAGAATATTGATTTTTGTTGTCTTTTGTTATTATTACACATTATTTTATTTTTGGAGTTATAATAACAAATAAAAACACTTTCTTTTTTTATATACTTTATTTTATCAAAGACAATTATAATATAATTATAATTTAAATATAAATAATAAATAAAAATTGGTTTATTTCCTGTTTAGGTCTTCACAATTATATCAAACGTCAGAACATCTTTTTAAGCAATTAAATACTTGTGCCAAGATGTCCTGCTCTTCCATATCTTACAGTTTTACTTATCTAATTACATATAACTTATTAATTCTGTGTGTGTGTGTGTGTGTGTGTGTGTGTGCGTGCGTGCGTACGTGCGTGCGTGCGTGCGTGCGTGCGTGCGTGCGTGCATGCGTGCGTGCGTGTGTGTGTGTGTGTGTGTGTGTGTGTGTGTGTGTGTGTGTGTGTGTGTGTGTGTGTGTGTGTGTGTGTGTGTGCGTGCGTGCGTACGTGCGTGCGTGCGTGCGTGCGTGTCACTGATATTCATTGAATAACGGTCAAAATGCTTCCACCTCACTATAGTTTAGTTTTCTAAGCCACGCCGAAAGTTTATTTCTTAAATCATACAAGTTTAATTTTGATATATTTAAAAGATTGTCAACTTTGTTGTAAACATATTCAGATTCTATTTTAAACTGATGCCTTGCATATTCAGTTTTGACTACACCTTTGTAAATTGGAGTTTTCTTTCGTCGGGTACAACATTTAGGTACATAAGATACTCTTTTATGTCTTTCTCTCACAATTTCAATTATGTATAGCTTTCTGACACTTAATAACTGGCTAATGGTGTACAGATTTTGGGTCGGAAATCTGTAGGGCTTATTATGCATTACTTTTATTAAGGATCGCTAGCTGCGTTCAAGGTCTAGAAATTTAACCTTAGATGCACCTCCCCATACTGCTATACAATATGTCAAAACTGACTGTGCAAGAGCGAAATATATTTGATTGATGAGTTTGTTGGTAGCAACATGTCTAAGGGTTTTAAAAATCCAGATTAACTTACGTATTCTGGATGTAGTAACCTCAATATGAGAATGCCAAGATAGTCTTTGGTTGATCATCAACCCCAAGTATTTAGTACAAGTAACTTGATTTATAGATGTACAGTTGCAATAATTTTTATTACTACACATATGTATTTTAAGTTTATAATTTTTGGGCTGTGTCCGTTTATTAATTGAAAAACAAATGTAGTTGGTTTTAGAGACGTTAAGCGTTAATAAGTTTAATTCAAGCCAAGACACTACCCTAGCCAATCTAGCTTCAGCTACCCTATGAGTTTCTTCCCATGTATCTTCGTATGATGAAAATATGATACAAGGATTTGGCCAGATTCATGGGCAAAAGGTGTGCACACCAATACTAACAGTAAATATACATACATAATGGCCTATTAAAGTCCACTGCAGGACATAGGTCTCTCCCACAGGAAGGATTTGCTATGATCGCCACGCTTGTCAAGCAGATTGGTGATCACAGTATCAGACCACTCGCACCTTAGATGCTGCTGCCCATCTTCGGTCTGATTATTTTGGTCTGATATTTTTTGAGATGGTTATCCCGTCATCTATCAGTCACCATGATGATATTCAAGGCTGTTTCTCTTAGTCACCTCTTATGACACCAATTGGAAGAAAGTGTGTGGCAATATTTTTACACTGTTACCACATGGCTATAGCAAAAACAGTAAATATATAATAAATTAATATTAACAATCATGACTCAAGTACAATCAGTCATCACCTAAATGTTTCACCCTAGCAGAATTTGAACCTGCAAACCTGAGCTTTAAAATCACAACCAACTCATCTATTAGGTTGTGGCATAATGTGATGAAAAAAACTCGAGTTGACACAATCAAAGCCATTTCACTCAAATCACAGAACTATAAATAATATGAGTAGGCCAATGTGCTAATCTGTCAGTAACTCATAATAGCCAAACTGTTTGCTCATTGTAAGACCATAGAGGTGTGACTTCACTAAGTGAAAGTCACGAGAGCCGAGTGGTTGGGTACTCGGAATTTCGAGGCAAGAGACCCGAGTTCGATCCCCAGGTGGCAGACTCGTTCATACCAATGGGTTTTTCAAAAACTTGCCTACGAATTATATTGTTGGCTTGGACATAAAGACGGCGACAGGCTAACCAGCTGTTACGTTGTCCTGATAATATCTTCGGTGGAAGGTAGGTCAAAGGGACTTAATTGTCTAGACTAGACTCTGTCTACCCCTGTATTCAGAATTTATTTATTTATTTATAGAGATGTGCAATTCATTAATAATTTTCTAAACCAATGTATGTCTATATTTTATATTTGTTTGTATTATTTTATGTATTTGTCTTAGTCATATATTATGTGTATTCCTATTGCGGTACATACATAGAAAATTTTTCCTATATGCCTTTGGTTGCCGGGAAGAGATCACTATGAGATGATAAGCTTTTCAAACTGTTTTTTTGATTTGATAAATAAGTTTGTCTATTGCTTTTTTAACTGTGACTACCTCCATGGACAAATGGCATACACACTGGTTTTTGTGGTGCCTCCATGCCACAGTCCAAGGTTTGATTCCTGGTAGGGTCAATTGTCTCAGGTCTGAGTGTTTGTGGTATCATTGTGGTTTCTGATTCCATATCACAAGTGCTTTATTTACGTTGAACTCAGAGCTATGTTGAGAAAAAAGTGTGTGGATACTAAAAGTAAATTTATTCATTCATTTAATTACCTGAAATTTTATATTTAGCATCTAAACAAATTTATCGAAGCTGATATTACTTCTAACTCTTCTAAAGCTAACTCTGTCATTAGCCTTTTTTATTCTTCTAGTTTTAGTTTAGTTTTAGCACATCAACTAATACACAGAATAAGATAGATGAACTATTAAAGTTATTAGAGAGTTAATACAATACAAACCTTCTGACTTTTGCAAGTGATTTCAGTGTTTTTTATTATTGCATCCTTCGGTACCGTGAGCACTGGTTGAAAAATTTGGGATAAACATCTCATTTTTACCGGTTAAACAAACTTATATTCTATTTAATTATTACAAACTATGAAAGCAATTTATGTATTTGTATGACCTGTAATTGTTTACTGTCTTTTTTTAAGTTTTGCACTGTAGCATTTTTTGAAATTGCAGGTTATAAAGGCGAAATAAACAGCTGATACTGATCCTAGAGGTTGTTTTTATTTTTCGCTCGGGAGAAAAGGCAAAAGAACTAAACCATACAGCCTAGTGTCAATGTTGCACACAGTGACACTAGGCTGTACTTTATGAGAGGAAGTGAATAGCTGTCGTTGACTTTTTGCTTAACCTAGCGAATAGTTATTAACCTTGCTCTGATATATTAAACAAAATTACGTTACATATACCTAAAACTCTTATCAGGGTTACATATAAGAAATTTCACATCATGTTGAAAATGACTTATTTAATACCATTCCTAACAACTTTAAGCGAATTATGTGTAACATTTTTTTAATAGTTCTTTCTTTATAATAACCTTTCTCTGTGTAGTTTTCTTTAGTTTTGTAATCTTTTCATTTTAAGATGTTAGCTTTCCTTCAAGAATAGAATATTCTATAGTAGACAATAGACGTTTATCTTGCTAGAATTTTAAATGAATTCGTTTTGTATTCGATTTATTAACAACACAATCGGATTATTATTAAAAAAAATATTAAATATCTTCTCGCAATTCGCAATACCCCCTGTATCAGGGGTAGACAGAGGTCTAGTCTAGACAATTAAGTCCTTTCGACCTATCTTCCACAGAAGATATTTTCGGGACAACGTGACCGGTGGTGAGCCTGTCGCCGTCTTTATATCCAAGCCAACGATACAATTCGTACATAAGTTTTTGAAAAACCCATTGATACGAGCCTGCCACTTGGGGATCGAACTCGGATCTCTTGACTCGAAATTCCGACAACCCAACCTCTCGGCTATCGTGACTTATACGTATTATTATTAGTATCTTATAATACTATCACTAATAACACTATTCAGTGAGCTTATAACAGTAAAAAGCGGTTAAATCTGTAACCATATATAACATGAAACCATAGATAACAGATATTGCTCACTCTGCAGCCTGTCCTCGGAGTAGAATCGCTGAATGTGCTCCTCACTAACCAACCTTAGTTAGGGTAGTATGTGTATTTGTCGATTAAAAGGCAATGGTGGATATCTTGATAACGTTAAGTGTCACTCGACATCAGTCTAGCTATTCAACTTCATACGAGGTATAAGCTACCGGACCCATATAAAGTTTATATGATATCGTCTTCTTCTTCCTGGAGATGGAAATCTACCACATCTCCTTGACTTGGCAACACTTTTATGAATTTCTTAATTTAGATTTTCAATGTGACATTGACTAGCAAATCATTGCCGACAGTAATAAAATTGCTACCAATAAAACGAAAACTGAATTACAAATTCATACATACATACATACATAACGGCCTGTTAAAGTCCACTGCAGAACATAGGCCTCTCCCATAGGTACGATTTGCCGTAATCGCCACGCTGGGCAAGCGGATTGGCGATCGCAGTACCAGACCACTCGCACCTCAGACGCTGCTGCCCGTGCTCGATCCGATTATTTCGGTCTGATATCTTTAGAGATAGTTATTCCACTATCTATCGGTTGCCAAATTACAGACTGTTTCATGAAGAAAGGGAGTGCCAATATTCTTACACCGTTACTCCACGGAACAATTACAAAGTCAACATGTATAATTCATGTTCAAATACTCTACCTAAAATAATTATATCGAGAAATTTTAAATGAATGAACATAAAAATATAAAAATCAATTTCTTTATTCACAGTATGTTTAGTGATTTTATTTAAGCGCACATTTATAATAAATTGTTAAACATTATAATATAAGGTAATGTAATAGGTTGTGAGCCCGTTGCCGTCTATATGTACAAGCTAAAGATATAAATCGTACATAAGTTTTTGAAAAACCCATTAGTACGACCCTACCACCTGGGGATGGTAACAGGTGGTGAGCCCATCGCCGTCTATTGTATAAGCGAATAGCACAATAATACTTACATAGACATATTTTAAATAGATAAATATTCATATGTAGATATAAACAGCCACGAATCCAGTACAAACATACATATTCATCACACGAATTTTTGCCCTTAGCAGGGCTCGAATCTTTAACTTCGAAGAAAGGGGCACTGTGGACTAAGCTATCGGGTAGTTGACACTTATTTGGTGCAGGATCTTAGTCTATTTATGTCTTAGGATCCAAGCTAAAGAATTCCTCTTACATAGGTTTCGAAAATGCTCGTTGACACGAATCCTCCTTATACGAATCGAACGGGAGTCTACTGTTTCGAATTCTGATCATCCAACCACTGGTCTATTGAGACTTCATTGATATTACTGTCCCACTGTAAATCTATTTATACTTGTGCAATATTTATTGATTTTAAAGCATATAAGTTATGCTGAACTTTTCCTTATTAAATTAAAGAGAAAAAGTTGGTAACAGCGTAACCACGGTATGTCAAAGTCGCGGGTTCAAATCCCGTCCGTATCAGTTGTAATTTGAATTATTTTTTCTCCCTAGTTATAGTTTATTGTATACCTTAAAACAAAAGTTATACAAAGGGTGGACTTACTTCTCTGAACTGAGCCTTTGGGTATATCTTTGCGAGTCAATCCGACGTGTGGAGAAGTTTTGGTACAGTGCTTTAAAATTACTATATTTATATAATATACTACATGAAAATGATTTTAGTATTGTTTTAGAATACACACCTTTATGCTATGCAGTCCCTTCGATCTACCTTTCACCGACTAATGTTTAATTTTTAGTCTTTATATCCAAGTCAACGATCTAAAAAGTCACGATAGCCGAGTGGTTGGGTGGTCGGAATTTCGAGTCAAGTGACCCAAGTTCAATCTTCAAGTGGCCGTACCAATGGGTTTTTCTAAAAACCTATGTACAAATTATATCGTTGGCTTGGACATAAAGACGGCGACACGCTCACCACCTGTCACGTTGTCGCGAAAATATCTTTGGTGGAAGATGAGTGCAAAGGACATAATTTTGATGTGAAACATCTATAGCCGCACGTAAAACCGATTTCTGGCGTGGCGACGCATGCCGTGGCTATACAAAGGTATACTAATTTACACCCTATTACCTGAGAATTAAGGTTTATAATTAAACACTGAAATCCCTTTTTTATATTTAATTAATTATATTCATATTATTCATATTAGTGACTATGTAAATTATATTAAGATTTCATTTTTACATGAAAGGTCATTTCCTTATAGTCAAAAAGGTTCAATAATTTTTAAAACGAATAAATATAAACTACCATTAAAATTAGCTGGAGATTTTAATGTAAATTTGCAAGAGCTGAATCACTGCCATTAATGACATTTCTTCAAAAAGAATTTCAATTGCAAATCAACAACAATCCAAAAGAATCTACTACCAAATATGGAACAACTATAGATGCTGTAATTGTGAGTTATCTTGATAATGTTTCATCCAATACTTTTGTAACGTAATAAATAAATATATAAATATCTTCACGCAATTCCCAATACAGGGCTAGACAGAGATCAAGTCTAGACAGTTAAGTCCCTATGACTCCACCGAACTTCCACCGAAGATATTTTCGGGACAACGGGACTTTACTACTACGGGACTTTTGTAACGTAGTTTAGTTATCATCGACCAATCGTCACAGTAATACCGGCAGAGGAAACATCGAATATAACTATAACTGAAGTCACAGAGAGAGAGAGAGCAAATATTTAAATTGTGGCCACTTGATATTAATATCGAATTTTTATATCAAATGTAAATAAATGTTTATTAAATAAAGTTACCATTTTCTGTAAGAAATTCGTAATACTTCATTTTTTCATTAGTATTTTGTTAGTACTTCATTTTTTCATTCCTGTAATAATATTATCTTTTATGCATATTACTTGTACACACACGATGTTTCACATCTGCCGGGTGTCCCATGACTGCTCACATTTTTCTTCAAAAAGAATTTCAATTGCAAATCAACAACAATCCAAAAGAATCTACTACCAAATATGGAACAACTATAGATGCTGTAATTGTGAGTTATCTTGATAATGTTTCATCCAATACTTTTGTAACGTAATAAATAAATATATAAATATCTGCACACAATTCTCAATACAGGGGTAGACAGAGGTCTAGTCTAGACAATTAAGTCCCTATGACCCACCTTCCACCGAAGATATTTTCGGGACAACGGGACTTTACTACTACGGGACTTTTGTAACGTAGTTTAGTTATCATCGACCAATCGTCACAGTAATACCGGCAGAGGAAACATCGAATATAACTATAACTGAAGTCACAGAGAGAGAGAGATAGAGCAAATATTTAAATTGTGGCCACTTGATATTAATATCGAATTTTTATATCAAATGTAAATAAATGTTTATTAAATAAAGTTACCATTTTCTGTAAGAAATTCGTAATACTTCATTTTTTCATTAGTATTTTGTTAGTACTTCATTTTTTCATTCCTGTAATAATATTATCTTTTATGCATATTACTTGTACACACACGATGTTTCACATCTGCCAGGCGTCCCATGACTGCTCACATTTTTTCTTCAATACTATAGTTATCCGAATTGTGTTAGTAGATGTTTATATAAATAATAAAATAATATAATATCTGCACACAATTCTCAATACAGGGGTAGACAGAGGTCTAGTCTAGACAATTAAGTCGTTACAATTGGTACATAAGTTTTTGAAAAACCCTTTGGTACGAGCATGCCACCTGGGGGCCGAACTCGGGTGTCTTGACTCGAAATTCCGACCACCCAACCACTGGGCTATCGTGACTTCTATATTTATGGCTTAAATTCTTTATAAATAGGCAAAACAATTCTGATAAATAAATAAAACCCCGCTTTCTTTTATTCTATACAAAATGCAATACTATATCTCCTCTATTATATACTCTGTCATTCAAAAATTCGATTAATCTTTTAGTTCACCATTCACCGTTCATTCGCGAGATCAGCTCGTTGTACGCCCGTAGACATTTATTTGGCCGCACTGACGCCGCAAATCATTTAGCACCGCCGATAAATGAGACAGAAAACCAGTGAGTCGTGTAGAGGATCGACGTGGGGAAGATGTAGTGCATGAGAATAGCGATTATATTTTTTCATTGCTACTGTCACATAAATGCTCATCATCAAGTAAAGTTGTATAGTTCATATTTTTTATTTAATAAATATACAATGTATGTATATGTAAATATACTTTTGTATCCCTTGTCTTGTTGGTCTCTGTATTGTTAGCAACATCTGGATGAAATCGCCAGTAGGCGATAAGGCTGCTATCTGTATCTATATTAATTTCTGTATTTTGTTTGTTGTTATTTAATGTTTGGTGTACAATAAAGCATATTTCATTTATTCATCACATCAAATAGTCACGATAGCCGAGTGGTTTCGTGATCGGAATTTCGAGTCGAGAGACCCAAGTTCGATCCCCAGGTGGCAGACTCGTACTAATGGGTTTTTCAAAAACTTATGTACGAATTACATCGTTGGCTTGGACATAAAGACGGCAACAGGCTCGCCACCTGTCACGTTGTCCCGAAAATATCTTCGGTGGAAGGTGGGTCGAAGGGACTTAATTGTCTAGACTAGACCTCTGTCTACCCCTGTATTGGGAATTGGGTGCAGGTATTTATTTATTTCATTTTATTTAATTAATTCAAAGTTGACTGGTAGTAAAGGGTACAGGGCATTAAGTTCGTCTTTTTCCTTTTAAAAATAAGAAAAATATTTTTTTTAAAAGTATTAAAAAAAATATTTCTTAAATATGTACAACATAGAAATAAGATAAAAATACAGCTTCCCACGAGTTATATAGACATTGTACCCCACAGTTTCCTCGGTAACGGGAAATATTTTCTTAAAAAATATAGCATACGTATTCAAAATGTTACATCTAATTGTTTCATATTTAATTAATATGTGGTGTTCTTTCCGTAGCTATATTCAGACATGTATTTTTAGTAACTTTTACCAAAGATTATACAACCACCACGTGTTTTTTTTTATAACAAGTTGAGCCTCGAAAGATGGCCGGGTCGTGCTAGCATTTTTAAAAAATAAACCCACAGATAATATCTGTCGCTGTCGCCTGTATAATGTGTCATAGGTTCTGTTATCAAGTTCACAGGTCATTTAGCGCGTCATTTTGTCGTGTTCCCGCGCAAAATGGCGTGTACTGAATGCCGCTAATAATTAACCTAAACATTACTTTGTTAGTTTTTGGCCTTTCATAGAGATTATTTATCAAATGAAAATCAAAATGTTTTTATTTCGTAAGACATATGTAAAATATGTAAATTGCACTTTGGTGTGTTAATTTATATTGAGCCTATTTTATTAATGAGTGTACAGAACATGTCTTTTAGAAATTGAAAAAAAAAAAAAATCTTTTATTTGTAACGAACAGAAAGAAAGCTCTTACATATCTTCACACCATTCTCAATACTGCGGTAGACAGAGGTCTTTACAAACAACTTCTTTCGTTCCACATTCAACGAGCCCAGTGATTTTACTCTCTTTGATAGAGCTCGTCACGTCTATGTCCAAGTCAACGACGAATCGTACATAACTGATTCGAATTCATCGATCACCCCAACCACCACCACTCGAATATCGAGTAAATTTATAAAAAAAATATTCAACGTTGACTCCACTGGGAATCCAATCCGAGACCTCATAGTCGGCGCACCTAAAATCACACATAAGTTTCTTCCTTCTGGCGATCGAACTCGAATCTCCCCATTTAAATTCCGAATGCCAAACCATTCGGCCATCGCGTCATAAACAAACATATCTCCGTGATAAATGGCCACGCTTTAGACTATAATTAATAAATTTAGTGTAGTTCTGCGCAGGGCTTAGGGGTACAGGTGCGTCGTCCGTCCGTCTGTCAGTGCGCTCTCTAGTTACCTTGATGAATTGTAGCCGTGTTTATTAATGTTGCCATGAACTATGTCCATTTATATTAGACCGCGAAAAATTATAATCATATTTTTTATTAAATGAGCTAATCTTGTCTAATCCCGGGGTTCGAATACCGGACGGGTAAATGTAATCAAAACAGTTTTTCAAAATTTTCTCGGGTCTGAGTGTTTGTGGTAATTTCGTTGTCTCTGTTTGTGGTGATTTCATAATACAAGTAGTTTGACTAATTACTTTGGGTTCCGAGCCGTGTATGTTACTTTGTCGCTTTCCACGTATGTATTTATTTAGATTAAATATCTTCAAGCCATTCCCAATACAGGGGTATACAGAGTTATATACAATTAAGTTCTTTAGACCCACATTCCACCGAATCACGTTGTTCCACATTTGTGGGACAACGTGATATGTGGCGAGCCCGTCGCAGTCTTTTTGTCCGGGCCAACGATAACTTAGTAAATCGTACATAAGTTTGTGAAAAAACCCATTGGTACGAGCCTCGGGGATCGAACCACCCAACCACTGGGCTATCGTAACTTTTTTATTTTTTAATAATAAATTTATGGATATATAAGTTACCACTCGTTATTTTCTGTCTGGCATTATCAGTGTTTATTGTCTGTCAGTTTGTAGCGGGATGGCACCGAATCTGAGGCACAGGTTAGTTCAGCTTCAGAAGTTAACTTTGTATAATTAAAAGTAGAGACACGATAGCCGAGTGCTTTGGTGGTCGGTCGAGTCAAGAGGCCAAGTTCGATCCCCAGGTGGCAGGCGCGCGCTAATGGGTTTTTTTTTTCACAAACTTATGTATGAATTATATCGTTGGCTTGGACATTAACATGGCAACGGGCTCACCACCTGTTACATTGTCCAAAAAATATCTTTGGTGGAAGGTGGGTCGAAACGACTTAATTGTGTAGACCTCTGTCTACTGTCGCATTGGGAATGGTGTGATGATATTTTTTTTTTATTGCATGGACTTGACAGTTATACAGATCTGCTTTTATACGACTCTCTATATATATCTCTCCCTCTCACTAAATTTGGTGCAGATAAATCAATATAACGGGAAAACCTAATCTATTTTCAAATTTATGTCGCGATTAGAAAACGTTTGTATTTCAGCGCGTAATTCAGGCTTGGTCGTAAATTTTATGTACATTGAGGTACAAAGTACGGTTTATCAGTTCATACGCCATTAAACTCGACGCCGTTTTGCGCGCCAATCGTCCGTTGAGCGGGAAAAGTGATACGGTGACATTTTTTTTTTTTTTTTTTTTGGTTAAATATGACCAAGAGAAATGTTAATTGAGCCTAATAAGGCGTTTCACTAAAAGTTAAAAAATAGAATTAGCATGTATCGTATCGTTTCTTTTATTTTTATTTTTATTCCACTTTATATTTTATAATTTATTATGGACATATCATTTTCCTTCCGTGTGATAACGGCGCAAGAATATTGCTAGTCACTTTCTTCCCGTGGGTCTTGTAAGAGGCAAATAAGGGAAACAACCTTGAATATCGTTATGGCAACCGACAGATGATGGAATAACCATCTGTAAAATTATCAGAACAAAGTAATCAGACCGAAGATGAGCAGCAGCGTCTGAGGTGCAAGTGGTCTGGTACTGCGATCGTCAATCCGCATGCCAAGCGTGGCGATTATAGCAAATCCTCCCTATAGGTAGAGGCCGTTATGTATGTATGTGTAGTTTTCATAATATTGGGGTACGAAGAGGTCTAGATCTAGACCTTTCGACAGACTTTTTGCCTAAAATTATTTGGGGAACGTGACGGTTGGTGAGCCCTTCACCATTTTAGTTATAATTTAACACAGATTAACCGTAGTTTAAGATCCGGCTCGGAGGATTGATGATTTAGATTGACAGATAAATTCAGTCCAAAGTCTAGCTTGGCGTCAAGAAGGGCCGTAGTAATTAATGTGATATATATATATATATATATATATATATATATATATATATATATATATATATATATATATATATATATATATATATATATATATATATATATATATATATATATATATATATATATATATATATATATATATATATATATATATATATATATATATATATATATATATATATATATATATATATATATATATATATATATATATATATATATATATATATATATATATCACATTAATTACTCCGATCTCAATGTCGTAGATTCCAGGTGACAAGGAATTAGTCCAGATCCTTGCCAATACTGGCTAAGTAGTCCAATGTGGGTAGGCCCTTGATGTGGGTAGGTGCGGACCTCCCTTTTCGGACTTTACGGACTTTTCCTACATTCTCTCGGGTCCTTCATGTTTGTGGTACCTTCATTGTTTCTGATTCCATATAACAAGTGCTTATGTTGTTTACTTTCAATCAAAATCAGAGCAATGTATGTGATGTTGTCCTCATCTATGTAAGCAGTTATGTTTTTATTTATTTATTTATCATACAAAAAACATTGAAAAATATTATTTCGAATTATAGAAATGCATTTTTATTAATTTATTCAAGCACAATCCCTGACGAGGTAACCTAAGGGAATAGCAGCAATGTCAGGATCGCCAAATGTCCTTTCCTTTTTTCGTTTCACTTTCTTCATACATACGCGTCTTGGTACCCCGAGTATTATCGACCCTACCTTCTTAGAGGAATTTGATTACATGGTCTTCGAAACATAGTTCAGACTACCATGTATTTTTATCAGCTTTTCAAAAAGTTTGATTGGAACAGAGAAAGAGAACTGATACAAAAACTACATACTAAACATTTATATTCTACAGTAATACACTTCTTAAATATCTGCCATTTTATGCAATTTTCTGAGCCAGTGACTTCTGTTTTCCCTAACCTCTGACATTGACATTTGCACAATTTTTCGCGTGCTGTGTTTTCGCGCGTAAAATTCGTGTACGTCAAATACAGGAGCAGACGTGCTTTGAAACATGGACGTTATATTAAATTCTATTCAGACCTGGTTTATGAATCCATATAGGAACTCTCTTCTCCATGTTGGATTGGTATTATTCTAATATATGATTGGTCTATTGAGATAAACCATCGCTTTTTTATTCTTTACCTACCACGAGTGCTATAAGAGATAATTAACGGAAAAGATTTTAATAAGACATGGAAGAGGAGTTGCCGAAGGCCTATACCCTAGACATAATCTCTTCCCTATCCTCCTGTTCCTTCCCAATTCTTTTGTTAAAGGTCGGTTACAGTTCTTCTACTGTTAGTACAGTACCGATGTATCTATACATACGAGTAGACAATCACGACGCGACCGGCCGCGACCACGCACTCATAACTAACGACACATAATCTATGCCTGCGTCGGTCGTTCGGTGCAACCTAACAGAGCCAATAAATAGTATTGGTATCGGTAAAAAATCTTTGCCCCCTAATCCAAAAAAAAAGTAAAAATGTCAAGAAAAGTCCACGGGTCCTAAACTTGGGTAATTCAGGTTATGATAAACGTATTCTATACCCAATGTACGTGAGCCACTAAAAATAAAAGGATTTCATTTCAGTAAAACATATATTTTTACAAAATTCAAATAGGTAAAAAGTCCGCTTTGTGCCCGCCAAAATGAACGTCTAATATTTTTAATCTATGCTTTTGATTAAAAAAATCAAAGCACATTCCGCGGCTGCCGCACGTGCGAATAATTCAAACTCGGCCGTTGTCATTATTTGTACGTTGCGGTTATGGCTGTGGTTGAAATAAGAAATGTTTTTGCGTTTTGTCATCGTGGTTGGTTTCCATTGTACTATAATTTATGTGTAATACATCGTATTTTTGTCGTAGTTTTATATTTCTAAATAATCTTTTGAAAAAAAAAATATTCACGCAATTTCGAATACAGGGGTAGACAGAGGTCTAGTCTTGACAATTAAGTCCCATCGTCCCTCCTTCCACTAAAGATATTTTCGGGCAACGTGACAAGTGGTGAGCCCTGATAGTGAACCGTACAAACGATATAATTCGTATATATGTTTTTGAAAAGCCCATTGTTACGAGCCTGCCACCTGAGGATCGAACTCGAGTCTCTTGACTCGAAATTCCGACCACCCAACCACTTGGCTATCGTGACTTATTATCGTTTCAACATTTTTAATAATTGTTAACTACAATTCAATACGTAATTAACTACAATACAACGCGTGAAGATATTTATTTATTTACAATACAATACAGCCCTATTTCTCGTGGTATGGTACTAAGAACGCTGTCTGCATTTCCACTCTGAATGACTAGAACCAGCCCTCTAGTTCCAGTGTCAACTATCAGTGCCGGATTCAATTCCTTTTGAAAACCCCGCGGTGCGATCGTCTCTACCTTATAAATATAAATATAAAAAATATCTTCACGCAATTCCCAATACAGGGGTAGACAGAGGTCTAGTCTAGACAATTAAGTCCCTTCGACCCACCTTCCACAGAAGATATTTTCGGGACAACGTGACAAGTGGTGAGGAGCCCTGGTGGTGAGCCGTACGAACGATATAATTCGTACGAGCCTGCCACCTAGGGATCGAACTCGGGTCTCTTGACTCGAAATTCCGACCACTTTCCACCACGAAACGACGAAATTGTCTAGATCTCTATCTACTCCTGTATTAGGAATGGCGTCAAGATATTTTTACTACAGTAGTTTACCAAGGTAACTTGATGGTAAAGCATGTAGCCAGTAACTGGATTCCTTTATCGAAACAATTAGAAAGCTAGGGCGCGTTGTCTTCACAGTGAAAATTGTCCTTAAATCATTTCTGCACATTCTCAACCAACGGTACATGCCACCGTTTTTGTGAGTTAGGTTCCAGTGAAATATCCTCGTCGGGACAGAGACGTAACCATGCTTCCCTTGCCTCGGTAGCAAAGGTCAAGTCCCAATCATTCTCAAGAACTCTTATTGACATAACATACATGTTACACATATACAAGACGGCCTGGAGGAGTTTACTGCAGATCATAGACATGTCCCATAAAGAGAATTTGGCATATTATATTTATTTATTAAACATACTTTTATGGAAGATAAAATATTAATTTTAGATGTAAACTAAGCAAACTAAGCTTACATGATGTCTTATATAAAAAATCGATTTGAATATTAAAATTTATAAAAAATAACTACATAAATAAATAAAATCAATATTAATATTAAAACTTATAAAAAATAATTAAATAAATAAATAAAACAAATAAATATCTTCACACAATTCCCAATACAGGGGTAGACAGTGGTCTAGTATAGACAATTAAGTCCCTTTAACCCACCTTCCACCGGAGATACTTTCGGGACAACGTGATAGGTGG
Source organism: Sericinus montela (assembly GCA_029286605.1). Taxonomy (NCBI): domain Eukaryota; kingdom Metazoa; phylum Arthropoda; class Insecta; order Lepidoptera; family Papilionidae; genus Sericinus; species Sericinus montela. The sequence goes on along the minus strand of JAGSMR010000119.1, from coordinate 390,444 downwards.
TGAGCCCGTCGCCGTGTTTATGTCCAAGTTAACGATATAACTCTTACATAAGTTTTTGATAAACCCATTGGTACGAACCTGCCAACCGGGGATCGAACTCGGGTCTCACGACTCGAATTTCCGACCACCCAACCACACGCCTATCTTGACGATACAATACAAAATGACGTGGCATAATGCAACCCTACCACCCGCATGCTCGGATATTTAAAAATATTAAAAAAGCGCGCGAGATGCGAGAGCCGAGGACACTTCCCCGGCAATTACGGCGCTTGAAAGCTTGCGTCGTTTAGTAAAAGAACGAATAACGAAGCGCTTTTGCGGACTGCGTGAAACTACGTGAGGTGTTTGCGAAATGCGTAATTGTTTTTGTGGACACAATGTGGGGTAAAGATAAACATAAATAAAACAAACTTTCACCTCTGTGAACTTAGTTTTGAAAACGACAAAACATTGATTATTTTTATGAGATAAAAATAAAATATGTAAATATCTTCACGCAATTCCCAATACAGGGAAGACAGAGGCCTAGTCTAGACCTTCAATCCACCTTCCACCGAAGATATTTTCGGGACAACGTGACAGGTGGTGAGCCCGTCGCCATCTTTATGTCCCAGCCATCGATATAATTCGTACATAAGTTTTTGAAAAACCCATTGGTCCTACCAATGGGTTTTTCAAAAACTTATGCCACCTGGGGATCAAACTCGGGTCTCTCAACTCGAAATTCCGACCACCCAACCACTCGACTATCGTGACTTTTTTTAATTCTATTTTTAATTTTGTGTGATTTAATTCAGAATTATAATATAAAGTATAATCTTCGTATAAAATTATAAAGTGGCAGCCTCTGTTAACAGGCGGTGCGCTAAAGGTCTTTTGCCACACAGCTCCTGTGAGAGTTTGAGTGGTTTTTACACGTCCTCGAAATATTGTAATTTCATTATTGACGCTCAGCTTTCTTTCATTAAATAATTCGTGATAATTTAAATTTACTTTAAGGGGCAATACCACGACCTCTCAGAATACCGGCGTGAAGTAGAAGTCTTACAAACTTCTGCGTTTCGTCTGGTGAGTGCAGGTAACCGGAGGCCCACACACCCCCCTCCCCAATTCTGGGGGGGGGGGATGCATTTTAAGGTGCATTTTAAGCACGCATCTGCTTTACCTCTGGTGAGCGTGAGCGGATTTCTTCTGCTTTCGCAGGTATCGGGCCTCGAGGCAAGCCTCATTGACCGGGCGTCTTCTCAGGGGCTGCTGCTCCCCGGTCCTGGGTACCGCTTTCTGCGGTATATATGTCGGTGTGTTGCGTATTTTACGCCATGCGTCGGGTCTTTCACTCTTCCCCGTCCTCCCCTCAACGAGGTCGGGTGGTGGCTGCAACAATTCCTAGGGAGAGGTCGCCGCTCTGGTGGTCGAGCGTGCTGCGGCAGGAGGTCCGATAAGGACGCCAGGTCGCGCAGGTGTTCATGTGGCCCATTATCAGCGCGGTCATACATTTTCCGCGCCAAGTGGACCACAAAGTCGTGGATAGATTCGATTTTAAGGTCTCTGGCGATGACGTCATTCCGGACGTAACGACCAGCTCCACAATCGTTCTTAGGGAAATGTTCTGCTGAACCTGCAATCTTTTCCGCTGTGCGGGAGATGTGAACGCGTACCACGCTGGTGCAGCATATGTGATTCGCGAGCGGATGTAGGTCTTGTAGATCCCTACCTTGGTCTTCGTTGGCAGGTTGGATGCCAGAACCGGACGGAGGACCGCCCTCGCAGCTCTTGCGCGATGCATGACGTATTCGACCTGAGGGGTCATACGTAGAGAGCGGTCAATCTGGCATCCAAGGTAGGTCACTGTCTTCTTCCACTCTACATCCTGGCCTCGGAGCTTGAGTGGTGGTGGTACACGTCCCTGTCTGTTGACAATTATGGCGCATGTCTTGCCAACGTTCACGGCCATGCGCCATTTGTCCAGCCATTCAGGCAGCAGGTTCAGCAGACATTGCATCCTCCTGGCTGCAATGTCTGCCCGACGGGACGACGTAAAATACGCGCTGTCGTCTGCGTAGAGGGCGAGCATGACATCTTGTTCCCATTCTTGGACGCGACCTTCAAGTGTGGGGATGTCGTTGGTGTAAATTGCGTACAGGTGCGGAGAAAGACAGCTGCCTTGTGGCACTCCTGCCTCTATTCTTCGTGCTGCCGAGTCGATCCTCTCGACGCTAACACAGAAGCTCCGTCCCTCCAGAAATGACGCCACTAGTCGTATGAGCGCTGGCGGCGTTGTGGTGTTGCATATTAGTTTGTAGATTAGACCCGTGTGCCACACCCGGTCGAAGGCCTTCTCTATGTCGAGAAAGACCCCCAGACAGGAGCGGCCGAGATGGGTTTCGGCCGCTAGATAGTGTAGCACTCGGGTCAGCTGCGCCGTGGTGGAGTGGCCGCTGCGGAATCCGAATTGCTCCTTTCGGAGCTCTGTGTGTGGTCGCAGTCTCCGCAGCAGCAGCCTTTCAAAAGCTTTGCTACATACGACAGTAGCGTGATGGGACGGTAGCTTGCCGGGTGTCTTCTGTTTTCCCCGGCTTCGGCAGCACTATGATTTTCCCTTCCTTCCACTTGGAAGGGCAGTGTTGGGTGCGTAGCACCCCGTTGAACAAACGGGTCAGTGCTACGATCCCTTTCCTAGGCAGCTGTCTTATTGCAGTAGTGGTTATGCAATCGTTGCCCGGCGCTTTCCGTAGTGGTAGGCGCTGTGCCACTCTTCTTACTTCAGAAGGGGACATGAAATCGTCCCTCCTAATGGTGGCGCCGGGCTCGTCAGGAACTCCTGTACACAATGCTCAACCTCCTGTGGAAGTCTGCGACGACAGCAGCAGCAGTATTGGGTTTGAACTGCCCTCTAAATGTTCTGCCAGGATCTCGGCCCGGTCTCGTGCTCCGTAGTGCCGTTTTCCTGTGCTGTCCACTAGTGGGCAAATGGGCTGTGGTGTGCGCGAAAGCTGTCGGGTGAGCTGATATAGCGAGGCTGGATGTTCCGAGGCCTCCTCGATGCGAGCGTTCCATGACTCGCCTCGGAAGGCCTTTATCCTTCCGACAGCTTTTCGGTAATAGAGTTGAGTTTTGCCTTTACTTTGGGACATCTGGTTCTAGCCCAAAGCTTCCTAGTGGATCGTTTCTCCTCTAGGAGAGTTTTGAGCCTCCGTGGGAGTACCTCCCCACGGTGCGTGTCAGGTATTGTCCTGGTGGCCGCTAGATACTCTTGATGTATCTTTTCACAGATATATTTAGCGGCCACTTCTACCTCTTCTCCAGATGTTATATTCGCACCGTAGGTAAGGTTCGCCAGCGCTCTTCTGTATTGCTCCCAGTTGGTCTTCGTTCGGAGGCCCCGGGGCACTACGGAGTCGGCGCTGGTCGACATGGTAATGAGAATTGGTAGGTGCTGCGTGTCCAGGTCATACAGCACCTCCACTTGGACCGGACATGTGATTCCTTGGCAGATAACTATATCCAGGACATCCGGCCGATGTGTTGTTGTCGTGGGGATATGTGTGGGAGCTCCTGGTCCCAGCACTTCATATCCCCCTTCTTCGGCGTCTTCAAACAGTCTCCTGCCGGCGGGGTTCATGATGCGCGAACCCCATGCCAGGTGCTTGGCGTTAAAATCTCCTGCCATAATGACAGGAGAACTGTTGTCCATGACGGCTCGGATGTCCGAGGGGCAGAGAGGAGGGCCGGGTGGGCGGTACGCTGCGTAGATCCTTAGCTCCACACCGGCCGTCTTCAGGAGTATCCCAATGCTCCTGGTTGAGATAAATGGCAGCAGCTCCAATTCCTCATGCACTAGGTCTCTCCTAACCAAAATGGCCGTGCCTCTGTAGGCCTTTCCTTCGGGAGAGACCTCGTCGCGACGATACACGAAGAAATTGGGGATCTTGAAATGGCGTCCGGGTCTGAGTTTAGTCTCCCCTAGCAACACGACCTGGATTCCGTGCTGCTGCACCATAGTGCGGAGACTGGCGGCTTGTTGTTGGATGCCGCCTGGGTTCCAGTACATTACCCGGAGCTCAGCCATTTCTTGCCATTGTCAGGTGGGTCAGGGCTGTCAAAATAGCCGTGAGTGGGTCAGCTCCCGTGGTCATCGCCGCTAGGACGTCGCCTAGGATTTTCATGACGACTGTGACCAATTGTGCTAGTGCAGCCTCGATCGTAGTCGGCACGGGTGTTATTTGAGGGGAGGCCTCGGTTCTCCCCTTGAGGCTTGTGCTCGGAGCTGGGTGTTGCACTCGCACATGCTGAGTTACATTTCCTTGTGTGTTGGCAACTGCTGGCCCTGGCTGGATGGTGGCAATGGGAGGGGTATGGGTGTGGAGGTCACCCTGGCCTCGGACTTGGCCGTCTTCTTTTCTTCTTCTTCCCCTCCTCTTCCTCTTAGTGGAGAGGGGACCTCCCCTCTCCGTGGCCTCGTTAGCTGGCGGTTGCAGAGTTGTGACCGCTGCTAACTTTCCAGGTTTAGTGGCTGGTGCCACTTCTGTTGCCACCTCCAGGCGCCGCGGCTGTCGCGGCTGTGGCATGGGTCTCGCATCGGGTGCGCCCTCTGCGACTGGTGGTGCACCTCTGTGCGTATTTTGCCGCGGCGCATGCGCTGGCGGGGGGGGGGGGGATGGGAGGGGGCATTCTAATCCCCCTCTTGCGAGCGATGCGCTGAATAACAGCGCATCTTCGGTCGTTTGCCGAGTGCGCCTTACCGCAATTGGCGCACTTCGGTGGCCCATCCCTTGGTTTGGGGCAGTCTGATGCGACATGATCCCCGGCGCATCTAACACATTTGACCGGGCGAAAGCAGTTTGCCGAGGAGTGTCCGAACCCCTGGCAACGGTGGCACTGAGCCGGGCCTTCCCTGCCTTGCCATGCCTCGATCGTTACTCCGGGCATGTAGAGGAGCTCGTGTACGTTATACAGCCTCTTGAGCTCCTCTTGGCTAAGGTGGTGTAATTTGACATGGAAAAGGCAACCCGGTCTCCCTTTCTTCGGGGGGATTGCCCTCACAAATGTAACGGGAAAGCCCAATGCCTTAAGGGCCTCCTCGATATCTTCTGGATGTGTGTCTGCTGGTAGCCCACGCAGTCCCACCTTAGTGGGCAATTCCGCGGTCGGTGCATAGCAGTACCATGCGAGCGCTGCGTCCTCCTTGCTGCGCTCCGTTAGGTACCTCTGCACCTTCCGGTATTCATCGGCCGAATGCGGGCGGAATCTTACCCTTTCCCGAAGGGGCGCGCATTCGGCGCGTGCCTAAAATGTTATGCAGGGCACGGAAGTGTTTTGCCCACTCTGGTAGGCATTCTACTATAATCGGAGGATATTTACTATCCTCCTTTTCCTTGGCCACCACCTTCCTAGGTGATGGCACAGGTGGGCTGCGCGGGCGCTTGGGTGCCGCTGCCATCGTGGCGTACGTCGATGCGGACGACGTTCCTGGGCGCGTTGGCCCCCCCCACGTTTGGGCATCGTAGGCGGCAGCTTTGTCGACCGGTGTTTCTACCGGCGACATTGATTTTTGCCCTGCCTTTGTCTCAACCTCCATTTCGGAGGGAGATGGGGTAGAGCGGCTTAGAGCCATGCCCCTCTTTGGCTCGATTAGTATGGTTGAGGCGACCCCCTCTGTACGCTGACCCCACTACGGAGGTTTGCAGGAGGGGTGGGGGGCATCATAAGGCGTCTCGACTTTTGCGAGGTCCGTTCCTTCCGTATTTATACTGGTTGCCGGGCCCGTGCTGAGTTGTGTTACACAACTAGCGTCAGGTACAGCAACCGTATTTCCGGCCTCGCTTTCCAAATTGGAGATTCCGACGTACTCGGTAGAGTCCCATCCTCCCGGTAGAGTGCTGGTCCCCTTCCTCTTCAACTTGCGTTTCAGTGGCTGGGGAATACTCCGACGAGGAGGATGAGGATGGCGATCGCGGCGGGTCTTCATGCCGAACAGGTGTTTTGTTCTTTCTCCGCGGGAGTGTCGATTTCTGGCGGCGTGCGACGTCTTGCGGCTAGTCGCCCTTGTAGGACCTCCGTGTCTTCCACCTGACGATACTCAGATCGCCGGTCAGTAGACGCGGGGTCGGGGCGATGCGCGTGTGCGCGGCAGTGGCCGTGGTATCCCGGTCTTGCTGTCCCGGGAGGTAAGATCACCGATTTCTCGGGATTGAATAGGTCTCGCTTCACTAGTGTCCTTTCGAACGTCGTTGTCCGCCGCTTGTCGGGTGGTTCCCTAGGTCGGCGGGAGGGGTGGGTCCCCTCATCCGACATTGTTATACACTTAGTGTAGTGTGTACCTAATGTATGTGTGTATGTGCTTATTTCGTAGACGTGCGAACGATACGGTTCCTATGTCGCTTGACCACTCCCCCCCGCCCCTCAGCGCGGGCCACTTAGCCGGGTGAAACCTTTCGGAGGCCCAGCACAGCGCCCAGCGAGCGGTTTGGGGGTTTGTTAACTTAAAGAGAGATGTCCCCGCGAAATGAGACTTAATACCCCGAAGTGTACAAGTACACCGCAGGGCCGAACACCGGTGCCCTTTTCTAAGAAAAGGGATAGGGTGTCCGACGCGCTTGGAACGCTGTTGGCCAGTTACAATTGTTACGGCAAGGGCGTGTCAATTGGCAAACAGACGTTATCCCGGGGGTGTGGTCGCCCAAAGTCTCAAAGTCTAGGAACTTCAGGGAGTAAACTCAACCTTTAGAACTTCGACCGAGTTCTTCGGAGCGACGGGTGCCGTGGTAATAGTACTAGTTGAAAAACTTTCCTTATTCACCGATTGCACCGCTACACAAGCCCGAGATACCTCTGGTATTGCGGGTGTTTATGGGCGGCGGTAATCACTTACCGTCACGTGAGCCACCTGCTCGTTTGCCTCCCTTTTCTATAAAAAAAATATCACATACATTTCTCTGTTCCCAAACTAAGAGCTAAAGTACTTGTGTTATGGAATCGGACACTGCGAAATTACCGCAAACTCCCAGACTGGAGACAATGTACAAATATTTGCTTTCTACGTCCGGGAATCGAACTGGGCCTCACAACAGTATCATCATAACCTGCATTTGACGTGTATTTTGTATGAATTACGTATGTAGCCATATGAAGTAATCCATTCCTAGTAACTACAACATAACTAGTGAACGAAAAATAAATAAATAGTAGCCTAGTGGTTAGAGTGTTCACCTTAATACGCGTTTGATATAGGTTCGATGTCGGCAAGCACCATAACTTGACTGGCTCGTCGGTCGAGTGGCTTACCATTTGTGAGGTTCGGTTAGATTATCGGTTATATTTTCTATGGCACGTGTGATTTATTTTTTTTTTATATTCTAATTGAATTTTTTTTGGTAATTGCGCACAAATACATGGATAGCGGTAGCGGATAGAGGTCTAGACAATTTAATCTTTCAACCTCCATTATTCCACCGGAGCTTATTTTGTGGCGATGTGACAGGTGGTGATGCTGTCGCCGTCTTTATGTCTAAGTTAACGATTTAATTCGTACATAAGTTTTGAAAAACTCATTGGCACGAACCTTTCCCATGGGTGTTGAAATCGGATCTCTTGACTCGAATTCGGATCACCCAACCAGTACTAGTATAAATTCCATTTAAGAACGTGAATAATACTCGTATACCTGCCTTATTTAACTAGCTGTAACACTTCACATACACACATTCATAAATACATAATTAACAACACACATATTTAATATTTATCTAGCCCAAAAACTTTGTAGAAATTATGTTTTTTTATATAGTCACAATAGCCGAGTGGTTGGGTGGTCGGAATATCGAGTCGAGAGACCCGAGTTCGATCCCCAGGTGGCATGCTCGTACCAATGGGTTTTTCAAAAACTTATGTACAAATTATATCGTTGGCTTGGACATAGTGGCGGAGACGGGCTTACCACCAATCACGTTGTCCTGAAAATATCTTCGGTGGAAGGTGGGTCGAAGAGACTTAATTGTCTAGACTAGGCCTCTGTGTAGCCCTGTATTGGGGATTGCGTAAAGATATTTAATCAAATAAAAAAATACATACATAACAGCCTGGACTTTCCACTACAAGATATAGGTCTCTTCCTCTTTTCTCTTCATGCTATATGCTATGCTATAATCACCGTGATGTGCAAGCGGGTCGATTGCGGCACCAGACACCACACACCTGAGACGCTGGTTGGTTTGTTTAAGTAGTGTCTACTTATTAACAACCATTAATAAGCTTTCTTATACTTTGGCATGGTATTTTAATGATAAAAATTAATTTCATACATAAGCAAAATATTGTTATTGAAAAAGTTACTTCGCAACACTCCGCATGCAAATATAAAAAGATATATGTTACCTGGTCTGCAGAGAAGAAGAGCACCACCCTCCCTACCACAGATGCATGCACTAATTCCACTGTATGCACCACCACCATTACACTCAAACCAGGCAATATATACCCCCAACGAAAACGCGACACGTGTTTCGCCTCAAAACAAGGCATTATCAAGCGAGTAGACTCTACGATGAGCGACCGCAGAGTCACCGTCACAACTTTACAATGAATTTCCGCAAAGTAACGCCTGAGTCAATTAACTATCTGAGCAAAATATCTCCACACCATTCCCAATACCCCCCGTGTTCATAGCTCGAAAGGACTTAAGTGCCTAGATATATATAGTCAATTAAGCCCTTTTGACCCACTTTTAAACTTCTCACCGAAGACATTCTTTGGGACAACGTGACAGGTAATGAGGCTGTCGCCGTCTGTATGTCTAAGCCACCGATATAAATCGTACATAAATTTAGAAACACGCAATAGTATGAGCCTACCACTTGGGGATCAACCTCGGGTATCTTGAGTCGAATTCCGATTACCCGACCACTAGGCTATGGTGTATAAAGCAACTCTTACATAATTGTGTAAAATTACAGGAGTACACAGGTTGAATTGAATACAAAACATTAATTGTATAAGTTTCTATATTATAAAAGGAATTGCGTCAAGATATTTATAACATTCTTGTAAAATTACACACATGAGATCTCATTAACTATGCTGGTACAGACTTTGCTCTATGGTAGCAAAACTTGGGTACAGATTACTAACAAGTTACAACGTAATCTTAGGTCTGTCAGAAGCAGATGCGATCTTTTAGTTAAATTGTGCGGCGTTATTTCCCTTTCTTCCCGTGGTCGTCGTAAGAAGCGAACTAAGGGAAACAGCCTGGACATCGTTGTGGCAACCGAAAACCGGGATAACCATCTCTACAAATATCGGATCAAAATAATCAGACCGAAGATGGGCAGCAGCGACAGAAGTGCGATTGAGCTGGTACTGCGATCGCCAATCCACTTGCCAAGCATGGCGACAATGGAAAATCCACTCTATGGAAGAGGCCTATGTCCTGCAGTGGACATTAACAGGCCGTTATTTATGTATGTATGTATGTACCTTGGCAGTGTAAAGAGTTTATGATGTCATTTTCTTGTCATTCAGACCCGACTTCGAACCCCAGAGGGTAAGTTCGTACCAATAATTTTTTTTCAAAACCTGTATACGATTTATATCGTTGGCTTGGACATAAGGACGGCGGCAGGCTCGTCACCTGTCACGTTGTAAAAATGTCTTTGGTGAAAGGTGGGTCGAAAGGACTTAATTGTTTAGACCTACGTCTACTCCAGTATTGGGAATGGCGTGATAATATATTTTTATGACAAGGTAGCAAACGAGCTATCGGTTCACATAATGTTAAGTAATCGCCGAAACCCTTGTTCACAAGTACCACCAAGGGATTTGGGTGCGTAAACGACTTTTACAAAAGTTATGAGTAAGAGGAAGGATGAAAGGAAAGGTGGGTGGAAGACTTGTGGGTCAAAAATTACCTAACACACCAGACAAATTTATTTCCTAATATGCGTTTATAAACTGAATTTAAAACAATCTTTAGCAGATATTTTTCTCTAAAGTATTAATGTAAAAATGCTCACAAATTGTAATTTTAATTTAACTTTCATTTTCCATTACGTTTCCCTCATTTAGGTTAATTCTGAAAAAAGAAAAAAGTCACGATAGTCGAGTTGTTGGGTGGTCGGAATTTCGAGTCGAGAGACCCGAGTTCGATCCCCAGGTGGCAGTACCAATGAGTTTTTCAAAAACTTATGTACGAATTTCATCGTTTTTTAGGTTAATTCTGGTTCTTAATTAAACTATCTATATTTTTCTCTGTTTTGCTTTTTTCATGTATTGCTGATAAGAGGAAACTTTATTGATTTCAGTTTTATTAATTTTGGATAGGTCCATCTGATTTGGTAATACATAAATACATATATAGATAGGGACAACATCACAAACATTGCTCCGATCCTGATGTAAGAAGCTCAAGCAGTTGAGGTATGGGAATAGGAAACAACGAACGCACCACAAATATCCAGATCTGAGAAAATGTAGAAAAACTGGTTTTTCTGCATTTCTTTTAAACATAAACCATTCTTACCATATACAGTTACATAAACCAGTTCTTTTTCATTTCTACTACAAAAACACTTTTTCTACATCGACCCTACTGGGAATCGAATCCGGGACCTTGAGATGGCGACTCCTTGAAAACCGGGGTTTGCGCCACTCGTCCACGGAGGTCATCAATGTAATGTTGTGTAGTTTCCTGAATTAATATAAAATAAAAGAAATAGATAATTTATTATACACAGTCAGGTTATAAGTATTGTCACACAGTAAAAACTTGTATTTTACAATGCTGGGCATAAAAAATTTTATTGCATTCGAATTTCGAATTGTTCATGAAAATAAAACAACATACTTTTTAGAATTTTACTCATTTTTAAATATGGAGTGGACGCTTAAAGAAGACCGTGTTGCAGTTATTGCGTTGCATCGTTGCGGTTACGCGCCAATTAAAATTTTTGAAATACTGAAAAATTTGAATATAACTAAAAGGTTCGTTTATCGTACCATCAAACGATACAATGAAAACTCTAGTGTAGATGACAGGTCATGAAGTGGTCGCCCTCGGTCTGTTAGGACCAGCAGTGATAAAAGCTGTGAAGGCGCGAATTCAATGAAATCCCAAACGTAAGCAGAAACTGTTGGCCCTTCAGATGGGGCTAAGCAGACCCACGGAGAAAAGGGTTTTAAATGAAGACTTAGGGCTTCGGGAATATCGAAGAATAACAGGACATTGTTTGAATGCTCGACTAATGGACCTAAGACTGAAGAGTTGCCGCGCTTTGTTGAAGCGGTACGCGGGAAAAAATATCGGGAAATTCTTTTTTCGTATGAAAATTTTTTTACCGTAGAAGAGTGCTACAACAAACCATATGTTAAGGTGTACGCACACAGTAGTGAAGAAGCGAGCAGTATTCCGCGTGTCTAACGAGGTCATTTTCCATCCTTGCTCATGGTATGGTTGGTAGTTTCTTATTGGGGCTTAACAGAGGTACATTTTTGTGAGAAAGGTGTACGAAACGAATGCAGTTGTGTATCAAAATACAGTCCTGACGAACCTTGTGGAACCTGTTTCTCATACCATGTTCAATAACAGGCACTGGGTATTCGAACAAGATTCGGCGCCAGCTTATAGAGCGAAGAGCACATAAGACTGGCTGGCGACGCGTGAAATCGACTTCATCGGGCACGAAGACTGCCCCTTCTCCAGTCCAGATTTGAATCTGTTAGATTACAAGATATGGCAACATTTGGAGGAAAAGACGTGCTCAAAGCCTCATCCCAATTTGGAGTCACTCAAGACATCCTTGATTAAGGCAGCCGCCGATATTGACATGGACCTCGTTCGTGCCGCTATAGACGACTGGCCGCACAGATTGAAGGGCTGTATTCAAAATCACGGAGGTCATTTTGAATAAACTTTAGTGTCATAAGAATCTATGTTTTGTTAAGTTCATTTTGGTATATAAATAGTTACATAATGAATAAACTTGTTTTAATTATTTTAGGTTAAACATGTGACAGATTTTATGACCTGACTAGGTATTAATTTGGAAATTTCCTAAAATTTTTCCTTAAAATTTGTTCTCTTCGGCACTTACTATGTACTCGGTAAATAAAAAGAAAATATCATAGGTATATTTTATGAATATATTTGTCAGCTTTTCCATAGGCAAATACAAAAAAGCATTGATGTCTAGTATAGAAATTAATCCACGCGTACGAAGCCGCCGGAAAAGCATGTTTGATACATAAAATGTATGAAGCTATGCACATTAATCTTTCTTGCTTTTGTACATAGACGTAATATTTCGAAATTCACATTTCAATAAAGAATTAAGTCCGTAAATATAACTTAAAAAAGTAAAAATGAACATTAACAAATAAAATAATATTGAACATTCATAACCTCTTTAACAACTCTTCAACTATATTCTTAGTTTTAAGTATTAACAAGCGGTTCTCATTAGTAACATAAGTATTAGGGAGCATCTAAATATGGCGAGACGCAGGACACCTTCATAGTGGTAAGCGTTATTTTCTAAGCCACCGCCGTACGCGCTAGTCACGCTCGACCTTCGCTTACCTATACCGCGCGTCGCCAGGGCAGCGCCGTGCTTAATGGCTCCGGGATACATGAACCTCCCACAATACTTACGATTACACTATATATTTATTACATTTTGCGAAGTGTGTTTTATCAATATGATAGTGTTGATATGTCTTTATATCATAAATAAATATTATTTCTTGAATATTTTACGTGCTTTTTAATAAGTTTTTATAACTTTTATGCCCACTTATTGTTAGTTATAATACTGTTATCTTTTGTCCAGTATAACTTTCAAACTGCTATATCAGTATTGAATCATTCTTATTTTATGGTGTAATAATTTTTTCTTGGAACATATTTTAAATTTTGTTTATAAATATTAATTGGTTGTTACAATATCATTGTGTAGAGTCGATACTTGGATGATAGGAATTAGAATCAAGAGACCCGAGTTCGATCCCGATGTGGCAGGCTCGTATCATGGATAAGATGAAATAACCCATAGGCGTTATATCAAAAATTGATGTACGATTTATATCCTCGGGTTGGACATGAAGACTAGCTCACTACCAGTCAAGTCGATGCTGCCGCCGATCTATTCAGTCTGGTATGGTTTCTCTTTTTCGGTATGGCTTTCCTCTTACTCTTTCTAGAATGCATATGGATTTCCTTGTGGGTCAACATAGTGTTGCCATAAGGAATCCAGAGAACTCTTGAGTTCACAATCTTATGTTCAGTCATAATATCGACCAACCGAGACGACAGTAGCACCCCACTCCCTGGTAGACGTTCTCGCTCTCCGGGACTCCGGACCATAGAGCTAACGCCCCGCCAGACGGCTCTTAGGTGCCAATGCCCTTCCGTTTGGTCTCTGACAAACACACGACATCTAATTCCCTTTCCTTCATTATTTCGATCAACTCATTCGTCTCACCTCTCATGCCTCCTCTGTCATTCCATGTGGCAACTTTGTACTCCGTCCTCCATCTTCCGCCATGGTGACGGGTGGCGGCCCCATCGCCGCTTTGCGCGCTGCATTGCCTGATGTGCAATGCAGCGCGCAAAGCGGCGGCGGGGACGAGCTGGTGTGCGTCGCCTTTGGCCAGCTGTGTAGAATTGCAGCCCTGAGAAGGGCTGGAAGGTGTAGCGAGGGGCACACTTCTACAATAACCCCCATAATAATACAACAGTTGTTATACTTATAGTTCGCCTCAGAAAAAGAAAGGGTGCGGTACTTAAAGAGAACTCCTTTGCAGAGAAATCTCGTTTTATTAATCGCGATATTGGGATTTTCTGTAAGAAGGTTTTGCAATAATCGCCTACGCGATGGATCGTAGTACCAGACATCTCGCACAATAGGCGACACTGCCGCCGATTTAATCAATATTCCTCTGGGATGTTTCTCTTGTCATTTTATGGCTTTTCCCTTAGTCGCCTCTTACGACACCCACGGTAAGAGGTGTTGTTACTTCTTACACCGCTACCGAACGTGTCTACCACATATTTCCCATTCGATCTAGCTAATGAGTCACGCAATAGTAAGGTGAAAGTGTGTCTGTGTATTGAATTTTGGTAGATGGACGGATTTGGTAGCAAGTAGACGAGATTTTGGACGCGTTGCAAGGCTGTCAGGGCACACTTACGGCAACCAACCACAATATATATTCTCTTTTTACTGCCTATCCAGAGTTCATGGCATTCTTCTCCCAAAGATTTCCACATAGAAAGTCCAACCTCCAGCATCCATCGACTTTCCGCAATACTTTGTAAGCCTTCCGTCGTTAGCGTCTAAATACAAAGCGGATTTTATTTTCGGATAAATCACCGGTACGAGCTTTTCTCCTCAGTTCTCTGGATTCGACTTCCGATAATCAAATTTAACATGAAACGTAGAGAGCTACCTACTTTCTTTACTAATTTCTTTTTGTAAGGTGTCCACCGTTTTACCGTGTGGTGTTATAATATCATCCCTTTTTCTTCCCGAAGGTGTCGTTAGAGACGACTAAATATTGCAGTGGCAACAGACGGCATGGTAACCATCTCGAAATATCATAATGATACAAACCGGTCACCGAGTAGCAGGGTCTAAGATGCGAGGTGTCTGGTACTGCATTAGCCAATCCGCTTTCCAACAAGATTTATACAAATCCACCTCACGAGAGAGGCCTATGTCCTGCAGTGGAGCAGCAAAGCCCATTATCTATGCACAAATATATACCTTTTAACATACATTCATCATTATTACAACAGCCCATCAATAGTCCACTGCTGAACATGGGCCTCCCACAAAGATTGCCACATAGAGCAGTGCTGAGACATCAGCATCCATCGACTTTCCGAAATGTTGTGCAGGTAGTCACTCCATCTCGTGGGGTAACGCCCTACATTGCGTTTGCCTAAATGAGGCTGCCACTTGAGCACATTTCTTCACCAACGCTCGTCGGGTGGTAGCGTGGCTGCCATTGCAACTTCAGCGTACATTATTAACATAAAACAGCATACATTATAACATTTTACTCACAACTATGAATCAATGAATGGGTCATCTGAAATTTAACCAGATAACTTATCATCATTCCCGTTAGTGAGACTCAAACTAATGAGTGTTTCGAAACTACGATTTTCGTCAACTTGAAAAGACGGTGTCAGCTTCGCAATATGTCACGATGTTCGCAATATGCCATATATGCTCTTACTCCAAATGCGGTCTGCCCACGATTTCCGTGAATGAAAAGTGCCATTAGACACCAAGACAAAAGGTATATAATAATCGGTTAACTGGAAAACGTTGACCTTTCCCATAAAAACTATCGCCTCACTCAGCAAAGGGATTAGTGTAACTTCAGATATTTTTTGGAGTTTATGGCCTGGTATCTAGACCTTTAGGCCAAACTTCAAATATATATGCATAATCCAAAGATTATATAATCACTTCTTTAAATTATTATCTATGTAGTGAATACTCGTTTGTCTACATTTCGACAAACATTATTTTTTCGAGATTCCAAAGACTGTACTAGTTTTCACAATTTATTCTATGAAAGTTCTACCTAGTCCTAGAAAATAATAGGCTGCTGTTGTACTGTTCATAGTTGTTCCCTTAGTCGCATCAATGACATACAAGGAAAGTGTCGGATGTAAATGTGCAAAACCTGTCTATTAACAGATTTAAGAATTTTTTAAAGAAATTTATTAAAGAAAAACTTTATAGGAAGGGTTATTATGATATAAATGAATATATTAATGACAGTAACCCCTGGGAATGAGGTGATCGCTCCTTGATCGAGCGATATTGTAAAAAATATTGACCAAGAAAGAGGATACCTGCGGTGTTTCTTTCGCCTGTTTCTTCTCCGTCAGAGGAACCTCATTACGAAACGGTGGTAGATTAAAAATGACTATCGATAAACGAATGTATGTTCTGATGTCGAAAAATATATGATTTGATTTACCAAGTTGCTATCGGCTTTTCTAATTTCTATTAACAATCTTTACGATAAAAAACGAGCGACAAGTTTTCAGACAAATATCAAGTATGGTTATCATAGCGCGCGATAATTACGTACAGCTAAGCTATGGTATTGCGTCTTTTTAATTAACTTTAAGCCAATGTTTGCAGTACTATGCAATTACTTTGCCTGCGAATCACTTCTGTTTGTATCTAGAGTGGTTTTCAATAGTAGAGTGGCGGCTTCATTTGGCCACCAAAATTATTGTAACTTCTAAAGGCAACCAGCATCAATTGTCTTTTGCTACGTGCAGTAGTGCTAGCAAATTGTACAATTACTGGACTAAATTTATTTACTCTTTATATATAATAATTATTTATAAAAAGACAGTGCCTATTTATGTACACAAATTTGACCGTGTGGTAACGGTGCAAGAATATTGCCACTCCCTTTCTTCCCAAGGCGACTGCCTTGAATATCGTAATGGCTAACGGCTATAGTAGCGGGATAACCGTCTCTAAAAATATTATATGGGAATAATCATACGGAGGATGGGCAGCAGCGTCTTTGGTGCGAGTGGCCTGAAACCTGGATTATGGAAAATCCTCCCTATGGAAGAAACCCTATGTCCTGCAGTGGACTTTAATATGCCGTTATGTATATATGTTTAATTTTGCATGAGAATCTTGCACCAACTGAATTTCTTTACGCACGCTTGAATTACGAAGTGTGATCACGTCAGGCGAACGGAAGCTAAGAGGAAGATATAACCAATGAACATATGTAGATACGTTTCGTATTTTACAGTAGGTGCAAGAAGGTGTGACCACACATTTTCTTTCCCTTTCTATCTTAGCTAGGTATCATAACATAGTTATGTATCCAATAATGAAAGAAGAAATATATCCAAAAATATTTATAAATCAATGAATACCCATAATAAATTTAAATGTATGTATATATTACATGTACATAAACATATACATATATACGTAGAGATGGAAATAAAGAACTCCTTTTTTTTGTTAAAATTTCGCATTCAATACATAGAACCACGAATATATTACAACTTGTTATTCCGTCATACGTCTACTCGAACCCAGTTTAAAAATCACTTTCATCAAGAACCCACTTCATCTAGGCAATCAGGCTAGGCAACCCAAGATATTTGTTTTCTTTAAATCACCAAATAAAACGATGAATCAAATGTAAACCATTTATTTGTTAAATAACCGTTTATGTGAAACTGCTGGAATTTTAAAACGCAGCGATGGCGCCGACCGGCGCGTCACTTCTTCCCCGAAGTGGTAGGCAATAAATTACCAAGTAGATAAATATCCAAAGCTAAGTTTAAACTCTCAATACATATATTATCTTTATATTTAAAAACTACGCATGACTAGTAAGATAGAACCATGTTTGAATACATTCGGGAAATGCGACAATTTCAACGAGTTATCACGTCAGTCTTTTATTAATGCAAGTTAAAAAATTCTTCATTGGTGGTCACGAAGTTATCCTACTATTTTTTAAATCGTTGTTACGTAAATAGATCTAATTTTAAACTCCTAAAATTCAAAATGTTATACATAATTTGTCGATGTACTACTTCAAATAATTTATTCTGTAAAACAGTGTGACCTGACCACCAATACTTTTCTTTTTTTATTTCTGCTACATTTTAACGTTAATTTTTCGAAATATGTCACATCTCCCGTGCAAATGTGACAGCACAAGTGTTATTTTTTTATCTATCAACCCAAACAATTATTGTGATGCCATAAAGTTAATTACAGTAAAAAATCTATACATTCCGATAAAAGGATGAGTTACAAACCACTTTCTACTACTTCTATTATGTAAATACGAATTTCGATTATGATCTTAAAGAGTACAAATTCGTGGGGCACTTTGTTATAATAATTTGTTTATTATATTGTCGGGTTCATGTGAAGTGAACATAGCTGTTATTCGAATGATTTCGCAATTAATAAGCGCAGCTATCATATTAAGGTTAAATCAAAAATCATCATCGTAACTGTGAATGTTTACTAAAAAAAATATTATTAAATAACATATCAGATCACTTCACAAAAATCCGACGGTTTATAAACGACCAAATGTAACTACTTTGAATCCATAGAAAATAACTATTATTTCAAATTTCGAATGTCCAAACAAGATAGAGAGAGAGAGAAAGTACCTAATCTAAAGACACCCCTAGTACTTAAGGTAAATATTTCAAATACACACACAATATTCAAGAGTAACATTTCTTACGCTAGATATTTACAGGGTGTTACAAACTCAACTAAATAATTGTAACCTTGTCACTTGTGCAAAATAGCTCTGACACATATTCACACCAACAACAAGGTATGTATACAACTGGCAAAGTAAACCAAACACCTCTAAGCTATAACTGGATCAAAATCAAATACCAACATCCTTTCAACTATGCTAAACGGGTCGGAACTAAGTGACTAGAAAACAAATTCGATATGTCATAGAGATGATCACAAATTATCGAACTATGTAAGTCATTCGATAAAATCAATACAATCAAATATACGTATTCATTGTTACCACTCGCAGTATATCGACGAAATTATTAAAAAAAAATCTATGTAGAGAAATTAGAGAAGAATAAGAAAACTTACTATACATAAAATATGTGGATAGGTAGACAATCTTTACAATGGGGATATATGTGGTCTAAAGGTATTGTCACATTGTGAGGCACTCTGCGTAAGTCTTGTACATGGGATTTTCTACTGAACACTCTTATTTTAACTACGGTCAACTCATCATTCGGTTACTTTTCAATATTGAAAAAGCACTTTTTCAGACCAAGACAGTTTTAAATTCAAAAAAAAAATTTCGGCGGCAAATATGACAGATCGGGGTCCGAACAAGTACCCTCACATTGTCTATGGTTACTTAACTACTAAAACGAATCTAGTGCATCCCAGCGAGACGGGATATCGAAAAGAAAAACGTTTACAACGAGCGACTAACATCAGTCTATCGTTTTGTAAGGAAGACAAGTCAAAATGACATTACAATTGTTCCATTTAAAAATACTTAATTTACTTTGTACTACGACAAAAAGGGGTCGCTATTTTTACTGTGCCTCTTTTACAAATAGTTTTTCTATAAAATACACTACCAATTGAAGAAAAAAATCTAATTTGTCATGTTTTCCAACATCTTAACGCGATTAGAATCAACAGAACAATAAAATCGTACAAAAAATATTGTCTCCATTTCTCAAACTAATTAATTATTGGTCCGTATTCTACGTCTAGAAATCTTCTAGCATTTTTATCGACAAAGCAATATTTATACCGAAGGAAGAAACTAAATAAGGCACAAGACGATTGTGTCTATCGTGGGTGTTTAATGATATGCTTTTTAAAATTCTCATCTAATCTTTTAAACTACTCGAAACTACGTAAACTACTCGAGATTTTTTTTAAATAAATTCTCTCCTTAAAGCGTTTCACTTCAACTTTAACTATTAAAAAAATTGAATCAAATAACTACTAGATAAAAAATATCAATAAATAACCCAGCACCCAAAATCAATCTATTCGTCTACAGGTCTAAAATACTGGGATGCACTTCTAGAAAATAGTACACCAAAAGATAAGCAATGTAATGACGTCGCCTGAAAATATAAAAGACAATACTGATCAACGATAAATGCTTAAACTGATAATTTATAATCTGTTAAAAGATAATAAACAAAAGGCATTCATACAGCTACCACATCTTTCTTTAGTATAACGAGCCTGTTAGTACTAAAAGGAGACGACACTTGCGCTGTATTAAACCCTTTTGGCCTCCGATTTTATCAGGAGCATGTTAGCAAATTATTTCAGTATTGTCCCATATGAACAAAAAAAAGGAAACCCGTCGATTTTCCGTCTTCAGGTCGGTGCTCTGGTCCCGTAGACACCGACTCATGCACACTCCACCGCTAAAACTCGCTTCGTACTGTATTTACGATGTCACCATGCATCTATTTAACCATTAGTCAAATCTCTCCAAACAGTGTATACTGACACGGTTAACCTCTTTAGCAAAAGAAGCGCAGTCCAAAGACAGAGGCAATTAAAAGTATGTATATCATATGTATGTAATGTACATGTTTTTGTTCACAATATGTTCGAAAAAGGTAACATGATATTATAAACTTGTCTTAGCCAAGCATTTCGTCGAACAATAGGCCTTCTATAGTAGTATACACTGAAGGATTTTTTTCATACTATTCACATTACTAGACACTACTAAAAGTTGGGGGGTTATCAAACTAATTCAATTGTTACTGGCGCCCAACATGGGACTTGAAGCTTGCTACGGTTTGGTATTGAAAAAAAAAAAAAACGTAGAGAACTAATTCAAGGTACGAAAAAGCGATAAATGAAAGATCGGCTGTGTTTATTACCATTTATTTCTAATACTCGACTAAGTGACGATGAACCATAGAAAATATTTTTACTCAAATGCTTCGAAGGAGGCGCGCGGCCTGCGCTCTACAGCAACTCTAAGGGGCTCTATGAGTCCCCCGCCTATGTGACATGATCGCCTTCTTGAGAGAAACGAAGCACAGTGTAACTATGATTCAAATCTTGCCAAAGAAAGGCGCAGGTAATACATTATCTACAAATATGACCATATGTCGGGTACTAAGTATTATAAAACATTCAGTAATCTTAAATCAACGACAGAAGCCACTCTTACTAAATCCTTTCGCATAGAACACGTGACTTGATGAATATAAGCTCACATAACACTAGGCATTAGGTACATTTGCCCCGTTATATATTTTCACACTAAATATCTTAAATAATAAACACTTAGGACAAACAATAAGACAAAAAAGAATGAGTTAAGTTTAGTAAATATTTCCAATGTAATTTTATTGTCTCCAAATCTAGGCCATGTAACAGGTACTGAATAGTTTTTAAATAATCAAAAATATAATAACGTCTATGCTCCAGGATGTATTTGATGTAAATTATTCAAAGGAAATCTACACACCTACAACCGATCCCGCCCTAGCTACGGGTAAACTGTCAACATTAATTATACATAGAGAAAAATCCATTACATATTGCACAATACAATCTGTAGCAATCAGTGTAGATAAAATAAAAAAAACAGCCCATATCTACTTATCTATGTTAAAGAAAACTATCTGTATTGAAACAGAACTACCATAAATAAAAATGCGATTACACCAAAAAATATACACAAAAGGAATGTTAATACAGCCTCTATTGCGAATTTGTAATAATAAAATGCCTAGCGTCACTAACATGATAGTGCCGCCAAAACATGATCAGTGTTGCCAAGTTCGAAATAATCCTACCGAATCCGAAAATTTGTTTAGTAACAAATCCACGCTAATTTAAATATTGACGCAAAAAGCATCAGTCAACTATTATGTAAGAACTCACGCCAATACATGCGTCGTCGTATTTTCTTTTATTTATAGGTAATTGAAATCGGCGAGGTAGTAAAATTTGTCAAAAGAGCTTCATTGTCAAGGAGGAAGGAAGTAACTAAAATATAATCATTTCATCCTTGCCAAGCCGCGTTGATTGTATATAAACTAGTCAGAAGCGGCAGCTTATTTTTAATAATGTCACATGCTTCAAGTTTGCTTACATTTTCTGAACACAATTTATTACTGTAATATGTAACACTGTACCTGTACTCTTACACATATAAAACAACTGACTGAAACAACAATTTTTTATTTTTTTTTATGCTTCTGAGTCACGTATTGAAAGACGAACACCAATTCGCTAATGAAAGAGGTTTCAGTTTGAAATGTCAATACTTAAATTTAGAATCTTCTTTAAGTTTTGCTATATTGAACTTTAACTAGACTCTTCTAAGCTACTTTAAGCTTCAAGTATCTTTAGCATTTCGTAACATATTACATTCGTATGTATTTAAATATAAAACGGTATTATTACATTTATCACGTACTGGCAACACTGATGTCAATCGAGCAAACATGGCCGCACGCCCCAAAGCGGCGGCACAAAGAGCGCCCTACATTTTTAAACAAGTAAATCACATACTTTCACTTATCAACAAGTGTTATTAATTTTATCACGATTATCAACGTTTCAAATACAAATACCAACTCGCTACTGAATACACCGAATTCTATTATACAAAAATATCTTGTATGCAGAGTGTATAATATTTTTTATCTAACACGAATGTGCGCGCGCTGCTGTGCCGATCTCGATGTTCACGTAACTAACAAATAGGGGTGCGTTGCTTTGCTTTAACCATGTCACGTGCCGCTTAGCAGCAGCGCGCGCGTGCTGCGTTATAATAATAATAATATAATGTTATTGCTTTCGGTTAGTTATACTTAAATTCACTATAGTATATTGTATGTAAAATTTCAAAATCACTACGCTACAACACTACTCTAGCATCTGCCGCACATTTGAAACACACAACATATTTTTTTTGCTTTTAACATACTTTATATTATACCAATCCAAAAGTTGTATAATATAATAATCCATGTATATTATAACCTTAACAATAATTGAGAATATATTCAACTTTCTGTTTACATTGGTCCAGCGAGCCTGGAATTGCGAAGCTACGGAGTAACCGCTAACGCTGTGTTACGACATTTCGTGTATGGCACAAACTATAAGCTGTTTTAGATTATAGAATATAAAGTAACATCTACTAGGCATGAACAAGTATTGAGCAAGACAGGGTCTTCATAAAGTTTCCACCTTCCATTCGACGACGCGTCAAACACTCAGCAAATCCTTAATTAAGAAATGACTAGAGAGGAATGTTTTCGTTTATGGCAACATCAGGTATCAGAATATTTTTAAGTCTGAGTTGGCATATCTCCCATTCAAATTATTGTCTTAACCTTAAGCTACTTCGGCGAATAAGCGGTAGTTTTTTTGGCAAAACAGATAAAATTAATTTCTCGTCACAGAGAAAAACTTAAATTCCAAAGTCAACTCTCGTGCTTACTATGAGTTACAAATAGGTTTCTAAACGGGCTGCCAAACTTTCGAGAATATTCTAGAATCACTTGAGCAAATAAATTTATTTTGGCGGGTAAACTTTGGCAAGACATTGGCAAATCAACATCGTCGTAGACTTGAAAACGAGGAAGACTGTAGGCCTCAAGCGAAGCTTCACTACAAGGTCTACTCTAAGTGGCTAAGTCATCAATATTCCCTTCAAAGTTAAATCAGATTAAGCTTCAAAAGGAATATGCTAATAGCACGTTTCACAACCAACGTGTGGCAAACGCCCGTTGAAGAATTGACGGTGAATCTGGAAGATACTCGTTTAGTTTTATGTTTACGTATAAATCCATGCCAACCGTGCCCTATGCTTACTCTGTTTGACGGAAGTCCAAAAGAGAGTCAAGTGTTAGTCACGATTATTCAAGACGCATTAGTCTACTATATAGTATACGTAATTATATATGCATGCCTCGATCGACTTCGCTACTCCGTCGACTTACCTATTTCGCCAGCCGATGCGTCGCGGGGCCCCACCCATTTATACTTACGACATTGGCGCCCAATATGGGGCGAGCGCTTCGCGAAATCATTATATATGCAAAACAATCTACTTTATATATAGGAAAAACTGAATCGTGCAAGCTAAAACTATATAGTAGCGAATTGTGAAGGTAACAGAACCACACCCCATGAAAAGGATCTAAATCCCCCACTTCCGGAGCTACGCGAAATAAAACACACAATATATTGTTCTAATATTAATTATGTAATGACACATTGGGTATCTCTAGGTGCTCCATTACATACAGTTATGTACGGGCAAACACTAAGTCCACTAAATACAAAATAACTACAGCTAACCTACGACCAGTGTCCGTCGGGCAAACATAAAAAAAATCAATCTCTTTCAATCACAAAAGCGACGGACACTGGCAAAAAAACAGCGTTACCAATGTAACTAATACAAGTGTATCAGAAAAAAACGTATGCTTCATACATCTGCCAGAATTCCCTCCAAAAAGCAGAGACTTCCGCAGCACTATACATATATATATTATATGTATATATATATATATAAAAAATTAATTAAGTACACATTTCAAGTTCTAGTTTCACCGCAATGACAACACTAGCGCGATGCCAATGCGGGGTTACCAAGTGTAAGACATCACAGTCAATAATATTATCAACCATCTAATACTGAGAATTTCAGGAAATACTAATATACAAAAGGTGTTATACTCGGGCGAGGCGTATGCCGCATTTTCACGAGTCAAGGTTTTTTTTTATTTGGCAAGAAATCATAAGGAATTAAAGGGTCATTTACACGAACCGTGCAAAGATGTTACTGGAATCTGAGATAATAATCGCTCTGACACGAAAAAAAGCGGCAAACGCAATTAATCTCAGGAGGTTCTAACCTACTTATATTAAGAATACTGCTATAATAATAAGGATAGGTGTACACATGTGGTATAGCATTCGGTAGCCTTGGCGTGTGGGAAGTGAAAACCTTGTAACAATTACAATGTTTCTATATAGTTGCTGTAATGGCTTCTTCTAGTCACTGGTGTCAAAAAAAACTAAACAGTTTTGGAGACAGGTCTTTGGATAATAGGGGAGGGGAGAGGAGACAACACATTGCATCAGTTTCCACACCCCAAGGTTACAACGTGTGTGCCGGCCGGCGTGGGAATGTGGCCGACGAAGCTACCGCATGCATTTGGCTCTACTGTCACCGCGTGTCTTGCCTGGACCCTAATTCTTAATAATTATGACGATACTAAAAATCATATCTCAAACATACTATTGTTTAGATTTCGGCGGAGATGTCTTATTTTAGCAGACGCTCTAAAGAACACATTAAACTTAATGATATTTTTTTAAAGTTTTGCCTTTTGGGCTACGGAATGCCCCTTCCAAATTCCAAATTTCTATAGTCGGAACTTCTTACGAGATTCGTATCGCGTTTAAGTTATTTGTAATTAATTGCTTTAATATTGTCCTTGTTTAAAACTAACATTGATCAAACCTCATATCTTCATAGGTCATATTCACAGGGTAATAATATTGCCATACTTTGCAATATAGGTATTTAACTATAAATTGAATTTCCCCCGGAATAAATATTTAACGTTTGAATATGTTAAGTACGTGTAAATTAAGTACTCTGAAAACCCGAGCATTGTTTACGAAATATATGATAATACTGCGGGACCATGTCCCGAAAATTTTGACTTAAAACTACAAATTGCACGAACACAACCTTAAAACGTCTTTTATATATAAATATCGTATAATACTCATCTAATCACAGTATGTAAGTAAGTATTGCTTTTTCAAGTCTATTATATATTCTAAAACTACTTTGTAAGTGAACGAAAGAAGAAATAACACAAACGTTTGAATCGTCTGAACAGTCTGTAAGCGATTGAAGAAATATTATAGCTATTTAATTGGCACTTTACACTATACACAAAACATGCAAATAATCCGGCTATGAAAACGGCGAATGGTTGAAAACCATCTAAAAACGCCCACCAAAAAGCTAAATGATCCAATAAACTACACAAAAATACTGTAAAAAGAGACAGCCATTATAAAAGTCCAATAAAGTTACATTTGGCCCCCCAATTTGGGACCAGGTCCAAGCAAAGACGCGCGCAATGACAATCTACAGCGGCTTATACATAGCTTATTGTCAATGGACACTCGGGTGTTAGTTAGCATTCCCTCAACTGCTATACTAATCGATTAGACATAAACACTAATTATCGCCCGAACGCGTGCCGGTGACTGTCTTGAGCCTCTAATTGTGACCAATTTAAGTACGTATTAGTATTTTGTTTTTCCTATAAAACTACGTCACGTTTGCGTTTACAAGATGTCGGACGCTAGTCACCGGCACTACGCTAATGGACAGCTATTATAAAACTACAAAGTCATAAATAATGCTATATGAGATTGCTTTCCACTCGAGTTAGATATGTATGGGGGATTGTCGTGAGCCAAAGCCACAAACGCCACTCGACGCGATACCATAGACAGTTTAATGTTGCCGAGCAATTCAAGGTCAAGTTTGCCATAGACAATGGGTTATCTGTTGCTTAGCTATGGTCGAGATATTCAGTCGATTTAAAATCAAATATTAGTGACGAATATCTAGGACGTGTTGACCAAAATTTTGGAATTCGGCATAACTTCAAGTAGTATAGTTCAAACACTGTGAATAAAATTGGACAGGTCCTGGAAAGAGCCTAGTCATAAATATATTTTGAAATACTTTTTAAAACTTTCAATGCTGGCTAGTTTATTCAAGTAACATTATATTAAAGCAGTTTTGAATTGAAATCAAAAAGATTTATTGACCATTGACCATTGTCTATGGATATGACAATACCGTCTTTTCAAGTCCATATTCATCGTAATTTGGCACAATTTGGTGGTCTCAAAAAGATGGCACCAAAATATAATACTGATTTTTAAAGCGTCAAGAAAGCGCCGGAAAATTTAAAGAAATGACATTTGTAAAGTGAGAAAAATAGATGGCGTTGAAGCGCGTCGAATGGCGTCTGCGGGCAGAAAGAGTAACTATTTTAAGAATTTGAAAAATTAAAAATACAGAGCTGCATGAGATTCATCGAGTATACATTTCATAAATAATAATCTTCAACATTGTAAACGATCGTGCACTACTTAACTACGTTAAATCCAAAACAGATACACGAAAAAAAAATTAGTTTCGTTTAGTTCAAACTAAAATATCTGAGATCTTCGCCTTATATTAATTTTTTTTATAAAAAATAAAAAACGAAATGCGTATCTTTGCTACCGGCCCCGCAAAAGGGCTCAAGTATTGCTTGTCGAGTTTAAAAATTGACTTAAACCTACGTCGATTCGCCGTAAAGAAAAAAAATAAACTCGAATACTGATAATTTTCCACGGCGGCCATCGTGACGGCAAGACGCGACCCTAACTCCGAAAGTACGTAGGAACTATAGTAAGAGAAAACAAGGTATCAATAAAAAGCTGCTTCAACCTAACCTCTGTAGGCGGGTGGGGCTTCGTCTCCGGCTTAGATGTACATGGGCAGGCCGTACATGGCGCTCCAGTCCACGCCCTGGAACGAGGACATGTCCACGCCGGCCAGCTGGTACGCGGCGCCGAACTGCGGCAGCGCGGGCGCGGGCTGCGGCGCGGGCGGCGCCACCAGCGCGCCCGGCGCCGGCAGCGCGTACGGCGCGTAGCGGTACGCGTGCGCGCCCACGCCCACCGCGCCCACGGCGCCCACCGCGCCCACCGCGCCCACGCCGCCGTACACCAGCCCGCGCCCCGGCCGCAGCACGAGCCGCTTGCCGAGCGCCAGTGGCGCCGCCGCCACCGCCTCCTTCGGCTGCGCCCTCTTGCACTCCACCTTCTTGTTCTTGATCGTGTGGAAGTGGATGTCGCACACCCGCTCCACCGCCTCCTCCGAGTGGAACGTCACGAAGCCGAAGCCCCGGTGGCGTTTCGTCTGCTGGTCCATCAGCATCACCGCGTCCTCCACGAGCCCGAACTGTGAGAAGTAGGCGCGGACCTCGTCCGCGGACGTGTCCTGCCCGACCCCGCCCACGAATATCTTCTTCGTCTTGGCGGGGCGCGGGGCGGACTTGGGTGTGGCGTGTTTGGGGTCGATGCGCTTGCCGTCCAGCGTGTGCACCGGCACCGCCAGCACCTTGTCCACGGAGGCGGCCTCCTGGAACGTGATGAAGCCGAAGCCGCGCGAACGCTGCGCGCGGCCGGGTTAAGTACTCATGCCGGGTAGAGGTACTAAGCACTAAAGGCCTCTAATGGTAGCGTCTTTCGTTTGAGATGATAGGATTGCAAGTGAACAGAGGTGCTGTTTATTTACAGAGAACTACCTAACCAGAGGACATGACTAAAGTACTAGATATTCTACTACCGGACCTTTCCAAAGATGCGAGGCCATTGAATTGGTAGCAGATACAGCTAAGAATTTCATTCTATTCATGTGCTACTAAGCTACGGACGCCTCACTTCATAATACTATAAGTATACTTAAAATCCAGATTTTTCTAATTTATATCTTAAAATGTACTTTTGACCAAATTAACAATGATTTCGAAATATCTTATATACGAAAGTTACAAATTTACCAATACAAAGTAAATTTTTTTATCAAAAGAATTAACAATAACTTAATCTATGAAAAATAAATTAATTGAAAAGAAAATGCTACAGATTTGGGACTATCTACAAGAGAAAAAAAATCCAATTGAATCAATCCAAATTTTAAAAACTCAATAGAAATATGAAGGGAACAATTGAAAACTTACTTTTACAGTCTCAAATCAAATTATGTTACTAAACTCTTGTTAATATTTTGGCATGGCAACATTAATTACAAATTAGGAATGTCTACCTATATTACTGCTGCGTGTCTATTAGAACAAAGAGCAACACATTAAAGTAGTAACTATATTTTAGGAAATAGTTTCTGTACATAGTCTAGAATGTTAGTGTTTCTAGCATGCCGATTCTGGTCTAATCGAAATATTAGTGGTCTTAAAATACATTATCTTATCAACCATAGCCCAACACTATGTTGTACCATAAACACTTGTTATAATATCAATATTTTTTTAATTTATGCGTAAGACTAAACGATAAACGAATATGTGATTATGGCAACTCCATATTCATGTGGTCCCCTCTACAGATAAAGCGACTAAAGAATAGCGGGAAAACTCCATAGACAAGTACTAAACGTCATAATAATTTCAGACAGTGGTCAAATCACTGAACATAGATTCTTCTTCTCCTGCAGAGATTGCCACAGCGTAAGGTCCTCTCAGCCACGTGTATTTGTCTGTACGTGGTCATGACCTTACTTGCCTAACAGTTGTTTCCAAAAAATAATAAATCCGGTGACGAGACGAAAGTTTGGTGTAGTGACTCTACCTTCGAAGCTAAGGGTTATGGGATCCAATCCCGCCAGGGGCAAACGATTGATTGATGAATACAATTGTTACTGGACTCAAGGATATTTATATCAATATGATATACATTGTACCATTAGCTTGGACACCAACATGTCCCAAAGAAGCTCCGAAAAATTTGGTCGAAGAGACTATTGTCTAGACCTCTGCTTACCCCAGTATTAGGAAAATACGTGACAATAAAAAATTCTACAGTATAAACTTCCGTAAAATAACACTACCGTGATACCAATCCGGCTCAAACTATACGTCCAGAAATCCTCCACTAAGCTCTATCACGGATACTCCAGTATCTATCGCGCATAAATAAAAAAAAATCTAGTTTATGGTACAACAGTTTCCCTAGTTTTACTCAAGTACTATACTTATGTGTATTACCTACAACAAACTACCTATACCAGACAACCTAACCGACCACGGGGCGCGGTCAAGAAGTCAACACTGACCAGGTGTGCGTTGAACTCCATCTGCTGTAAATCCCCTATTCAGCATTCTTTGAAGATACCTTAACTTATTGACATGACAACGTCCCAGTCTCGATCGCAGCCTGAATGTACGAAAAATCCGTGTTATGGCATGAGACTCAACTGTAAATCATTAGTGATTCATTTAAGTATAATCTGTGGTCTTGATCACGAAAAATGTATTTATAATCTATGTTGATTTTAAATGGTAGAAAATTGAATTTTATATAGTACAACACCGGCAGACGTTGTCACGCCCAAAACATTGAAATGAATCCCTAACAATTTTCTCATGTACTTATTGCTGGAATTCATAGTATGTAATTCAATATATAATATATAATTGCTTAAACAAAAATCTTCGAGCATTTGGAAAATCATTAATTATGATAAATGCGTTTCTAACAAGTAGCAAAATCAATTATTTAAAAAAAAACAATCCCAAGTACATTCAAATCAAATAATTTTTTTTATCAAAAAATGAATGTACCTCCATTTATTGAAAGTAATTCCTTTAATTTAATTTATAAGTATTTAATAATTTGTAAGTCACGATAGCAGAGTTGTTGAGTGGTCGGAATTTCGTGTCGAGACCCCGAGTTCAATCCCAAGGTTGAAGGCTCGTACCAATTGGTTTTTCAAAAACTTATGTACGAATTATATCGTTGGTTTGGAAATAAAGACAGCGACGGGCCACCACCTGTCACGTTGTTACGAAAATATATTCGGTGGAAGGTGGGTCGTAGGGACTTAATTGTCTAGACTAGACCTCTGTCTACCCCTGTATTGGGAATTGCGTGAAGATATTTATAATTTTTTGAATTTACATCAGTAAAAAATAGTACATCTTGTAAAAAATGCAAAGAGATGCAACCTCTCTTCGCAAAGCCACGGGATCTAGCCTATCAGATAGAACTTGGTCGTCGACGATTCGAGCCGCTCTTCGATGGATACGGTCAAATGGAAGGAGCTGACACTGGGGTGCCCCCCCCCCCGCCCAGAGATGCGAACAGTACTCCATGTGCGGCCGAACCTGCGCCTTATAAAATTGCAAGCGGTGGGCCGGCATGAAGTACTGTCGTGCTCTACTGAGCACGCCAAGCTTCTTAGAGGCCAATTTGTCCTTCCCTTCCAAGTGACCGCGAAACTGAACGTTGCTGGCTGACGCAACTAGGGGAGTGCTATCAAAATGAGGTGACACGACGAAGGGTTTCTTTTTAGCGGTAAACGCGCAAACTTATGCCTTTTGAACAGGACTAAATTTAGTCTAAATTAAAAGTTAAAAGGCCAAGTTAAAAAGACTATGTCCCTTAGTCGGCTCCTAGGACACCCACGGGAAGAAAGATGGTATATTTAAATGCCGTTGTGACACGGAAGATCGTTACCGCATCGGTACTGCGATCTCTGTCACAAGCGTGGCGATTATGGCACAGCCTCCCTAACAAGAAAGGCCTAGTTTTAAGGGCTGCATGTATGTATGTACACATGTATATGTATGTATGTAAGTATGTATGTGTTTACCAATAACCGGTAACAATATCATTAGCTACAAGTATGCTAAGGTGGGAGGTTTAAAACCTAAATTTCAAAAACTTTTCTCTCCATTAAAATTCATTGTTCAACACTTTTACACAATTAACTTTATTTCAATTATTTATTAGTTAACTAATAAATAATTGAAATAAAGCGAATTGTGTACAAGTGTTGAACAATGAATTTTAATGCAATGCAATTACACCAAGTGACAACAATCGCAAGTATAAATTACTTTTCTCTCCATTTAGAAACGATTTTGATAATATTCTATTGCTTCCTGTGAGTACCTCACGAGATGTCTGAGAGAAAAGCCTTAGGCAATTTATCAATCCTCACTCCATTCCCCAATACTTGGATAGACTGAGGTCTAGACAAGTCCTTCCAAGTGACAATTGCTGAAGATATTGCGATCTTGATGTCCGAGCTAACGATATAAATCGTACATGTTTTGAAAACAAAAAAACTCATAGGTATTTTGCATAAAACCTGGGAATCAAACTTGGATCTCATGACTCGAAATTCTTCCACCCAACCACTGGCTATCGAGACATTTAGCAATTCATCAATGGTTTAACAGTTTCACAAACAATGTACAAACTACACCTATAATCATCTGCATCGTGATTAATAATATTTGTGTACCTCAATTATGGAGGTTTATACATAGATAGGAACAACATCACATAGATTGCTCTGATCCCAAAGTAAGTAGCTAAAGCACGCGCGTTATAGAATCAGAGACAACAGCAAATAAATAAATGAATAAAAAAACTTGATTACAGTGGATTTCAATATACACCACACAATATAGAAAGTGATTCAACATTGATCAGTCCGGAAATTGAACCCAAGAGACCTCAGAGCTGGTGAAAGGGAGAGGTAGTGCTATTGAAATCCGGTGTATATGCCACTTGACAACAGAGGTAGTCCCATGTAGTTAAATATAAATAAAATAAATAAATAAATAAATATCTTCACGCAATTCCCAATACAGGGGTAGACAGAGGTCAAGTCTAGACAATTAAGTCCCTTTGATCCACCGAAGATATTTTCGGGACAACGTGACAGGTGGTGAGCCCGTCGCCGCCTTTATGTCCAAGCCAACGATGAAATTCGTACATAAGTTTTTGAAAAACTCATTGGTACTGCCACCTGGGGATCGAACTCGGGTCTCTCGACTCGAAATTCCGACCACCCAACAACTTGGCTATCGTGACTTCTGTTGTAGTTAAATATGCATACAATATGGTTTTTTACTTGTGTTATAAACTGTGATGAAATGTGGGTTGTGAGAGTCTTGAAAGTACAAAACTGTCTAGACCTCTGTTCACCCCTGAATGGACAATACAGTTGACAGCTTATTTTGTTTTCGTCAATACAAACTATCATTTTCCATTAAGTGTTTTGAGCAAATGAAGAAAACTTCACACACACACACATCTCTCATCACCGCAGTTTTGAAATAACAGAATACAAAATGCTTAAATTAATGAGAATTTAAAAAAGTCAACTAACATGGGTATAATCTGTACCCAAAATGTTGCATGACTTATAGTAGTCACGATAGCGGAGTGGTTGGGTGGTCGGAATTTTGAGTCAAGAGACCCGAGATCAATCCCCAGGTGGCAGGCTCGTACCAATGGGTTTTTAAAGACAACTTATGTACGAATTATATCGTTAGCTTGGACATAAAGACGGCGCCAGGCTCACCACCAGTCATATAGTCCCAAAAATATCTTTGGTGGAAGGTAGGTCAAAAAAGGGACTTAATTGTCTAGAGGAGACCTCTGATATTTATTATATTACTTAAGATATTTATTTTATTATATTACTTATATACTCTTAAAAAGTCAATGTGTTTTTTTGTTGTTCGAACAATGTACTGTGAAGGAAAGTGGCTCCGCTAACACAGGCTAATTTTTCCTACCTCAGAGGTCACAAACCACTATTATTCATGTATATATGGTTTATAAATAAATATTATTATTATTATTATAAAATTGTAGTCACAAGAGCTGAGTGGTTGGGTGATCAGAATGCAAGTCACGAGATTCGATCCCCAGATGGCAGGCTTGTATTTATGGGTTTTTCCAAAAATCTTATATACGAATTATGTTGTTGGCTCAGACATAAAGACGTCGACGGGTTCATCACCTGTCACATTGTATGTATCAAAAATATCTTCGGTGGAAGGTGAGTTGAAAGGAGTTTATTGTCTAGACCTCTATCTACCCCTGTATTGGGAATGACGTGACAATATTTATCTACTATTATTAAATTGCATATCATTGATCTAATTATGATTGTTCTACCATAAGTCATAAAGCTTTACAACAAGTCTAATTTACAATATGGTTCTAGACATAGAGCCATGATAACCAAATGGTTGGTAAATAGTAATTCTATGGGGACCCCAAGTTCAATCTCTTGGAGGACAGGTTAACCACTTATCATGTTGTTCCAAATGACCCAAGTGACCTTTAACTACCCCTATATCAGAAAATATGTGACATATTAACTGATCCTTCACAGTCTAATGGTTAAATCCACACTGCCACCTATTTACTACCAAGTATTTTTCATTAGCTTAGAGACCAACAGTTGCATAAAAAAACCTCTGACAGTATTGGATTTATGTTATCAAACTGCATGGAAGAGTGTAGGTCACTCACAGGTTTTCAAGGTGTCACCAGCTTTGTGGCGGGGATTTGATACCTGGTGGGTCAATATAAAACAACTTTCTCTACATAGTCTCAGGTCTCAAGTTCTCATAACACACAAGCTTTTAGCTACATACTTTGGGATCAGAGCAATGTATGTGATGTTGTTCTTATATATGTACCTATATATGTTAGTTGGAACTTTTCTTATGAGAAACCAATGGCCTTAACCCATCCTCGGGCTAAGCTCACCTGTGTGACGGGGTCCTTCATGATCAGTACATCCGTGACCGGTCCGAACATCGCAAAGTACTCCCGGAGCTTCTCCGAGCTGGTCTGCCAACTGAGACCGCCTACAAACAGTTTGCTGGGCGACGGCGAGGTTGTGCCAGTCGAAGTTGTGGTGCTGTTTGCATTCACCGTTACTGGGGTTGAGCGGCCAGACGAGGGTGAAGTTTCTGGTTAAAAGAAAAAATAGTTACACAGTTATATATGCAAAAATTATACAAATACATACATAGATAGGGACAGTATCATATTCATTGCTGTGATTCTAAAACAGCTTCACCACTTGTGGAATAGATAATAGAACAAATATAGATATGTAAATACTATATGCATGTAGCCTTTATTGTTTTATTTAAATTTTTGGGCTTTAAGTCCCATTATAGCTCTTTGTTAAAGTTTCAAAAATAAAGTTTAATTAGATAAAAAGAAAATGTTTTAATTATATCACTAGTATACTGCTATATGAATAATGTTAATATGAATGTATCATGTATGGTATGTAAAACATTCATACGGAAATAGGCCAGACTATACTGAAATAATAACACTTGTTTAGGTAACTATGCAGAAGATAGAACTAAATTAAAGCATATTTTTAAATTTTATAATTTAAACAATCTCCCATAACTGTACCTTATTGGAGATTGTTTAAATTATACAATTGATAGTATAATGAAGAATCAGGAACTATAATTAATTTTCTTTTTACAGGATTATTGTTTTATGGTCTTTGCATTTTCTGATAATAGCTATAGAATGATATTTAGAATAACATAATAATATACACCCAGATGAACCTATAGAGCAAATAAATAATTAACAAGACTGAACTTACATACATACTACATTATTATTTAGAAGTAAATATGAAGCATATACTTCCTCGAAAAACCAGGAAAATTTCAAATGTAGTTTACTATATACAACTTTAGGATTCAATTTTGATAGAAAAAAATTAGTTTTGATAGAAATATTTGTTATAAATATAAATTGTTGTATTAATTAATGTGTACTCACTAATCTGTTGAACAGCAATCTGCTGTTGTTGCTGCTGATGCGCCGCGGCAGCGGCAGTAGCAGCAGCGTGCGCGGCCGCTTGAGCATTCAGCACATGCGCGGTCAACTCCTGGCCCACCAACCCACCGTCCAACACCTCCACACCGCCCAGCGCGCCACTGGAATACAGTCCCATCATCTTACAACGATCACCACAAACTAGGCGGCGGGAAAATCAACAATCACTCGACCAGCGACCATCAATTCGAGCGTATCCGAAATCGATCTGCAATAATACGGTCAAAGAAGCGTTGCTAATTTGAGACACTTTCACCAGCGTGACGGTTCGAAATCTCAGAAAAAAGAAAACAAACTCGGAAAAACAAATGACGGTTTCATTTCAAACCAGCATTCACTTCACTCTCCACAAACACAAAGTTTATATTTAGAACAAAAATTAGAAACAAATATTGGTATTAATTACATTGGCACTAGCGCAATCATTTTGATACCCTCAGGAAAATTATATAAATGAACGCGTCTTTTATTTTAAATTTATAAACAGCCGGTAACAAAACGAAACTCATTTGATTTGTTTATGGTTGTCAAAGTCATTATCAATTTAATGAGGCAAATTAATTCATAGAATAGCCGAAAATTAATTTTTCCCTAGCATTTTGTGTTTAATAAAATGAAACTTGTAAACATTTCATAAGTTCACTTAGAACTATTAGAACTTTATGAAAAAAAAATATTTGTTACACATTTTTGTATATTATAGAAAAAAAAAATAGCTATGCTTAAGACTAAACTACGATTGTTCGGGAGTTATTTACGACAATAGCCGAATGGAGGGTTCGAACCTGTGACGTCATGTTTCGCTCTCCACACCCTAACCCATTAGTCTATTGACGATTTATTAAGTTACAAAATTGTAAACAAAATTGCAAAACATTGAGCTCACGCCCCAACGTTACGCCTCACTGATACTTTTATAATGAATTTAATGTTACCTAAGTTTTCACCGATTTCACGCTGATCGCAATAATTTCAAATAATTTATGAAGATTTTTATTCAACATGATTCGTGAATTATCTATTATTAAAAAAAATACGAAACGAAACTTAATCTGCACATTGATTGATTGATTAACTTTCCAACATAGGTCTGTCGGCATAAAAGTCCAAATTACTATTGAAAAAAATCTGTTAGGCTGTCTAGAAACCAGCGCACAGGACTTAATAAGATTTTAATTAGAAGGCTGCGTGACATAGATATATGACAGTAAAAGGCAGTAGGCGTTATTGTTGACGACCTTCGTGGACGAGTGGCGTACACACTTGTTTTCATGGTGTCGTCAGCTCCCGAGTTGGACTCCCGGACGGGTTAATGTAGAAATCCATTTTCATACTTTTTACTTTATATTCAATTCAATGTTTAAGTTGCTTACTTTTGTATGTATGTAATGAAATTGCCAAGATTGGTGATTATGCTAATCCTCCTAATAGGAGCCACTGGGCAATTCACTTATATAGCTAATATCAAATTATATAACTAATTTGATATTTGAAAGTTAAGATGTTTGTTTTATCATTAATGAATACTTTTGATCGAGTGTCACAATGCTTTCTTAGAGATTTACGTCAAATAGACAAAGCAAATGATAACAATCTTATCGATAAGTAAAAAATAATTGTTCAATACTCTAATTTACACATTATAATTTAATTCTCGAAGTTGGAAAGTTTAATTAAAATATAATAACGATTAAACGATGGCGATGGACGACACAGTTTTACATTTTTGACAGAGTTTTTAATCCAGCATAGTCCAGCTGAAACCTATAAATTTCCTTCCTTTCTTAAGGTTGCGCATTATATTTTTACATCCCTATAGGCATTTTTCTTTGCTCTAATTAAGCTCTTAATTCTTCTTCTTTGTCCTTGAAAGTTAGCGACCGTGTTCCATAAATATTTTTCCCGAGGCAAACATTAAATCCGTATGTAACTCACACGAAACTTTTTATCCCGGTCACATAGCAAATGTTTTCAATGCGTCATCTCTTTCCTTTGTAATGGGAGGAAAGGGGGGAACACCCTCGTGGCTAGGCGCACCTAGTAAACGCGCGGTTTTTCTGTTCGCGGTTTTTCTGTTCAAATATTTGATTTCGTTTCGTCAACTTTATATTTTATAGAACTTTGCTTTGTTCAATTTAATAGATACTGATTATTACTGCTTGTTTAGAAATATATATTAAAACTGATATAATGTAGATAGTAGTTGAAAAAAGTAGTTCATTTTCACGGTCCTTTATATTTCTATCACAAAATTCGTCAATGTCAGGTTCAGGTGTGGAAACATAAGAAACAAATAAATCACACTTGCAACATAAGTTATGGTTGAATATGTTTAAAAACAAATAAATAACATCTAAAGGAATATTACTGTTCTAAATATATGTTTTAGACATTTATGGCATTTAGTAACAAGAACAATATTCGGAGACGATTTGAGTCATTGCAAGTATTTAAGCCTTCCGTAACATAGATTTTCGAGGACCGACATTGAAATGCAATTGATTGAGTAAATCGAATGATTTGGCTTGTTTGAATAAATATATTAGCCTCTAGATCTATGATATTTGACCAACTCACCAATGTGTATTGTGCCAATTTATTAACTAACATATGTTTATTTAATTTACCTAAATTTTAGGTAAAATGACATATACTGGTATTATTTTTAGGTCATTTGTCATAAAGAAAAACGATTATACACTTAATTTTATTAAAATATTACTTCTACAGTAGAATTACATATTCCAAGTTAATGCAATCGCTAGTAGCAATGTCGCTCAACCATAATACTATGGAAATATTATAGGAATTATGAGACCATCGACAATAGATTAAGCAACTAGATAAAGATGATAATCTATAACATACAACAGTCATATACCAATGTAGTGATTACATAGTTTCTTATCTTCACACTTTTTCCCGTACTAAGGTAGGCAGAGCTCTTGGCAATGAAGTCCTTTCGAACCACTACTCATCGAAGGTTAATTGGGATAATGATTACTTATTCTTTGTCATTTACTAAAGACTTACACTTACCGGACACTTCCCACGATGTTGATAACAATGTTAGTCAAATGATAATAAGATCGTGTAGTAACAAAGAATATATAATCACATGGTGTTGTAATAAAATAGAATTAACTACAGATATTTGTATAGTCGTCGTACCCGTGTATTTACATTGT
This sequence comes from Sericinus montela, assembly GCA_029286605.1. NCBI lineage: Eukaryota > Metazoa > Arthropoda > Insecta > Lepidoptera > Papilionidae > Sericinus > Sericinus montela. Next base: position 352,211 of record JAGSMR010000119.1, on the reverse strand, counting down.
CTATGTTCATAAATACATAAATCATAGCTACAGTCTTAAATTTGCCCGTTAGAGTGTACTGTGTGTGTAACTCCATACTAATATACTGATGTTAAAGCTTTCATCGTAAAAAATCGTAACAATTGTAGTATATCGTCGTAAAGTATTTTTATTCATCAAATATCCAATTAATTAATAATATAAATTTTCTTGTAAAATAAAACAAAAAAATAAAATATCTTCACGCAATTCCCAATACAGGGGTAGACAGAGGTCAAGTCTATACAATTAAGTCCCTTTGACCCACCTTCCACCGAAGATATTTTCGGGACAACATGACAGGTGGTGAGCCGGTCGCCGTCTTTTATGTCCAAGCCAACGATAAAAGTCGTACATAAGTTTTTTGAAAAACTCATTGGTACTGCCACCTGGGGATCGAACTCGGGTCTCACGACTCGCAATTCCGACCACCCAACAACTCGGCTATCATGACTTATCATATACAAATTTACTTGTGGTTTAAGTTAAGAGTAGTAAGTAGAAAGTAAAGAAAAGAAATTTAAATAAAAAAAACACTCATTTAAGTATAAAATGTCAGTCAAATTGCCACCGTCTGTTGGTAGGATTCCGAACAGGCTAGCGGAGGCACCAGTTCATTTAGAATTTGTAGAAATTATATTTTATACTAGCTGACCCCGCAAACGTCTTTTTGCCATATAAAAAAAAGGAGTTTGAGGGGTGAAAATTTAGAGTTGTATGTATGTTGTATGTATATATGTTTGCTGTATCATAAAAAAAATCGAAAATATATAAATATCTACAAAATTTCAAATAAAATATCTAGGGGTGGACTACCCTTAATATTTAGAGGGATGAAAAATAGATGTCCGATTCTCAGACCTACCCAATTCATGAGAAGATGAAGAATGCACACAAAATTTCATGAGAATCGGTCGAGCCGTTTCGGAGGAGTATAGGAATGAACATTGTGACATGAAAATTTTATATATTAGATTATATTTAGAAAATATAATCATAACATTAAAGTCACGATAGCCGAGTGGTTGGGTGGTCGGAATTTCGAGTCAAGAGACCCGAGTTCGATCCTCAAGTGGCCGTATCAATGGGGTTTTCTAAAAACCTATGTACAAATTATATCGTTGGCTTGGACATAAAGACGGCGACGGGCTCACCACCTGTCACGTTGTCCCGAAAATATATTCGGTGGTAGGTGAATCGAAAGGACTTAATTGTCTACATCTCTGTTTACCCCTGTATTTGGTATGGACGTGAACATATTTTAAATTAAATTAAATGTAACTTTATTGTACACCAAACATAAAAATCATAGAAAGAAAACAAAGATAGACAACAGTACAATGGGCGGCCTTATCACTAAAAGTGATCTCTTCCAGGCAACCTTTGGATGGACAGGAATTATAGTATAATAAGACGGTGGTGTACATATAAATAGATAGAAACAAAACAAGTAATATTATATATACAAAAACTACATATGCTTACATATATTATATTAACGTGAATTTAAAAATAGAGATAGATATATAATTATGAGTATGGATATTTACACATGATTATAAGATAATTTTATTAGATTTTATTATATTTTTATAATATTAAATTTTATGAAATGAGATAGGCATGTTATGTACTTCATTTGTGGCCTATTTTGTTTTTTAACACGCTTTTCTTAGCTTCACCTGTATGTTTGAATGTTTGTAACCGACTTCTTTGGGCGCGATTATGACCAACTTTAAACGACCAGATTTCGTACAAACTTTGTAGATTTATCGAGGACCGATGACAATACTTAGTGTATTTGATAAAAAAAACTAAAAAGTAAAAAAAATAAATAATAGTTAAATAAAAACTAAAAAACACGCTTTTTATAGAAAACCCATTTAAAAAATAGAAAATAAATTTTAATAAATTTAAATTTGTTAATTAGCGTTAAAAATTTCAATACATATAATTTAATAATAGTGTGAATAAAAAAATTATTTTATTTTAAAAAAGCGTGGGGTGCTTTTTAGTTTTTTAAAACTATAATTTATTATCCTTTTATCTTATAATTCTATTCTACTGACATTATCTATGTAAAAGTTCATAATACGTTCGGATGCTTGTTACTCAATATTTTATTAGATTTTATAATATATGAATGAGATAATCAGCAGATTTGAGTAAAGTTTGGCACACAGACGGTTTATAATCTGAATTAATATATTTATTTTAAATTTATATCTATCCCGGTAAATACCCGGTTCCTGTGCGAGAGATCTGAAGCATGATTTGGCTTCAGGTATTTTAATTTAAAATATTGGGTTCTCAGAGGGTTAAAGGTTGCTTTTAATCTATGCCAGAAATTAAAGAATCTCGAGGGAATTATTATATAACTGGGTGCCCCCCGCGGCTTTGTCCGCAGTTTAACACTTAACGCGGAACCCTAATTATATTCTAAAATATTTTTACATTAGCTATCTGTCAGTGAAAGTCCTATTAAAATTGGTCCATCCGTTTCAGAGATTAGCCGGAACAAATAGACAGACAGACAGACAAAAATTGTAAAAAAATGTTATTTTGATGTATGTACCGTATACATTCATACACATGTGGTAAAAACGGTTATTTCAATATTACAAACTGATTCTCCAATTTTATTTACATGTATAGATATACAGAAGGGCGGGAAAAATCTAATATAATTCTACTCCTTTTTCTTTACAGCCTATAAAAAGTCCATTGCTGAATATAGGTCTCTCCTATTGCCATAACGCTGTATGCCACGTGCATCCGCCGACTGTTGGCAATATTGTTAAGATTGTAACTCCATCTTTTAGTGGGTTTGTAGATTTAACGTTTGCCTGATTGAGGTTGCCATTTGAGAACCTCTCTTTTACAACGATTGTTACTTTTAAGATCTATGTCAACTATTGACACTTCAACGCTCTGATCTTTACGGCTATGTCGATTATCCTGACTCTGCTGCAGATGTCTTCTTTGCGGATTCTATCACGCAGTTTAGCATCAAGTGTAAGCCTTTCTTCGTAACTTTGAATTTTAAATTTTTTGTTGAATTTATTGATTTGTTAAAACAAAATTCACAAGATTCAAACTGCCAATACAAGAGTCGGTAAGTAAGCGGGTCCCAGATTTTTGAACAGATATGAGTGACAGATGGAGTGGACAGAAGTGTATAAAATTTAATCTTTTCGACCCACCTTTCACCGAAGCCAATTTTGTACAACGTAAGATGTGGTGAGCTTATTGCGGTCTTAGTGCCCGAGTCAAACGTGTAATATACTAACATAGAAACATATTTAAATAGATTACAGGTACGAGGTGTCTGGCACTGGATTTGCCGGACCGTTTATTTTGACAAGTCCTTTTATCATCTGTCGGCAGTTATTGCAATTAACAAGGCTCTCTTAATCGACTCATACGACACCCACCTTATGAAAAAAAAAAATATTACGCCATTCCCAATACAGGGGCAGACAGAGGTCTAGACAATTAAGTCGTTTCGACCCAGATACCACAGATATTTTTGGGACATCGTGATAGGTGGTGAGCCCGTCGCAGTTTCAATGTCCCGTCAAAGCCCGATATAATTCGTACATAAGTTTTTGAAAAATCCTGGAGCCTGCCACCTGGAGATCGAACTTGAGTCTCGACTCGAAATTCCGACAACCACTCGGTTATCTTCTTAAGAAATGGAATATTTCCCGGTCGATATCGCACCAAAAAACTACCCGGCTTTTATATTAATATCATAAACATTTATAAAAAAATAAGTACATGTGACAGTACTGAATTTAATTTCAAACTAGCCAAGGGAAATATCAAAGAAGAATATTTGGAAGATTGTGGTCTTGGAATGAAAGGTCTCTCCGTCGCTATGTCCCGAGAAAAGATAAATTGCCCAACCGCACTGATTTATTACCGGAAAGATATTTCGAGGAAAAAAAATATCTTCCGTACTGCGAGTAAGTTTCTGTAAAAGGGGATTAGTCGGAACACAGATCTTCTTTCAACATTTATTATGCAAATCTTGTTTACAAAGTTTTTATAAGGCGCAGGTGTGTTGTTGCTAGATAATTCGACACAAACAATACGTTCGCAAATTAAAAGGAAAATAAGATGAAGAATTTTTCGTAGTTACTTGTTATCTGTATTCGACTAAAGCAGAGGAGGGATCTTAGATTGCAGGCACCTAATAATAACGTAACGTAGTGATTGAATATATACTCTTTGCCACTAAAACAAAATGATTATATACCCTTTGGCAATTAAAAGTTCAATCAGTATTAGTTATGTGCTATAGTTTTATACGTTGGCTTTAAATGTAATATCGATTGTTCTATCCGTCAGGAATTTTGTATACGTCTAAGCTCTCAAGTTATAGAAAAGTAAATGAATTTTTGCTATGCCATTGGCGTTGCTTGGTTATATCAAAGTATATTTTTAAATATGTCCTTTTTAAAGTACAAATAAATTATATTCAGGACAAATTAAAAAAAAAAACTGCCTTCGTCGGGATTCTTTATTGGGCGGTACCATGGCCACGCTTTATCCGCGAGCATTGCTACGGTATCACAGAGATCGCAGGTTCGAATCCCGCTTTAAAATTTATTGAAAATACCAAATATGACCAAACAAGCACTTGACTTCAAATTGTATTTTTCAGTTCGTTGAAGCGGATTTTTAATGGAACTATTTATAATTTTTAAGGAAATATACGCATATTAAAACCTCTTCAATAAATCGGATTTCCCAAACTCTTTTAACAGATTGAAAATATTATGTCGCATAAAATTCAAATAAAAATCTTATTCGATATAGAATTAAATATTGTCTATGGTTTATAATGTTGCATAACGTGTTTTATTTCCACAATTTCGGATAGTTATCATATTGAAATGATACGACAAGGTATTTCAAAGTATATATAATATCTGAGCATGTGAACACTATTAAAATTATATTATATAAGTAAAAGGAACAAATATTCAATCCGGAAATTTGTCCAGGAGAATAAGTGCATGGACTAGGTAACATATGCTATTTATTTTTGCATGCGGAATCTATACATATAAATAAAATTTGAGTGTCTGTTTGTAATATTGAGAGTGCAATATTGAAATAACTGTTTTTACGACATGTAGATGAATATATGCGGTACATACATAAAAATATTATTTTTGCAATTATTGTCTGTCTGTCTGTCTGTTTCTTCCGGATAATCTCTGAAACGGTTGACCGATTTTAACAGGACTCACCATTCACTGACAGATAGCTAAATTTATAAGGCGTAACATAGGCTTCTTTTATTTAAGAAACATAGTAAGGGTTCCGCGTTAAGTGTTAAACTGCAGGCAAAGCCGCGGGGGGCAGCTACTTGCACAATGTGATATTACAATAACGTTTCTAAAACAATAAATCTCCGCAAAATAACGCTTAAATCTATTAACCATTATAAAGTAAAAATCAACAGAAACTCTATAAAGTTTTAAAAATGTGCCTTTCGTAATCTGGCTCCACTCAACGAATTCCGGCTAGTAGACGAACGAATCGGGCATTTTCAGGCGGTCTAGTGCGGCCTGGATCCCACTCTACCAAGATAGACATGCTCTGCTAACGAGAAGCACTTGGAAATCGCGACCAGACTGCTATAGGGCGGCCGTTAGAATACATACAATTACATTGTGTTTTTCATTAATTGATAAATAAAATAAATAAATATCTTTACGCAACTCCCAATACAGGGGTGGACAGAGGTCTAGTCTAGACACTTAAGTCCTTTCGACCCACCTTCCACCGAAGATATTTTCGGGACAGCGTGACAGGTGGTGAGTCCGTTGTCGTCTTTATGTTCAAGCCAACGATATGAATCGTACATAGGTTTTGAAAAAACCTATGTACGATAGGGTCTCTTGACTCGAAACTCCAACCACCCAATCACTGGGCTGTCGTGACTTTGATTTATTATTTGATATTAATTGATAATTAGTAAATACTAGTGGATTTCAATCATGTTAGTAACCTCCAAGTCACTGTAGCCAAGCGGTAGGGTGATCGGATTTCGAGTCAAAAGATCTGATTATTCAAAACTTATGTACGATGTAAGCGACAGACAGTGGAAGGAAGGACGAAACGACTTAGTGGTCCAGACCTCGGTCATGTCTTGTGTCTATGTATTGGGTATGGCGTGAAGGTATTTTTTTAGGTAACCTATGAATGTTACAGCAATCGAGTATTTGTTCATATTAAAGCATTTTGGACACAATATATATTTATAGTATGCAACATCAAACTTTCTGTGTACCAATTACTAGGAAATGGTTATCTGTACTATCAGATTATGGGATATCCAGTTCGAAAAAAGAAAATTTAAGCTGTCTGATACTGTGTTCGGCAATCGGCTTGCCAAGCTTGGTCTTAATGATCTTCTTCAATGGTCTTTAGTCTGTTATACACATACATTGATAGGGAGAAAATTACATACATTGCTTTGATCCTAAAGTAAGTAGCTTAAGCTCAAACACCTAGGCCCGAGAAAATGTGGGAAACGACCGGAAATTGAACCAAGCACCTCAAAGCGACTCAGAAAGCCGATTCGTCTTATTCATAACTACTATGTCGATAATTTGTATTTTAGAAGAATTTTGTGATATTATACGAGGAAGAAGTCGCAGCCTGAATCTCTTACCTATAATTTTTCACCACAATTTAAAGAAATCCCACGATAGGGTCACCACTAATCACGTTTTGCCAAAAAAAAGCTTCGGTGAAAAGTGGGTCGAAAGAACCTCTAGTATGGGAAATTCCGTGAAGATAAAGAAAATATATTTTTATATTTTTTTATTATCTATGTCACTCAGTTCTTATAGGACTAGGAAGTCTAATTTTAAATAAACCTTTCTGCCAGTATTAGTTTAAAAGTAGAATTTATAAAAGTAGAATAATACCTACAGATGGTTTATTGAGAATTAAAAATAATAGTAACTGATTTCTTACAAAGCGATGTTCACAAAAATGTCCGAACGTTACTAAACTCGGCGTTTCCTTTTCTCTGAGTCAGACAATTGGCGCCAAAGTGAAATATAGGCGTGCCATTGATTATTTCGTTTAATTTGACACGGTCTGCGGGCACAATGGAAAATTCCCTTATCACTATACGAATTATTATTATTGAATACGTTATTTTTATATTTCTTTTATTTCTATCTTAATACTCAAATAAATAGAAATAAATAAAAATAAAAATAAATAAATATCTTTACGCAACTCCCAATACAGGGGTGGACAGAGGTCTAGTCTAGACACTTAAGTCCTTTCGACCCACCTTCCACCGAAGATATTTTCGGGACAGCGTGACAGGTGGTGAGTCCGTTGTCGTCTTTATGTTCAAGCCAACGATATGAATCGTACATAGGTTTTGAAAAAACCTATGTACGATAGGGTCTCTTGACTCGAAACTCCAACCACCCAATCACTGGGCTGTCGTGACTTTGATTTATTATTTGATATTAATTGATTTAGTATTAATTAGTAAATACTAGTGGATTTCAATCATGTTAGTAACCTCCAAGTCACTGTAGCCAAGCGGTAGGGTGATCGGATTTCGAGTCAAAAGATCTGATTATTCAAAACTTATGTACGATGTAAGCGACAGACAGTGGAAGGAAGGACGAAACGACTTAGTGGTCCAGACCTCGGTCATGTCTTGTGTCTATGTATTGGGTATGGCGTGAAGGTATTTTTTTAGGTAACCTATGAATGTTACAGCAATCGAGTATTTGTTCATATTAAAGCATTTTGGACACAATATATATTTATAGTATGCAACATCAAACTTTCTGTGTACCAATTACTAGGAAATGGTTATCTGTACTATGAGATTATGGGATATCCAGTTCGAAAAAAGAAAATTTAAGCTGTCTGATACTGTGTTCGGCAATCGGCTTGCCAAGCTTGGTCTTAATGATCTTCTTCAATGGTCTTTAGTCTGTTATACACATACATTGATAGGGAGAAAATTACATACATTGCTTTGATCCTAAAGTAAGTAGCTTAAGCTCAAACACCTAGGCCCGAGAAAATGTGGGAAACGACCGGAAATTGAACCAAGCACCTCAAAGCGACTCAGAAAGCCGATTCGTCTTATTCATAACTACTATGTCGATAATTTGTATTTTAGAAGAATTTTGTGATATTATACGAGGAAGAAGTCGCAGCCTGAATCTCTTACCTATAATTTTTCACCACAATTTAAAGAAATCCCACGATAGGGTCACCACTAATCACGTTTTGCCAAAAAAGCTTCGGTGAAAAGTGGGTCGAAAGAACCTCTAGTATGGGAAATTCCGTGAAGATAAAGAAAATATATTTTTATATTTTTTATTATCTATGTCACTCAGTTCTTATAGGACTAGGAAGTCTAATTTTTAAATAAACCTTTTCTGCCAGTATTAGTTTAAAAGTAGAATTTATAAAAGTAGAATAATACCTACAGATGGTTTATTGAGAATTAAAAATAATAGTAACTGATTTCTTACAAAGCGATGTTCACAAAAATGTCCGAACGTTACTAAACTCGGCGTTTCCTTTTCTCTGAGTCAGACAATTGGCGCCAAAGTGAAATATAGGCGTGCCATTGATTATTTCGTTTAATTTGGACACGGTCTGCGGGCACAATGGAAAATTCCCTTATCACTATACGAATTATTATTATTGAATACGTTATTTTTATATTTCTTTTTATTTCTATCTTAATACTCAAATAAATAGAAATAAATAAAAAAATAAAAATAAAACTATACTAGTGAGCCTATTGTCCTCTTTATGTCACGTTTTTCCAAAATTAGCTGTGGTTAAAGATGGGTAAAAAGGACTAAATTGACTACCCCTGTATCAGGAAATGCGTGAAGATAAATAAATAAATATTAGAGAATAGGGAAAACTTGAATAGGGGACACGAACGCTAACAATTAATTAATATTAACACACATTACATTTTATATGGAGAAGTAATCATTACAGAAACTTTTTTTGGTCGTAATCATATATCTGGACCTAATTATAAAAATATTTAGTTATTATTCTTTGAAATACATCATCTTTGACATATAATATTATTCCCAATTTAAAAATAGTCTTTGTTAATTTTTTGTGTACACAAATAGAATTGTTTTTTACAGTCCTTACGTTCAGTACGTTCGATAACCGTACTGAAACACTTAGGTATAATGATGTAAATCCGAATCCTTTTTTCTGAGATTTTTCCTTAAAATGGATGAACTTTTCAGACTGTTAAAAAAGGTTATAACTTTACTAAAGCTTTGATAGCCCTGTCAGTGCACACCGCAACACGCGGTTCAGAGGGAAGCAGCCTCCCGGGTCGATGACCTATAACCTAATTTCACCATAGACAATTTTGCCGGTATTTTTTTTTTATTTTAAGCATATAGAATCTTTGTGATTTTATTGATTAAATAATCAAATGAATGATGATAATGAATTATATTTTTTTTATTGTAGTGGAAAATCGATAGTTGATTGAGGGTGGCGTTCATTGAGGGTGTGGTGGGAGTGTACGAGGGTGTGCGGGGGTGTAGGGTGCGAGGGCGCGTGCGCGGGGTGTGGCGGGGCGAGGGGGGCGAAGCGATCGGCCACGCTGACACACGCGCTGCCTCACACGCCTGCCGACGCCCGTCCGTACCGCCTCGCTCGTCCCCGCCATATTGTCCTGTCACAGCAGTACGTCCATGCTACTGCTGCGCCGGGACAAACCGGCGGTGACGTAGCCCTAGCCACATTCCGGAATCATCGGTCGTTGTATATTGTTGTACTGTCGAAATTTTTCGTGTGTTTCGTGTTAATTTGTTCACAGGTCACTGGTCCACAGACGAGCGGTGGTTGAACCTTCGAAGGAAGAATTGGTGTGATGGTCATGTCTCCGATTCCGCTATAGTGTTGTGTGTGCCAGTGTTAGATGTGGTAGTGTTCATTAAAAGTAAAGTTATTGTAATTGTTAGACGATAGTTTTATGAGGGATTAATGGTTTAACCGCCTGAGGGTGCATGTATCGAGCGAGGCACGACGCATGCGCGCGCCATCTTTCACTGCATCCATCCACGGTGGCCATTTTCTTATGAGGGTGGATATTGTGAATATAATTCCCCGCATCTCGTCGTATTTATGAACCACTGTTGATCACGACGTGCTATACATTTTTAAATTTGCGCGGGTTTTATATTCTATAAGTAGCCATAGACAATAGAATACAATGTATGTTTTATTTGTATAAGAAATAATAAGGTTTTTAATTATTACAGCGGTGGTTTTTCCTCTTCTTGTACTAATACTAATATAAAAGCTTTATGGTTTAAATTTAAGATTTCATTTTTTGATCCTAAAAGGAATAAAATAATATTTCTATAACATGTTCTACACTAATCCGTATTTAGCAGTAAGAATGCACCTTTCCGGATTAAAGCCTTGAAATACGTGAAGACAAGCCTAGACGTGTTAAATTAAAAGAAGGAAAGTGTCTAGATTACATTTTGTAAGGTTTATTATTTTCAAGTCAACTATTCATTTATATATTTATTTATTTAAGTAAGTTAAGTTAACATAAAGTAAGTTAAATTTATTTAACTTAACATTTATTTATCGTGACTGATAGACGAGTGGTTGAGTGATCGAAATTCGAGTCAAGATCCCGAGTTTGAATCCTAGGTGGCTTGGGGGTTCTTCAAAAAGTTATGAACGATTTATGTCGCTTGGCTTGGATGTAAAGATGGCGTCTGGCTAATCATCTGAAAGGTCTTAATTGTCTAGACAATTAAGTATATAGTACTATACTGGTCTTGGGAATGACGTGAAGATAATTATTTTCTTAATATTCGATTAGTGACGTGTAAGCGCTTAGTACTGAATTGGGCGAGGACCTTCTCTCTAATACTGTGTGAGAGAGAGAGAGGTAGAGGAAACTGAATTGGGCGAGGACCTTCTCTTCTCTAATACTGTGAGAGAGAGATAGAGAGAGGTAGAGGAAACTGAATTGGGCGAGGACCTTCTCTTCTCTAATACTGTGAGAGAGAGAGAGGTAGAGGAAACTGAATTGGGCGAGGACCTTCTCTTCTCTAATACTGTGAGAGAGAGAGAGAGGTAGAGGAAACTGAATTGGGCGAGGACCTTCTCTCTAATACTGTGAGAGAGAGAGAGAGAGAGAGAGAGGAAACATCGGTGGTCGCTCACTACGGGTCGCTGGACTTTAGGCGACGCTGAAACTTTGTTCATTATCATTCAGACTTTAGATTTTCTCACATTTATTATTATTTAGCACAAAAATTTGTGGTTAAATTTTTAGTTATATTGGTAAAGTCACGTTAGCCGAGTGGTTCGGTGATCGGAATTCGAGTCAAGAGACCCGAATTCGCTCAATGGGTTTTTCAAAACTTATGTGCGATTTAAATTGTTGGCTTGGACATAAAGACGGCGTGGGGCTCACTATCTGTCATTTTGTCCTAAAAACTGTCTTCGGTGGAATGGTGGGTCGAAAGGACTTAATTGTCTAGACCTCTGTCTGTATTAGTAATGGCGTGAAGATATTTTTTTTTGGCATTCAAAAAGTCCTCTCGAAGGACAAGGTATCTGTTTATTTCTACACCGCATAGTATAATACCAAGGCTACATATATTATACAACATACAAGGGACAGTTCAAATCTAACTATAAAGAGTAAGGCTTGGGAATAATACCACCACCTTCAAGTGGATGTCGTAAGTCGCGGTTGAGGGAGAAGACTTGTAAAGGCAATGACTACCAATAGATGGTGCGATAACTAAAAAATACTGGACCAAAGTAAGCAGACCGGTAAAGGGCAGCAGCATCTACGATATGAGGTTACCGGTACTGCGATCGCCAATCCGCTTGTGAAGCGTGGCGATTATGGTAAATCGTCCTTAAGGGAATGGCCTGTCCTTCCGGGTACTTTAATTGACAGACGTTAAGCAGATAAAAACACATACGTACATTCCAGAGATATAGGGAGATATGGGGCATGCACACATCGCAAAATGACTAATCTGATGGAGATTAAAGAGGTATTCAAATATGTCTGTCTATTCTCTTTGACTATCCAATGATAATATTAGAAAAATTAATGGAAAGTCATAAACATGATAGATGAGATGAGAGATAAAATAGAATAGAAAAAAAAACATTAATTAAGCATAAGCAGTTCATGAGTGATCGGAATTCGAGTCAAGATCGAACCCGAGTCGAACTTTCGACTCGGGTCTTGATTCGAATACAATGTGGTGGCAATGGGTTTTTTTAAAAAAACTTATGTACGATTTATATCGTTCGCTTGGACATAAAAACGGTGACAGGCTGCTCACCTGTCCTGTTTTACTCAAAAATGCCTTCGGTTAAAGGAGGGTCAGAAAGACTTAATTGTCTAGACCTCTATCTACCACTGTATTGGGAATGGCGTGGAGATATATTTTAAGCAGTTCATACATATCAAAAGTCTACAAAATTAAATATATATAAACTGGTTGCTGTGTGTCGAAAAGGTCTCATGCCGCAGCATGTGCTGTGTGAATGTGGTCTCACTCGGCGCTGATTTTCAGCCAAGAAACCTATTCATTGGCGTCACGAACGTAGCACAGCTTTTTCAGTGCCACAGTTTTCAGGGCCACACATCAGCTTTTGTTGATGCATGAATGGGCCGGCTCGACCGGGGAAGTACCACGACCTCATAGAATACCGCCGTGAAGTAGAAGTCTAACAAACTTCTGCGTTTCGTCTGCTGAGTGCAGGCAACCGGAGGCCCCCCCTCCACCCCTAATTCTGGGGGGGGGGGCACTCTAAGGCCGGCAACGCATCTGCTATGCCTCTGGTATCATCATATGCTCATGGGCGGTAATCACTTACCATCACGTGAGCCATCTGCTCGTTTGCCTCCCTTTTCTATAAAAAAAAATATTACGCGTAGGCTACTATTAACGTTTGACATACTTTATTTAGAATTTTATAAGGATCAGCGCGCTGAAGTGGCAATGAGCCGGCCACATAGCTCGACGAACTGACAACCGTTGGTGAAGAAAGGTTCTCGAGTGGCAACCTCGTATGGGCAATGCAGTGCAGGACGAAACCCACGAGATGGAGCGTCGACTTGCAGAATGTTGCCGGAAGACGATGGATGCAGGTGGCTGGGGACCGTTCTTTGGAGAGCTTTGTGGGAGGCCTAAGTTCTGGGAGCAGTGGACTCTTGATGGGATGTAAAGAAGACTAAGAAGAAGATACTTCTGTTTTGTTGTGTAGCCTCAATAATTTTAATCTAAAAAATAATTACGATGTTCATTTTCAAGAATCTATTTCGCAAAATAACAAAACATCATTAAAGGAAAATAATTCTCAAATCAAATTTATGTTTCCTAGTATTTTCGAATGTCCTCCGTTAGAAAAATAAAAAGGTCCGAAAAGAAGACAGTCTCCCTCTTTTTTTTAACCTCTTTTTTTTAACTTGTGCACAAAAATAGATAAATTTTAATTTAAAAAAAAATATTTTTTTATATAACGCGAGAAAACTTATGAGTGTTACGTCCGATATATCCTTCCTTGTCCCTCTCTCTGTCATATTCAACAGACTATATATTTTAATGGACACGCGCTTACCCTATGAGCGAATCATAACTATGAGTAATACCTTTAGCATAATATTATGCCGTGTGGTTAATGTATAAAAATTACCATCTCCTTTTCTTCCCGTGGGGTCTTTAAGACTCTATTAAGACCTAAAAAACGGATACAAAACCATCTAGAGAAATCATAGACTAAAAGAATATAATACAGCTTAGTTGTACAGGTCAAAGTCTACTTACCACCCCTAATAACTACACAGTCAGGTCATAAGTATTGTCACACAGTAAAAACTTTTCTTTTACAATCCGGGCCACAAAAAAGTTTATTGAATTCGAATTTCGAATTGTTCATGAAAATAAAACTACATACTTTTTAGAATTTTACTCATTTTTAAATATGGAGTGGACGCTTAAAGAAGACCGCGTTGCAGTTATTGCGTTGCATCGTTGCGGTTACGCGCCAATTCAAGTTTTTGACATACTGAAAAACTTGAGTATAACCAAAAGATCCGTTTATCGTAACGATACAATGAAGACTCTAGTGTAGATGACAGGTCAAGAAGTGGTCGCCCTCGGTCTGTTAGGACTCCAGCAGTGATAAAAGCTGTGAAGGCGCGAATTCAATGAAATCCCAAACGTAAGCAGAAACTGTTGGCCCTTCAGATGGGGTTAAGCTGAACCACGGAGAAAAGGGTGTTAAATGAAGACTCAGAGCTTCGGGCATATCAAAGAAAAACAGGACATTGTTTGAATGCTCGTCTAATGGACCTAAGACTGAAGAGATGCCGCGCTTTGTTGAAGCGGTACGCGGGAAAAAAATATCGGGAAATTCTTTTTTCGGATGAAATTTTTTTTACCGTACAACAAACAAAATGATAAGGTGTACACACACAGCAGTGAAGAAGCGAGCAACCGTATTCCGCGTGTCCAACCAGGTCATTTTCCGTTCTCGCTCATTGTTTTGGTTGGGAGTTTCTTATTGGGGCTTAACAGAGGTACATTTTTGTGAGAAAGGTGTAAAAATGAATGCAGTCAAAATACAGTCCTGACGAACCTTGTGGAACCTGTTTCTCATACCATGTTCAATAACAGGCACTAGGTATGCGAACAAGATTCGGCGCCAGCTCATAGAGCGAAGAGCACTCAAGACTGGCTGGCGACGCGTGAAATGGACCTCGTTCGTGCTGCTATAGACGACTGGTCGCACAGATTGAAGGCCTGTATTCAAAATCACGGAGGTCATTTTGAATAAACTTTAGTATCATAAGAATCTATGTTTTATTAAGTTCATTTTGGTATATAAATAGTTACATAATGAATAAACTTGTTTTAACAATTTTATGTTAAACATGTGACAGAATTTATGACCTGACCCGCCATTCCCAATACGGGGGTGTCTACTCCTGTGTTGGGAATGGCGTGAAGATTTATATATAGAGGTCTAGAAAGTAAAGTCCTTCCACCGAATACATTTTTTGGAACAGTTGGTGAGCCAGTCGCCGTTAGTGTCATATAGTATAGTCGCCTTTATGTCCAAGCGCATGATATATCCGTACATAATTTTTAAAAAAATCTTCTTCTGCTTCTTTACAGCCTATCAAGAGTCCACTGCTGAACATAAGCCTTTCCTAAAACTTTCCATAGTGAACGGTCCTCAGCCACCTGCATCCATCAACTTCCCGCAACATTTTGCAAGTCATCACTCCATCTCGTGGGGGTTCGTCCAACACTGCGATTGCCTGTACGAGGTTGCCACTCGAGAACCTTTCTTCCCCAAGGGTTGTCAGTTTTACGAGCTATGTGGCCGGCCCATTGCCACTTCAACGTGCTGATCCTTACGGCTATGTCGGTTACTCTGATTCTGCTGCGGATGTCTTCATTACGGATTCTGTCACGCAGAGAAACACCGAGTATAGCCCTTCCCATAGCACGCTGAGCAACTTTGAGCTTCCTCATACGGCCAGCAGGCCTTCAAAAAAATCTAATAATACAAAATATCTTCGGTGGAAGGTACGTCGCAGGGACTTAATTGTCTAGGCTAGACCTCTGTCTTCCCCGGTATTAGGAATAGCGTTAAGATATTTATTAATCTCGGAAACGGCTCCAACGAATGACGATAAAATTTAGTACTTTTTATAGAAAAGGGAGACAAACGAGCAAGTGGCTCTCGTGATGGTAAGTGATAACCGCCGCCCATGAACATCCAGAGGCATAGCAGATGAGTTGCCGGCCTTGAGAGAGGGGTGTGTGGGACTTCCGGTTACCTGCACTCACCAGACGAAACGCAGAAGTTCTACTTCACGCCGGTATTCTGTGAGGTCGTGGTACTTCCCCGGTCGAGCTGGCCCATGCATACGTGTTTTCAATAATCAACTCTCCGCAATATAGTATAGAAAGAAGTATTAGATTAAGATCCGATTTCAAAATTAAAACTGGGATGACATAAATATATATATACACTTACGTGATTGATTGATGAACCGTAAAAAATTTAGTATTTGTTTCTAATATAATGTTAAACTAATTGCATCATGATTTTTTCTTTAAATAACCGGTTCATTTTTTTTATTATATTGGTAAGTTTGAAAAATATTATTCATAATTCATAATTTTATATGTATGTAATTCGTACTTAAATATAATTTCTAAAAACACAATTTATCAAAAAAAAAAAAAGAAAAATACCGAGCAAAGCTCAGTCGTCCAAAAACTATTAATTTATATGAGAGCAATATCAGTCGCTAACTGCTTCCACGTGTGACTTTTTTTAAAATTATACGATGACAATGTGCGGCACAGCTAGTAAATAAAATACCATAGACAATGAAAACCGAAATAACCGAATTTATTTCATCGATTGATTGAGTCTATGGAATATTAATGGCGGCTCTAATTTACGTAACTCTGACATAATGATTATTTTAATGATGATACTGTCCATAAATATTATTTTATGACGCTATTTGTAATTTGTGAGCACCATTAGCATGTTTATAAATAGAAATTTTACTAAAGTTCATAAATTTAGGTACATTGATTGTTTAGGTAGATTTGAACATGTTTAATATTGGAGCAGATGTATTTCTTTTTCTTTTTCTTGACGTTTGTAACGTAGTGATTACATACTCTTTGTCCTGTGGGGAGTAATGTTGCACTTTGACTTGTGATTGATAGTCAAAATAATATACGAGTAATGCCATCTATTCTTGAATTATTTCACTTATAATACTACATCCAGAAATAATATTTTACGCGGAGGAAAAGGTCTCAAACCCACGCTTGTCTGGACGTTTTATTTATAGTATATATTTATAAAAAAAATCTTCACGCAATTCCCGATACAGGGGTAGACAGAGGTTTAGTCTAGACGATAAAGTCTCTTTGACCCACCTTCCACCGAAGATATTTTCGGGACAACGTGACAGGTGGTGATCCCGTCGCCGCAGTATATATTTATAAAAAATAAATATATTTATAATATAAATATATTTAAACAGATATACAGATAAATTTTTACAGAACTATATTTATATTTTTAGTATAAGATTATGCAACCGGCACTTCAATAACTAATATAAAACTCATGAGATAATCTAACGTATGATTTCTACTATGATAAGTAAAATCATTAGTTATTATATAAAATATGTTCACGCCAATTCCAAGGACCTTTCAGCGAATACATTTTTTAAGCCAACGTAACAGATGGTGAGCTTGTCACCGTCTTTATGTTCAAGTCATCGATATAAATCGTATAAAAGTTTTAAAAAAACCCATTGTTAACCCGAGCCTATCTTCTGGTCATCCTCATGAGAACAACGGTCTCTTGACTCGAATTCCGATTATCAAACTAATCGACTATAGTGACTCAATTATCTTAACTGATACTTTAACTTACTGGCCTATTATAAAAAATAAGCCATTAAAAAAAGTTAAGTCATTGCTGACGTCATCGTGCGAAATCCGTCAGCACTGTATCACGTACAAGTATTTGAAGCTCAACTATTTATAAGTATAAAAAATAGGGAGACAGGCGTGGTGGTCTAATGAAGTGGTCGTGACGGTGTTATATTAGCGAGCGCTAGCGGACGCTTAAGTATAGCGATTTTAAGCACTTACATATACGTATTATATATACATAACGTATTATAAATAAATACTTACATATATCGGGACAACATTCCATACATTGCTCTAATCCCAAAGCAAGTAGCTAAAGCAGGCGTGTTATTGAATCAACAAATCAAGGTACCACAAACTCCCAGACCAGAGGCAGTGTAGAAAGTGTTTTTCTACATTGATCCGTCCGGAAATCGACAAACTATTCGTCTATGTGAGGTCGTATATATATAGTATATATATATATAACTTTTATATAGTATATATGTATAACTTTTCCAAACCTCACAAATCATAGAAACTCGCATTATATGCGTCATCGCCCTCGACCTCATCGCTTCATTACGTCAGGACCACGTCTCATGCAGACTACGGACTCGTTAGGCTCTCGTTCTGTTCTCGTCCGGGAATCGAACAGGAAAATAGTTGGCGACACCTTGAAAACCGCGTGTCGACCACGTTAGTCGTCAAGTTTCTCTAGACGTAATTACGCCAAAAATTTGAATTTATATTTTTTGTTAAAATATGATAAGACCGACCTAGTCAAACCTGACCACTCAAGATCTCGAAATAATTGTGATATTATGGGAATGTAAGCTCACCTTTACGCTTCTGTCACTGTCAATAAAAGCGCGCGCTGCCATCTTTTCATTGTCTATGTCCTAATTTCCCGCTAACAAAAAATGTACATCCTATCGGGACAAAAACAATTCCGGTGACGTAATGGACGGAGCAGAAAACGCGGCGTCATCTCAATCGGCACTATTGAGGTTTTTTGTCGACGATAAATCATGGACGATCTCGTGAAAAGTCAGTTTTTCCTTTACTGCTTTTTTTCATTCTTTAGCAATGGATTCGTTAGACAACTTGACGCGTAATTGAATGTGATTCAATTCATTCGTACAAGTCTGTAATTCAATCTTTTTGTCGCAATATACGCAAAAGAACGGTGTGTTACCAAACATTAACTTAACTTATTCATATTAATCATCACATTCATGTAACTTATTCATAAATCTAGCTTATTTTCCTAATTTTTAAACCGCTCCCAGGAAGAGTTTTTTTTTTTAATTTATTACATAATGCTGCCTTTTGGCAACGGTGCGGGAATAATCCCTTTCGATTAATCCTTTTCGTTGACGAAGGGAAATTTATTTATTTATTTATCTTCACGCATAGTCCCTGACAGGGTAGCCAGACAGAACAGATCGCCAGGTGTCATGATCCTTACATACCTCTTTCGCTTCTTTCAGATTCATCATTTTCTTCATACAAGCATGTCTAGGTATCCGCGTACTCTTGACCCTCCCCTCTTCGAGCAGTTTGCTCACGTGGTCTTCGAAAGGTCTTTGAATACCGTAATGACGACCGTGTGGTAACGGCGTAAAAATACTGCCACTCCCTTTCACGTGAGCTTACCTAATTTTAAGTGACGATAGCCGAGTGGTTGGGTGGTCGGAATTTCGAGTCGAGAGACCCGAGTTCGATCCCCAATTGGCATTGGTACGCAATGAGTTTTTCAAAAAAACTTATGTACGAATTATATCGTTGGCGTGGACATAAAGACAGGCTCACCACCTGTCACGTTATCCCGAAAATATCTTCGGTGGAAGGTGGGTCAAAGGGATTTAATTGTCTAGACTGGACCTCTGTCTAACCCTGTGTTGGGAATTGCGTGAAGATATTTATTTATTTATAAAAAGTTCAGCATAAATATGCTTTAAAATCAATAAAATTGCATAATAAATTTTTTTTTTTTAGTTAATAAGTATTGTAAATATTAACATAATTTTTTCTGTCAATAAATATTTAAGAAATAAGAATTAAAATTTGGCGTTATCGTATTGATAATTCCTAACTGAAAAGTCAGGATTATGAAATTGTCACTTGCAAAAGGGATAACAGATGGCGCCCATGCCAATAAACAAGGCATAAGTAATGCAAGAGAATACAGAGTTAAAATTTCAACTGATGCGTATAAGACACGGTGCATCGGAGGTAAGAGCGTCGCCACGGATCGGCGAAGGTCGCGGGTTCGAATCCCGCCGGTGTCATTTGTCATTTTAACCTTTTTCTTTTAAATTTAATAACATAAAAAGTTCAGCATAAATATGCTTTAAAAATCAATAAAATTGCATAATAAACATCTCTAAAAATGTCAGACCAAAATAATCAGACCGAAGATGTGCAGCAGCGTCTGAGGTGCGAGTGGTCTGGTACTGCAATCGCCAATCTGCTTGCCAAGCGTGGCGATTATGGCAAATCCTCCCTATGGGAGATGCCTATGTCCTGCTGTGGACTCTAACAAACCGTTGTGTATGTATATATATTATGTAATGACGTACATAACATAACAGAACCTTCTATCTCTCTCTCTCTGAAGTCGTTCTTTAATACCGAAGATCCTAGACATGGCGAAACCCCAATCTCTTATGGACCATTTGTTTCCATCGGTTTCTGTTCGCGGCCAGTTTCACGCGCATGTGGATTGCAACTTGAGTCCTACAGCTGGTCAGTTTATCTTGTGGCTGTACGTTATGTCAGTCTTTTGCCCTCCGTATAGCCTGTTATTATTAGCATTTCTAAGCTATCGACATTATCGTTCCACATTATGTCTATATATCATCGCATAATGTGTCCGAAGTAAGAGGTTGTGGTTAAGCACCTCGAAATATACAAGATCCAAATTATATAGACATATAACGGGCAGGGTTAGGTACAGTGATCGCCAATCCGCCTGACGAGCATGGCGATTATGGCACATCATTCTTATGGGAGAGGCCTATGTTCTGCAGTAGACATTTACAGGCCGGTATGATGATGATTATAAAATGATACCGATAACAAATGCAACACACTTAAATTATTTTTGTTATTTGTTTTTTAATAACTGCCTTCGTGGCTTTGCTCGTAGTTTAACACTAAACGCGGAACCCTAATTATGTTTCTAAAATAAAAGTAGCCTATGTTACTACTTATAAAATTAGCTATCTGTCCGTGCAAGTCCTGTTAAAATAGCTCCAGCCGTATCAGAGATTTGCCGGAACAAACAGACAGTCAGACTGACAAAAAATATAAAAAGGTATTAATTTGGTGTGTGTACCGTATATATTCATTTACATGTAGTAAAAAACGATTGTTTCAAACAGAAACTCCAATTTTATTTATATGCATAGATAATATGTACTTAGAAAGTGACACCCATATAATAAAAGCAAAGAAGTTTGCAAGGGTCATGTCACTTGGCGTTGTGTTTTCTCTGGCTATGTGAAGATATATTATATATTATATTTTTATTCTTGTTTCGCATCTGCCTTCTACTTTTCACCATAACAAAGGTTGACCAGTAGAGCCACCAGGCATTAATACCGCCCATTATTGAAGGTGTATATAATAAAGAATAAATAAATAAAAAGAAATATCTTTACGCCATTCCCTACACAGAGGAAGACAGATAAGCCTTTTCGGGTCACCTTTCAGCGACATTTTTTTGGGACCTCGTGGTGAGCCCGTCGTCGTCTTTTTGTCCAAGACATCGATATAAATCGTAAATAAGTTTTGAAAAACAAAACCCCATTGGACCGACCTCTGGTCTCGTGACTCGAATTCCCATTACCAACGTGACTTATAAATAAATAAAAAATTAAAGAATTTTTGGCGGTTTTTTTCGCGTTTTTCATCTGTTAAAATCAGAGGACGTGGATGTACATTTGATGTAATCATATATTCTAGATGCTTCACCCTCGACGAATAATTTCACAGTCTGTGTGTACCTAACCGTTTTTCGAAATGGCGAGTGAGGGGTCGTTTCTACGCCATTAATTCGGTCATCAAATGCAGGCTATGATAAAGAGTAGGGCGGCAAGGCGCAGACGATATTTTGAGGACATTATAGAAAGATGAAAGAAAGAAAAATATTTATTCACTACTGCTTAACAAATCAAACAAATAATAAATATGTTGCCGTTATGTATGTATGTATGTATGAGTTGAAGCGAGACAAAGATGAAATACATCATTCTACAGGTAATGAGTGAAATTTAGGTAAAAAAAGAAAAATAAGAGAACACGTATAAACTACAAAGTGACATACCAATACATATAGATACATATATAGATAGGGACAACATCACAAACATTGCTCCTATCCCAAAGCAAGATGCTAAAGCACTTGAGGTATGGGAATCGGAAACAACGAAGGCACCACAAACACCCACACCCGATAAAATGTAGAAAAAGTGGTTTTTCAACATTGACCCGACCGGGAATCCAACCCGGGACCTCGAGATGGCGACACCTTGAAAACTAGTGTTTACGCCACTCGTCCACGGAGGTCGTCAAATGCAATATTTGCACACGAATTTTTACATGCAATAAAAGTGTTTATTAAATTTTTATCCGTCATATTTTTTTATTCAAGTGTGTCGAATTCTATATTAAATATACACGTCAACAGCCTAATCGTTTTGGGTCCGGAGAGCGAAACAGATCACAGGTTCGAACCAGCCATTCGAATATTGTCGTGACACTATTCCAGACAAGCGTTGCAGCTTAGTTGATAAACAGGAATACTAGTAATGTTATTTGTCATTGGTAGTATCTTTAAAAATACCATTTATGAACTTTTATAATATACCTTCACGCCATTCCTACTATTGGGGTAGATAAAGGTCTAAACAATTAAGTCCCTTTGACCCACCTTTCACTGAACTGTTTTTGTTTAACGTCACAGGTGGCCTGTCGCCGTCTTTTCGTTCAAACTAACGACATAAATCGTATATAAGTTTTAAAAGGTACGAGTCTCCAAACCTAGGATAGAACTCGCGTCTCTTGGCACGAATTCCGATCAGTCAATCACTCGGCTATCATGTTTTATGACGATAATGACGTCTTATCTGGTTTGGAATGGCACGTACTTAGGGATTTCAATAAATAAATAAAAAATCACGCAATTCCCAATACACGGGTAGACAGAGGTCTAGTCTAGACAATTAATCGTGACTTAGGGATTTCTAGATGAGAATTATATGTAAGTACACGCCACACGTTTACGCAGGTCGTTGAAATAATGCCACACGAAGGACAATCCGAAGAAAGGAACGAAAATACAGGCACACTATTAGGGATAGATATGATTTATAATTGTATAAGTTGCCACCGTCAGGTCGTAAAACGAACTGCGGCCGAATGGGCCTCCATTGAAGAGGAGATAATGCCCATTGTCTCACTCCTGTGGACGACAGAGGGCGGGCGTGAGTTATTAGTTTCGTGGAGTGGAGTCCGCCCATGTAGACTTTTTGCAGTGAGAATCTCTTGAATTAATACGGAATAGGAAAGTTTTGAGTACGGTATAATGTTCAGGATTATATCTGGTGTGATGCTTGAAAAGATTTCTGATGTATGTATAAGTTTCTCAAGGGGTCACGGTACCGTTTTTGTCTTGTGTTATATTTATTTATAACATTATTCCGTCACGAAAGGCGAGTGATTGGTGGTCGGAATTTCGAGTCAAGAGACCCGATCCCCAGGTGGCAGGCTCTTACCAATGGGGTTTTCAAAAACTTATGCAGGAATTATATCGTTGGCTTGGACATAAAGACGGCGTCACGCTCACCACCTGTCACGTTGTTCCGAAAATATCTTGGGTGGAAGGTGGGTCGAAGGGACTTAATTGTCTAGACTAGACAGTCTACCCCTGTATTGGGAATTGCGTGAAGATAATTTTTTTCCTTTAATTATCTAACCGGTTTCACCCTGTATGACTGTTGCGGTATAATTGTATCAATTTTTTTATACCCTTTATAATGCCATAAGCGAAACTGGTTAAGTATTTAAAGAAAAATTATGAAAATTGTGGAATAAGTTAAACTGAATTCGAATTGTTTCTTTCTTCAATTTACTGGACTCAAGATGATATTTATTTGTTTATTTAAATTTTATTAGTGCAATAAAAATTAGAAAAAAAAATATTTTTCTAAACATTGCGGGCAGTCGATGGATGTAGGTAGCTGAGGACTGTTTCATGTAGCTAATTTTAGGAGAGATCATGTTTAGTTCTATGAGCAGTGGATTCTTCATAGAATACATTGGCCAAGAAAAGTGTTAAAAATGTTTTTTAAAATTACCAAGCGACACCGGTTTGCAGATGTACTATATTTTACGGCATATTTGTGAAATGTCGTCAGTATACCTGTAACAAGAAAAACATTAATTTAATACAGCGCCATCTATACTTGAAAATCGGCGATAACATCTCTGTGGAAATCTAATTTGTTATAGTACAACCACACTCCGCTAGATTGCGCTTTTCTCGAATCTTTGAATTCACTTGAGGACTATTGATTCTCGTGGGCGCGGAGTACGAGGAATAGGGGACGAGGTAGTCGAGAGGCCTTAGTTGACAGAGTGGGAAGAATTTTACGTTTATATCTATTTTTCAGATGCTACATTTTCCATTGAGTTCCTTTGTCGTATTTCATTTAATGATCGCGTTTCAATATATAATTATACGGATGCCTTCGCGCGCTTTTGTAAAGCAACGGTAGACAATTTTAAAAAATATATCTATTTATATTGTCTATTGTTTACGTTGTTTTATTTCGTATTTGTTTACTGCTGTAAAATGTATTGTTACCTAGTAGGAAAATAATGACTGTTTCATACAGAAGAAAACACATACAAACTTATTTATGGAGTAGGAAAAATAAGAAATAGACGTTACGAAAATTCGAATGGGCGGCTGGAGGTGTGAACCTCCGCTCACGTAGTCCAACGGAAGGAAAACAGAAGCTTCTACAGAATCACGATTTACTTCTCCTCTCGGTACGTATTCTCCGAGGATCCAGAAGTGCAGCTGTCAAAGCTACCGGCTTCTTTATCTTTTTGTTCACAGCCTACCAACATTCCACTGCTGAACATAGGCCCTAAAACGTTCCTCAAAGAATGGTCCTTAGCCACCTGCATCCATCGACCCCATCTTATTTGGGATATATGGGTTGCTATATATGGGTTGCTCCATCTTATTTGGGATAGTCCAGCAATGCGTTTGACTGTAGATGTTACCACTCGGTAACCTTTCTTAGTGAATGGACCAAGCACGGTCCCCAGGTGGTAAGCTCGTACCAATGGGTTTCTTCAAAAACTTACGAAAGACGGCGACTGGCTCACCATCTGTCACGTTGCCCTAAAAATGTCTTCACTGGAAGGTGCGTCGAAAGGAGTTAATTGTCTAGAATTTTTTCTGAATATCTTGACGCGATTCCCAAAACGAGGGTTTTGGGAAAGGCGTGAATATATTTTTTTTTATTAAGCCAAAATCCATGGACGAGTGGAGTACACTTTCATGGTGTCGCCAGCTCTTAAGTCCCGGGTTCGATTCGACGAATCAATCTAGAAAACCACTTCATCCACATTTTCCCGGGTCTGAGTGTTTGAGGTGCCATCGAATGCTTTAGCTACTTACTTTGGCATCGATGTATGTGACATTGTCTCTATGTGTGTATTTATTATTATAAAATCAGTCCACAATTCGCTACACTCTCGCTAGTTAAGAACGTAAAATACCCTTGGGAACCTAATAAAGCCCCGGAAAATCCCGCTTTGGAGCCGGATGGGATTTATCGACCCAACATGTGCTTATCGTAAGTATCATCAGTCCGTTCGCTATTGACATTTAAAAACGGAAAATTGATCGTTTGATGTAAAAAAAAAACCGCGCCAATTAAAGGCGGGAACGAAAGGGTAACTTTTTTTTATATGTGGCCGTGGATTAAAGGCTGGAACGAAAGGTGACGGATGCTTTTTTTTAAACATACTGCCGTGGCTGTGAGTTTATGACGAATGAATATACGACCCTCTTTCTTCTCGTAGGTGTCGTAAGAGGCGACTAAGGGCAAATAAGCCATCTCATACAAGACCTCAATTAAGTAGACCGGTGACGGGGCAGCAGCGTCTAAGCCGCGAGGTGTCCAGGTGCAAAGACTGTTTATTACCTGGTTCAATAAATATATTTCTGTGATAGTTAATCCGATTGCCATGTGTTACCATTGCTAGCGGCTTGCGTTTGTGTTACCATTGCGTTTGGCTACCACATGTTACCATTAACATATGGTAGTGTACCTTCGTTGTTTCCGATTCCATAACACTATTGCATAAGCTACTTGCTTTAGTCAATAGTTGTCATTATACCCCATCTATGAATTTATTTATTATCTATGTGTAGTTGTTTTTTAAAATACTACCAAAAAAAAGCCTGTTACGTTTGTCACGTTAGTCTGGTTCTTTTCTCGATTATCAGTAAAGTCTAACCATTCAACGTGGAAATGCAGCCAGCGTTCTTGGTACCATGACTCGAGGAGTAGGGCTCTACGATTATAATAGTTTTTGGTAAATTAGTATTGTAAATGTTATCATAATTTTGTTTCTGTAAATAAAGTATTAAAGAAACAGATTTAAATGTAACATAGTTACAATCAAGCTCATATTTCAGACAATTCGCACAAAAGCATAATTAATCATTAACTTAAACCTTCTCCATTAATCACCCCGGCCATTAGTGAAAACCGTATGAAAATGTACTGAGTAGTTTTTGAGTAAAGAGCAAGAGCAGAGTGGTTGGGTGATCGGAATTCAAGTCAAGAGATCCGTGTTCGATCCATAGGTGGCACGCACCTTCCACAGAAGATATTTTCAGGACAACGTGACAGGTGGTGAGCCCATCGCCGTGTTTATGTCCAAGCCAACGATTTAACTCGCACATAAGTTTTAGAAAAACCCGTTTGTACGAGCCTGCCACCTTGGGGTCGAACTCGGGTCTCTCGACTCGAATTCCGACCACCCAAATTGGTATCTACGAAACTACTTCATGGATTCTGACATGTTTCATATAATAAACAACGATTGTATTTGCAAAATTTGAAACAATATTGAGCGAGTCAACAGTCAAACTGTCTGATGTAAGTAACGAAGCAATATGTTATATCGTTTGGTGCATTATTTGAACACAACACCCTACTTGCTCTGTGAATAGTGCCTTTTAGTTATCTGTATTTATTTCAATACAATAAAAGCAAATATCAATATTAACATTCATTGAAAATTCTTATTCGTATATCTTACATTCTTTGGCTTTAAAATTGAAAATTCCTTTTCATATATCTTTACATCCTTTTATATTTATATTATATTTATACAAAATATTTATTGATTTACGGAAATATGCCTCCATGGTAATGCAAAAAGTCTTCATAAACGACTGTCGCATTGTCCATATATTCTTAAATGAAAATCTCTCTTAAATTAATTTTAAATATAAACAGGTACATATATAGACAGGGACCTCATCACCTACATTGCTCCAATACCAAAGTAAGATGCTAAAGCACTTGTGGTATGGGAATCGGAAACAACGAAGGCACCACAAACACCCAGACCTGAGAACATGTAGAAAAAGTGTTTTTTTTGTACATTGACCTGACCGGGAATGGAACCTGGGACCTCGAGAGGTCTGTTCAAGACAATTAAGTCCCTTCGACCCACCTTCCACCGAAGATATTTTCGGCACAATGTGACAGGTGGTGAGCCCGTCGCCGTCAAATATAATAAACTATCATTTAACCTACTGCAGGTAGCGAGATCTATCTTTTTTTTCTTGTATTGAATCGTATTGATTAAAAGAGACCGGAAGCCGAGTGTCTGGGTGAGTCAAGAGATCCGAGTTCGATCCCTAAGTAGCCGGCTCATACCGATGGGTTTTTTTCATAAACTTAAATACGAATCATATAGTTGGCTTGGACATAAAGACAGCGACGGGCTCACCAGAAAAAAACTTCAGTGGAAGGTCGCAAGGACTTAATTGTCCAGACCTCTGTCTACCCTTGTGTTGGGAATGGCGTGAAGATATAGTATATATAATAAGTATAGTACATATAATAAGTAAGTAGTATATAATAAACGGTTTGCATTCAAGTGGTTTAGCGAGTGTAAACCGGGCATCGCGCCGTGATGCCGGGGCACGCGCGCTCGTATACTGTCTCTATTGAAGCCTCGGAATATGTGGTCTTACCTAATGTCAATAGAATCTGGCTGTGCGTTAGAGGATTTATTATAAACGGATCCCAGGCTATATGAAATACTAACTTTCCGCATATAACTTCGGTACTGGGCTACTATATGGCATTTGTTAATTAGGTAGAGTGACGATTGCGGAATGGTTGGGTGATTGAGCCAAAAGACCCGTGTTCGATTCCCATGTATAGAAATAGGTAAGTTTATTTTGATATTGGTCAGTGCTAATTTCTTACAAACGAACGCAACTAGATATAGAAAGGTTTGTCGTAATTAACGTCACGATGGCCGAGTGGTTGGGTGATCGGAATTTGAGTCAAGGGTTCGATCGCCTAGGTTCGTATCAATGGGTTTTTTCGAAACCTTTTTTTTATATCTTCACGCAATTCCCAATACAGGAGTAGACAGAGGTCTAGTCTAGACAATTAAGTCCCTTTGACCCACCTTCCACCGAAGATATTTTCGGGACAACGTGATAGATGAACCCTGAAACTTATGTACAATATATATAGGCTTGGGGCGCCAACCACGGGCACCACCTGGTACGTTTTCCCAAAAAAAAAAAAAATATTTTAGTGACAGGTGGGTCAAAGGGAATTGTCGAGACCTTTATCTACTCCTCGCATATACACACATATATATAAATTGACAAGTGAAATTTCAGTTGCTGTGCCGTGTAGAGAAAAATAAACATTTTGATTTGATTTGAACTCCGTCGTCGGTCTGCTGAATTATGGTCTCGGTTTTCCTGTCATCTGTCAATAGCCAATGACATTTTAAAGCCATTTCCTTTAATCTCCTAAAAAAGTAGGGTAATTAACGATAAAATCGTTATCGTAAAAATAGCGCGGGCTGTTAGGTGTGAGCTATTTTAAATATTTTATTGACAACTAATTATTGTTAAAATGGAAAGTAATTATGAAATATTTTTAAAAGCACCTAACGCTTTTATACGATACAAAATTTTTTCCTTAATCACTCTATTTTTTTGAACGTATGGCAAATGACTTTTGACTTTTTGGGATTAGAACTACCTGAGTTCGATCCCTGGAGGAAGTTTACCAATTTCTTTTATAGACAGTGGTCTGGACAATGAAGTCCTCTCGACTCAATTTTTACCAAAAATTATTTGGAACAGCGTGACAGATGGTGAGCCTGTCCAAACCTACGACATCATTACGTAGTTAACTATATATAAATAGATATAAACGTCCATGACTCGTGTACAATCATTCATAATCACCACACAAAAGTTTGCACCTAGCGGGAATCGAACCCGCAACCCGTAGCTTCGAAGGCCACTACCCAGTCAGTTATCGGATCGTTCGTAACAATAATAAATAAAATAAATATAAATATCTTCACGCCATTCCTAATTCAGGGGTAGACAGAAGTCTAGTCTAGACAATTAAATCACTTCAACCCATCTTCCACCGAAGATATTTCGGGACTGCGTGACAGGTGTTGAGCCCGTCGCAATCTTTATGTCCAAGCCAACGATATGAATCGTACATAGGTTTTGAAAAAAGCCCATTGGTACGAGCCTGCCACCTGGGGATCGAACTCCGGTCTCTAGACTCGAAATTTCGACCACCCTTCCACTCGGTTATCGTGACTTTTTTTTCTTAAAAGGTACATGCTATTATGTCGCCCGGACAACAATGAAAACCACTTATTTAAATTCAACAGAGGCACCGAAGATTGCCCTATATTTTGCCTCATTGCTCTGGTGTCATCTGCATCTAAAATTCTGCAGGTCCTCGTTTAATGAAGGGACGTCCTACCTTAGGCCGGGATTGGGAAACATGTGTAGAAAAAAAGCAGTAAATTTACTACATATCAAATTCGCGATAGCCGAGTGGTTGGGTGGTCGGAATTTCGAGTCAAGAGACCCGAGTTCGATCCCCAGGTGGCAGGCTCATACCAATAGGTTTTTTCAAAAACTTATATACGAATTATGTTCTATTACGTTGGCTTGGAGATAAAGGCGGCGACGGGCTCACCACCTGTCACGTTGTCCCGAAAATATCTTCGATGGAAGGTGGGTCGAAGGGACTTAATTGTCTCGACAAGACCTCAGTGTACCCCTGTATTGGGAATTGCTTGAAGATATTTATATTTACATACCAAAAAATTTACTACGCCACACATATACAGAGATACATACAGAGGTAGATTAGAGGGTTGTCCTGAACAATTTTGTCCTACTCTCCTCCAGAGGAGGAGAGTAGGACAGGTTGTTTGGGACAGCGTGACAGGCGGTGAGTCTATCGCCGTCTTTATGTCCAAGCCAACGATGTGAAGGGTACATAAGTTTAAAAAAAACAATTGGTACATCCCTACCACCAGTCCAATCGATCAGCCAAACACTCGGCTCCAATTCAATCAGCCTACCACTTAGCTATCGTGGTCTAATTGTACCACGTTGACCCAAAAGAGTGTCTTCGATGGGTTGAGGATCGAAAGGTCTTAACCAAACCTCTGTATTGGGAATGGCGTGAAGAGATTTTTTATTATCACTAGGAAGTTTTTATGTTCCCTCTTAGATAATTGACCTTTATTTTTTATTTATTTATTTAGGGGCTTTTATTCTATTTGAATATGCCAGCCCCATCATACCCTGATATAAAGTTTTGAATGAACATTCATTTATAAAAACTGAATGCCACAATCGAGAGATTGAATCATTGATGCTGCATGACCATGGTAAATATGCTTTTCGCTGCTTCAGAGTTTGGTCCAGCTAATATCGCCTGAACTCCGCCAACGTCCACTCTATTTATGTACATATCTTTGCATCAATGATTCCCTCTCTCTCTCTCTCGTGTTTCACACATTCCACAAGTATGTGAGGTACATCTTCCACTAAACCACATACGACACGATTGGGAGAATTGATTTTCTCCATCAGGTAAGCAAATTTTTTAAGCAAATTATTTAAAGGGAAGTGCCCCGAACGTGACATAAATAATAATAAATTATTTAATGTCAATGTTTAGTCTGAAAACAATGTTTTTTATGTTATATTTTCCGGTCTTTAGTACATGTCCTTCTGACTTGCCGGACCACCATCAAGGGGTAAGCTGTAAATTAGCACTGCTTGAGTATCTTCAGCTGAACGAAACGTCGGGAAAAAAATTGGTTTGTAAAAACTAATTCCCCCCATTCCCAAGTAATCCCCAGGTGGCAGTACCTATGAGTTTTTCAAAAACTTATGTACGAATTACATCGTTGGCTCGGACATAAAGACGGCGACGGGCTCACCACCTGTCACGCTGTCCCAAACAACCTGACCTACCAAACCTCTGTCTACCTCTGTATTGGGTATGGCGTAGTAAATTTTTTATCTTTGGTGGAAGGTGGGTCAAAGGGACTTAATTGTCTAGACTAGACCTCTGTCTACTCCTGTATTGGGAAATGCGTGAAGATATTTATTTATTTATTTATTATTTTTAAAAACTAATTAAAAACGCGATAAAATCCGA
Organism: Sericinus montela; assembly: GCA_029286605.1. Lineage (NCBI taxonomy): Eukaryota > Metazoa > Arthropoda > Insecta > Lepidoptera > Papilionidae > Sericinus > Sericinus montela. The sequence continues at coordinate 320,887 of JAGSMR010000119.1, read as the reverse complement.
AAATTGTTTTATTTAAAATCTATAATAATGTGTTTAAACTTTTTTTGTTATGCGAAGAATATGAAAACTTTGTAATGAAATGATGACAATGAACATGAATTATTATTATTATTAAGCTTCCCAGCCGTAATGTCGCGCCTATTCGTAAACAAGAGATCGATTGCAGACCGAGTGGCGCCGGGTGAAAAGAGTAGCCAGGGGAACTCTACTGCCCTGTTTACTTATAGCTTGCGAAATGGTTTATTACTGTTTGTGTATTTCAACGGACGAGGAAGGAATAAGTAATGTTTATGTTGTTTTCAGAAGCTTAGATTTTTTGTATAAAGCTCCTTTTTAACAAGCTTTTATTCGTTTGCCATGAGTGTATATTAGTTTGTAACGGAATTTGATTATCTATCTATCTATTTTCACATCATTCACATTAAAGAGGTAGACAGAGGTCTAGTCTAGAAAATTAAGTCCCTTTGACCCACCTTACATCGAAGACATTTTTCGGGAACGTGTGACAGGTTGAGAGACCATCGCCGTCTTTATGTCCAAGCCAACGATAGAATTCGCACCGCACATTCGAATATCCGATCACCCAACCACTCGGCTATCAGGACTGATATGAATTTGATTACCACACACATTAAAACGTGTGGTTTAATTGACACTTCCGCATACTTTTCATAAGTGATGGTGGACAACACAATAATTTGATAAATATTAATAAATAATAGTAAAAACGCTTTTGTGACTAAACTTTTTGTGAAATTCCGACCACCCCTCCCTCGGCTATTGTGACTGTTACAATATATAATTGTTATTATAAATAATTGTACATAAATATAAATATCTTCACGCAATTCCCAATACAGGGGCAGAGGTCTAGTCTAGACAATTAAGTCCCGTCGACCCACCTTCCACCGAAGATATTTTCGAGACAACGTGACAGGTGTTGAGCCCGTCGCCGAATAATTAATAATAATATAATTAAAAATATTTGTGTATAATATAAAATAATTAAGAATATTTGCGAATAAAATAATTGTGAATAATTAATTATTTTTTAAAGTCATTTCATTCTTGTACCATCCACCGATAGAGCTATGAGTCTTATAGCCCGGTGCCATCTGACGTGGGTGAGACACGTGTGAAAAATTAATGATGGAAAAGCCATTCGATTGATTAATTGCCCGCCGGTGGACCCCGGGGACTCGGATTTGAATATTTCCGACATTACCAACACTTGGGCGAAGGTGACCGGCGGTGGCTTGGGCAGTGGAGGTTGTTTGTCGGAAATATTTACCCTAATATCGGTTAGGGATAGCCGAGTTGGGTGATCGGACTTCGAGCCAAGAGGTTCGATCGCCGGGTTGGGATCGCACGAATGGTTTTTTTTTTTCAAACTTGTGTCTTTCGCGGCTTTGCCCGCGGTTTAACGCGGAACCCTAATTATGTTTCTGAAATAAAAATAGCCTATTTTACTCCTTATAACATCAGCTATCTGCTAGTGAAAGTGCTGTCAAAATCGGTCCAGCCGTTTCAGAGATAAGCCGGAACAAACAGACTGACAGACAGACAAAAATTGTAAAAAAAAATATTTTGGTGTATGTACCGTGTATATTCATATACATGTAGTAAAAGACGGTTATTTCAATATTACAAATAGACACTCTAATTTTATTTATATGTATAGATTTTTATCGTTGACTTAGGTAAAACACGACCTCCGTGGACGAGTGACGTAGTGTAGCCAGATTCTGTTATCGATCTTGTCAATGTAGAAAACAATTTTCTCTACATTGTCTCTGGTCTGTGTGTTTGTGGTAGCTCCGTTGTTTCCGATTCCATAACACAAGTGCTTTAGTTACTTACTCTGGAGGATGTGTGTGATGTCTCAAGATCCTCCGTTGACGAGTGGCGTAAACACCGGTTTTCAAGGCTTCGCCATCTGGAAGTCCTGGGTTCGATTCCCCGGTTGGGTCGATGTAGATAAACCACTTTTTACATTTTCTCGGGTCTGGATGTTTGTAGTGCTTTCGCTGTTTCCGATTCCCATACCTCAAGTGCTTTAGCATCTTACATTGGGATCGGAGCAATTAATCTGATGTTGTCCCTATCTATATATGTATTATTTAACCACCATCTAAACTGCGATTAGAAAGATATCGTCAAGCAATTTCCCAATATTGGGCTAAACAGACAATAAGACCAGCCAATGAAGTCCTTTCGACCCACCTTTCATTGAAGACATGTTTTGGTGACGTGTCTCTACGTCCATACCATCGATATAAATAGTACATAAGTTTGTTAGAAAACCTAAAAGTTTTTAAAAAGCCGCGTTTAAAAGAGCCGAGTGGTTAGGTGGTTGGAATTCGATTCGAGAGACCCGAGTCCGATCCCTAGGTGGCAGACTCGTACCAATGGGTTTTTTCAAAAAACTTATGTACGATCCATATCGTTCGCTTGGACATAAAGACGGCGCCGGGCTTACCACCTGTCACGTTTTCCCGAAAATATCTTCGGCCGAAGGTGGGTCGAAAGGACTTAATTGTTTATACCAGACCTCTAGCCCTGTCAACCCTTGTATTGGGAATTGCGTGAAGATATGTATTAAACTAAGATTAGAAAAATATCTTCGAGCCATTTTCCGATATTGGACTAAACAGATAATAAAACCAGACAATGAAGTCCGAAAACCACTTTTCACCAAAGACATATTTTGGCGTGTCAACATCTCTACGTACAAGCCAATGATATAAATCATACATAAGTTCTTCAAGAAATGCCATTGGTATGTGCCTACTGTCTGCAGAACGAACTTAGATATATTTCGACACAATTTCCGATTACTACTTAGTTTTTTTTTTATAGGGAAGGGAGGCAAACGAGCAGGTAACTCACGTGATGGTAAGCGATTACCGCCGCCCATGAACATCCGCAATACAAGAGGCATAGCAGATGCGTTGCCGGCCTTTGAGAAAGGTATAAGCTCTTTTCTTGAAGGTCCCTCAGTCGTATCGGTCCGGAAAAACCGCTGACGGCAGCACATTCCATAAAGGTCCATAGGCTGTCGTGACTTTTTTGATTGTAAAGAAATATCTGCAGCCGAAATATTGAAACAGCAATAAATTAAGTGTAGTTTGCGTGCTCCCACCGGGGCGTACTGCGGTCGATATTTGGGAGACATCGCTGCCAGGCGTGCGGTGCAGTGTACAGTGACTGCGATGTTATGGTTCTGCAGGATAGACCTTAAAACTGACACGTGTCTGTAGTGTGGTCGTTCAGATTTATGAATTGAACGAAGCTTTTGAAGAAACGTGACGATCTGCGTGGACGAGCGGCGTAAACGCGGCTTTTCAGTCGCTACTTCTGAGGTCCCGGGTTCGATTCCCGGCGACTCGTCTAAGGGGCACCTCAATTTCAATTTGATATCAATAAAAATAAATAAATACCTTCCCGCAATTCCCAATACAGGGGTAGACAGAGGTCTAGTCTAGACAATTAAGTCCCTTCGTCCCACCTTTCACCGAAGATATTTTCGGGACAAAGTGTGGTGAGGTGTTGAGCCCGTCGCCGTTGATATCTAACTATTCAAGAATCTTATTGATATCAATAAGACAACATCTAGAAGTATTCCCAAACCTTGAATAATCAAAGGAAACATAGAAATTGATGTAGATATTTCATAGCCTATGCAGTTTTAATGCATATATTTAATACATTTTCCATACATTCATACATACATTCCTTACTGGAGTACATGGAAGGCCAATCGGCTATCCAGGCGAAGCTATAAACTGAACTAAATATAAGACGAACCAATAACCAAGTTGTTCGTGAACCTATCTTCAAAGCTAAAGATTGGAGGTTTGAATCCCGCAGGGAAGTGTATATGCATATGTGAATATTTATGTCTAAGTATATTGTATCGTTGGCTTGACTTAAGGTCACCAGCAGTCACTCTGTCCTAAATAGTCTTCAGAGAGGGGAATACCTCTGTTTACCCCTGTACTGAGAATATTCGTGAAGATATTTATTATTAATATGAATAAATTTTTGGATTAAGAAGCCGAGTGATTGGGCGGTCGGAAATTCTAGTCAAATGACCCGAGTTCGATCCCCAGGTGGCAGGCTCGTACCAATGGGTTTTTCTAAAACTTATATACGAATTATATCGTTGGCTTGGACATAAAGACGGCGACGGACTCACCACCTGTCAGGTTGTCCCGAAAATGTTTTCGGTGGAAGGTGGGTCAAAGGGACTTAATTGTCTAGACTAGACCTCCGTCAACCCCTGTATTGGGAATTGCCTGAAGATATTTATTATTTATTTATTATTAATATGAGTAAATTTGTGGATTACGGTGTTATATAGATTAAATACACCATAAAGTATAGAGCTCAGGTGAAAAAAGTCACGATAGCTGAGTGGTTGGGTGGTTGGAATTTTGAGTCATATGACCCGAGTTCGATCCCCAGGTGGCAGGCTCGTACCAATGGGTTTTTTCACAAACTTACTCGTATGTACGAATTATATCGTTGGCTTAGACATTGAGACGGCAACGGGCTCACCATCCGTCACAACGTTGTACCATAATATATCCGGTGGAAGATATGTCGAAACGACTTACATGTCAAGACTTCTGTCTACCCCAGTATTGGGAATGGCGTGAAGATATTTGTTTTATATTGTCCCGTTGGCTTGACTTAAGATCACCAGCACTCATTCTGTCCCAAATAGTATTCATAGAGGAGGATATCTTTATAAACCCAGCATTGAGAATATTCGTGTAGATATTTTTATACTTGTTCATTATTCATTTGAATAAATTTTTATTCCGATATGTTATTAAGACGTGGCGACCCTAACTGGCAACCTTCCTAACTTGTAACGGAACGTAATTCGGGGGTTAATTCATGGAGTTTATGAGGAAACGAGGTTTATTTGTTGGGCGAAGAGTTTTATGATGTTTCTAAATTGTTAACTCATAAGTGGGAAAACTTAATTGAAAACATAATATTAAACATAATAAGAAGAAAGTAAAAAAAAATATTTCAAGCGGTTCCCTATATACATATAATCAATCGTCTTTCGATCCAACTTTCACTGAAGAAAAATTTTTTTGACAACGTGACCGGTGGTGAGCCTTTCGCCTTTTATATTATTTGTTTGGACTTAAATTCCAATCACCCAACCACTCGGATAAGACTGTAGATGTGAAAGTATACAATTTAACTGTACACATATTATTTGTACAATTAAAATTACTGATAGTTAAAGAAAAAAAAATGATTTCACTAAATTTACTTACTTAATTACTACATTTTAGTGTAAAGAGATAATAATCTCTAATGTATAATCTACAGCAACTTGGTAGTGAAGAAAACAACATGTGGACGAGAAATAATAATAATAGTAGTAGAAAATATGTAAAAGCCATGACCTGCTAACCCGTACAGAAACAAGTTTATTTTTAACCGGTTATATCAAATTAAACGGAAAACATGTTTTTAAAATTTCAGCTGACACAGGAAGGATACGAACGCGCGACCTCTGCCGAACGTTCACCACGCTCTTACCCCTGAGCCACCGTGTCTTACACGCATCAGTTGAAAATTGAAATCTCTATTCTCTTTCATTATTTATGCCTGTTTTTGTCATCGGATCCTTATACATTTCTCTTTAATTTAATAACAAAAAGTTCAGAATAACTTTAATGCTTTAAATCATAAAAAATTGCGGTCATATCAAATCAAATCAAAAACAAATATTAGAGAGGAGAGAGAGAGATACATACCGTATTAGTCTTAAAAAGACATTAAAAAGTTTTGATATATAAATAAACATAACAAATATATTTTTGGCTATATCAAATCCTCGCTTGTGTCATTACCACGTCGAACAGAAAAGTTTTTAGTAAAGATATTGCACACTGAAATACACGAGTACACAATGAAAAAAAAAAGAGCAGCATAAAGCCATATTAGGCAGAATGACCTACTTACCTTTGTCTCTAGACGTCGAGCTTTAAAAAATTGGGTCGCTGACGCTAACAAGGTGTATCATTAGCATAGATTATAAAACAGAACATACAAATGACTGATTGACATTGGCAACAAAATAGTATTTTTAAAATGGTGTTATTTATTGTAATTTTAAGCTTGACTATTTTTTAAGCTTAGCTTTACAATTTTTTTTGTAAGATACTTGTTTAAACTAGCGTGTTCACACGCAGTACGACTGAAACCTTTACATTTATTGAGTTTCCCTTTAATCCTTTCCCATTCACTTAAAGGATAAATTCTATATATGTATGTAGGTGTCTCTTTCTAGGCTTGTTTTTTTACATTTTATCGAGCTTCAAATCATGTGCAACAGTACTCCAATAGTACTAAACACGAACATATGTAAAATATAGGGATTTTGAAAGAAATATCAAAGAAAAAGAGATATTTAAAAAATCTATAGAAACCATGGTTTCGAGGGATGAGCATAGCGACGGAATGGTGGAAGTCATAGGTTCGAATCCCGCCCGTGTCAGTGGATTATTTAAATATCTCTTTTTCTTTAATAATATGGCTTTTGTCAATTAATTAGACCATAATGGTCTTAATTGACAAAAATTTCATATCTTTATTTATTTTCACGCAATTTCCCAAACAGAGGTAAAGACACCGTGCAGGTGGTAAACCTATCACTGTCTTAATCTCCCAGCGAACAGTAAAATACATACCATATATGTTTACTTAGATAAATATTCATATAAACATCCATGACTTGAGTAAAAACATTCATGTACATCACACAAATGTTTGCCTTTAGCGGGTTTCGAAGCAGCAATCCTTAGATTCAAAGGCAGTGTCACAACCAACATATACTCAGAAAAAACTTTATAGCAGCTGTAATCTTAGACTAATATATTATGATTGAAATACAGATTAAATAGACACAAAGGAAACATGACGGCGAATCTCAAACGCGAATTTAATAACAGCGCCATCTGTTGGCACACGGAAGTTGATAATTGCACATTGATACTACTTGAAATTCCCGTCTCTTGGTGCTTTTTATGAACCGTACAATTTCGTAAGTTAATTACATAATTGTGGAATGATGGTCAATCTTTTTGAAATTACTTTAGTGTGGGGACGACAGCTTTGTGTACAACAACAGTACATTAATGTGATAAATATAATTAATGTGATAATAATGCCGTACTAAAGATAATTAGTAGACTTTTCGGAAGTTCATTGTTATAGATAAGTTATTATAAAGTAAAAAATAAATCTTCACACTATTCCCATTACAGGGGTAGACAGAGGTCTAGACTAGTGAGTACTTTCGACTCACCTGCCACAGAAGACATTTTTTAGGATATGACAAATGAAAAGCTTCTTTGCCGTCTTTATGTCTACATCATAGAAGTAAATCATACATAAACTTTTGAAACAATAAGAAAACTCATTGGTACGAGCCTACCACCTAGGGATCGAACTTGGATCTTTTTACTCGAATTCCCACTTTGCTATCGTGACACTAATGAAATATGAATTTCTCGCACTCTCACGTCGTATAATTTTCCGTCGAATTGCGTCGTTGTATTTATAACCCTGAATTATAAATTCTGGTCTTATCGACCGTAGCAACATCATAGGGGTAATTACTCAAGTTTTTATTTACGCGGCATTAGGACTTTTAATATTCCCTTTGTGCTTGATACAAAATAGTAGTAGACCTGTGATGTATTGCTCGTATTCTCTTTATTTCAAAATAAAAAGACAATGGATTGAAGTTTATACAGCCAAGTCTGTCGTTTCTATGGCATTCGCGTTATTCGCGTTGTGGCATTGGCAAGAAGGCCTTATATAAAAAAAAACAACACGGAAAAAACGATAAAAGATTCAGTGCTATATTTAAATTATTGACGTCACGATAGCCGAGTGGTTTGGTGATCGGAATATGAATTTGAAATATACGGAATATGAAATTTTTGGAACAACGTGACAGGTGGTGAGCCCGTCGCCGCCTTTATGTCCAAGCCAAAGATATAATTCGTACATAAGTTTTTGTAAACCCATTGGTAAGAGCCTGCCACCTGGGGATCGAACTCGGGTCTCTCGACTCGAAATTCCGACCACCCAACCACTCGGCTATCGTGATTTTTATAAATTTTTGTACATAGGTTTTATTTTGTATTAATAGACTAGGCATGCACAGTAACTCAAGGACCAAGCAGTCAATCATATCTATTGTAAAGGTAGTCTAAAGATAAAAAAAGATACTCTAAAATTCTAATAAATAAATGTAAGGTTCGTGACACTTGGCGATCTACTCTCTCTGGCTACCCCGTCAGGAATTGTGTGTAAAGATAAATATAGTATAAAATTCTAAACCCTATTCGTGTGCAATCTTAGCTTCTATTCGTAAAAAAAGAAAAATGCAAAGTGAGACAGATCTAACACGCTTCGGGACATTTTCAATAAGGCGGGAAAAACGTTTCGACGTCCAAAAGTAGACGATACGTACAACGTCTAGATCCTTCTTTATGCTGATGGAATTTCCGACACGTCACCCTGGTTTTGCAAGCCGAAATAAACTCGCTTATTTCTTGTTTTTATATCAATTTAGGATTTTGTTCCTATTTCTATACGCATTCTCTTTGGTGTTTATCTTTTTTATTCCGGTACACGAAAGAGGTTAAATTATTTCAGGTTTGTTTTAATTTTTTCTCAATAATAATATAATATTAAACAACATAATTTATTTGTTTAGACAGAATAAACAATACAAAATGCAATTATTTGCCATGACATCAGTGTGGTTACTAAAAAGTAAACATAACATGCAAATGAAATAAATTTTTTGAGTTGTACTTTGTAAAAGTGTTCATAAAAGGTCGTAATCGGTTGTTTAACAGATAATACTTCTCACTTCTTATTAGGTATTGCTGACTTAGACATAGAATGAAATGAATGAATAAATGAAATATTCTTTATTGTACAACAACAACCAATGATGTTATGAGAGACAAAAAAATCAAATGCTTCAGTGATTGTGTGAAGACCGAGTGTTATATACATATACATACCAATCGAATGAATATACCGCGAAAGTAAACATAAAAAAGGTCGAGGAAGGCCGAGACTAATTTGAGAAGACCATGTGAGCAATCTTCAGGCAATTCCCAATACAGGGGTAGACAGAGGTCTAGTCTAGACAATTAAGTCCCTTCGACCCACCTTCCACCGAAGATATTTTCGGGACAACGGGACAACGGTGGTGAGCCCGTCGCCGCCTTTATGTCCAAGTCAACGATGATGTTATTCGTACATAAATTTTTGAAAAACCCTTTGGTACGAGCCTGCCATCTGGGAATCAAACTCGGGTCTCGAAATTCCGACAACCCAACCCATTTTTTTTATGTGAGCAAACTGCTCGAAGAGGGGAGGGTCAAGAGAACTCGGATACCGAGAAGTGCATGTATGAAGAAAATGATGAATCTGTAAGAAGCGAAAGAAGTGTGTAAGGATCGTGACACTTGGCGATCTGTTCTCTCTGACTACCCCGTCAAATACTGTGCGTGAAGATAAATAAATAAATTAATTGATACATATATATGCATACATTATGGCCACTGTGTGTGTCGTCTAAACGTCCACTGTTGAGGATAAAGCTCTCTTCCACAAGGAAGATTTGTATGTAATCCAGTTTTGGTAAGCGTTCAGACGTCTTGACGCTGCTGCAAGACATCGGTCTGATTAACGAGTATTTTTAAAGATGGTTATTCCGTTACCTGTCAGTCGCCACTACGATATTCAAAGGTATACCTAACAAAATTAAATAGCTCATGCAACCGTACAATTTATCACTCAAGAACAAATATTAATATTGTTCATACAAATGTTTGCATGGTACAAGCTGTCCTTATGGGGCTCGAATTCGGGTCTGATTTGTATAAGAAACCCTTAAACTTTCGCTATCGTGCGTACATGTACAATACAGACAGTCCATCTGCATTCCATTACAAGACTAACCCATTAATATAAAAAAGAAGCGCTTATATTATATATTTATCTTAGGTTAATCTGATAAAATAATATGAATTGCTAGTATACCAGCTATGGTCTATTCAGCAGTGTATTTGAATAAGTAGATAAAAGAGTATAAAGCAACAAAATACTATAATATAAGTAATAAAAGATACCCCCTCGTAATCTACAACTGTGCCCTTATTTAAAAAAAAAAAAAAAGAAAAATAACCGCGAATGCAAGCGTCATACAGTTGCAAAGAAGAGCGTCATGGCCTCCGCATTTCAATTTAAAAATATATATATATATATATATATAAATGTAGGTACGCAAGTAGGCCGCCCTGGATTATAATGCGGAGTGTGAATGGAGGCGTATACAAGTACATTCCAGATGACGGATGCGCCACAATATCTCGTATTTACTACGACGTAGGACGTATTACTGTCTGTCTATTATTATTGTTACGAACTATTCTCATATTAATAGGATATTTTTAAAGTGGGTCGCAAATAAAACGTAAAATAATGTTGCTAAATGGTTGGCTATATTACAATACTATAAAAACTTTTTAGTGTTGTGTCAAGTCGAAGTGAAAAGTCGAAATTTCGATCGCAATTTAATTCATTACTCTGTAAAAAAATTTTGTAATTACAACGAAGTCTATTCTGTGCGACAGTTTGAAAACAGAAACGCAGTTATTTCATACTCTTTGCGCGTAGTGTTTATGTAATCTTAAAGACTATTACTAAATAACTATTATTAAATAACTAGCTGTCTCCCGCGGATACGCCCACGGTTTAACACTTAATGCGGACCCCTAATTTTTTTCTAAAGAAAAAGTAGCCTAAGTTACTCCTAATAACATCAGCTATCTGCCAGTGAAAGCCCCGTCAAAATCCGTGCATCATTGCATTTTGTGGAACAAACACATAGATAGACAGACAAAAATTGCAAATAAATTTTATTGTGGTGTATGTACCGTATATATTCATATAGATGTCGTAAAAATTACAAAGTTTTTCTTTAATAAATTTCTTAAACCTGTTAATAGGCAGGCTTTGCGCTTGTTTAAACAGTCTGTGTAGGTACCGACGTGCTTCAGACCTGACGGAGGTCATTCACCTGGGTGAGTGGGATGAATTCAAACAGTGGTAGAGCCACGCATCAGCTTTTGTTGTTGCATGAATGGTCCGGCTCGACCGGGAAAGTACCACGACCTTACAGAATACCAGCGTGAAGTACAAGTCTAACAAACTTCTGCGTTTCGTCTGGAGAGTGCAGGTAACTCTAAGGACGGCAACGCATCTGCTATGCGTCTGGTATTGCGGGTGTTCATGGGCGGCGGTAATCACTTACCATCACGTGAGCCACCTGCTCGTTTGCCTCCCTCTTCTATATAAAAAAAAATTCGCGGTCGCGCCTCACCTCGGACTGGCCTTCGAGTGAGAGTTTGGCCGTTTTTAATAATTTTATTAATAATGTCCCACGAAAGTTTTAATAATTTAACAAATAAAATAAATACCTTCACGCCATTCGCAATACAGGGGCCATAGTTCTAGAAAATTAAGTCCCTTCGACCCACCTTTCCCGCGAAGACAGTTTTGGGACAACGTGACAGGTGGTAAGCTAGTCGCCGTTTTTATGTCCAAGCCAAATATACTTCTTACATAAGTATTTGCAAACCCATTGGTACGAGACATGGAGATCGAACTCGGGGATTTCGACCCGAATTCTGATCACCCAACCACTCGGCCATGGTGACTATAATAATTTAATAGACTTTTATTTTATTAAAGAATAAATAGTCTCTATAATCACACATCTACGTTTTATATTTCCTTAATGTATTTTAAACTTTAATTATATATTAATTTTAAGTTGGTGCAGTCCCATTCCATATGTATAGTATCCCGACCGATTAGTTTCAAAGTTATTTCTATAGCTACATTGGATAATGCAAGGTTATCGTTACAGAATACGAATATATAATATATCTGTATGTTATTTGTTCGTCCCAATTCATTATTTATCAAGTGGGACGGTAAGCAAGGCCCGAGTGAAAGGGTAAGATTGTATTTCGAGCGAGACGGATATAACATAAACGTGTGATTTGTAAATTTATTATTCATTCTTGTTTTATGATTCCCTTCACGCGTTAATCTTATAGAAAATATCTTCCCGCCATTCCTAATTCTGGGGAGGACAGAGGTCTAGGCATTAAAGTCCTGCTGACCAACCCTCCACCAAAGGCATTTTTTGGGACAACGTGACGGGAGATCCCGTCACCATCTTTAAGTCACAGCCAACGATACAAATCGTAAATACTAATGTATTTGAAAACCCCATTGGTACTAATCTACCACCAGGGAACCGAACTCGGGTCTCTTGACTTGAATTTCGGACACCCAACCACTCGGCTATCGTGACTTTAGACAAAATACTAGCAACATCTAACAACTATACACGCAATATACACATTTCCTTGTTTCATTATTTTTTCTAAACTAGTATAGATTCGCTATTTTTCCGTAGGTGTCGTAAGAGGCGACTAAGGGAAAAAGCCGTGAATATATTTATGGCAACCGAAAGATGGCGGGATAACCATCACTAAAAATATCAGATCTAAATAATGAGACAGAAGACAGGCAGCAGGTGCGAGTGGTCTGCTACTGCGATCGCCAATCCGCTTGTCAAGCGTGGCGATTATGGCAAGTCCTCCTTATGGGAGAGGCCTATGTCCAGTGGACTTTAAAGGCCGTTATGTATATATATATATATATATGAGGTAATAACCATTTGTATTTCCAGATCCGTATCGTCATAAAAAAAGATGGTCCAAAAAAAGAGGACACCTACTAGAAACTAAGTGGGTTCGCCTGTTTTCTCATGAAGGAATTTCATTATGAAAACAAATGAATATCGATAAACGAATGTAAGTCTTATTTCGAAAAATAAATGATTCAAATCAAATCTAAATCATTTATTTATCGATATAAGTAACATACGATCGTCATTTCTTAATCTATCACCGTTTCGTATTGATGTGAGGGTCCTCTGACGGAGAAGAAACGGCGAAAGAAACTCCGTAGGTCTTTTAAAAAAAGAACCCCCAGAATTTTGTATTTCTTTTATAAAAAAAAGCATTAGCTTAAATTAATTAGAAAACAATTAACATTCATTCTATTAGAAATAACATGGCAGCGATCAACTCATTCCCAGGGATTACTGTCATTAATATGAGAATTGGAATTGAACATCACTTAATGTAAACAATATCACATAAGTAAAAGTATTGTCATCGGTCCTTGACAAGTGTGGGAAGTTTAAATTCAATCCGATGTTTTAAAGTTGGTGAAAATCACGTTCAAACATTCCTTTACAAAGTGAATTAATAAAAGAGTGTTAAGAAAATAATAGAATATGTTACATCTGTATTCTTTCATGTTTTCAGACAATCGGTTATATTGTCTAATATTAAGTAGCAACGTAGCGGACCGATCCGGTGGGAAATCAGAGCAGGGTTTCTGCAAAATGTTACTACTCGGACATTATGATATGGTACATAAAACACTAATTGTCTCACGCATCTTTATAGATTCAAGATATATATACATACCATAAAGATGCTTTTACTGTATCTATTTTTAGTTATATAGCTTGTGATTTTACTAGACTAGTCCCCAATTTACTAATGTACGGCCTGTTAAAGCCCACCAAAGGACACATGTTTCTCCTGTAATTTGCGGTAATCGCCATACTTAGCGATCGGATTTGCAATCGCAGTACCACACTACGCCCATGACACTGCTGCCCGTCGACGGTCTGTTAAATTTCGGTCTTGCAATTTTCGAGATTGTTATCCGGCTATTTCTCGGTGGTCAATAGTATTTTCAAAACTTACCCTTAGTCGCCTCTTACGACACCCACGGGACTAATGGGATGTATATTGTCAACACGATAAGGCATTAGTTACCGTCGGCGAACTTTGTGTTGCCAGGAATGAAGATTCTTGTGCGTACCTGTAACGATAAAAAATATTCTATGAAAATAGCAAGTATAGCAAAATACTATAATGGTGAATTAACTTTATCTTCACGCATTTCCCCATACAAGGGTAAGACAGAGGCCTAGATCATTTAGGCTTTTCGACTCACATTTTAGCATAGTTGAAATTGGAAACTGCAAGACTTTGCAACAGATGGTGAGCCTGTCGCCGTCTTTACGTCCAAGCAAACTATGTAAAAGGTATATAAGATTCGAAATAACTCATTGGTACGAGCCTGCTTATTGGGGCTCGAACTCGGTTTTCTTGATTCGAAATACGATCAGCCAACCACTCGGCTATTGAGAAGGTGATATAGAGACATAGAGAAAGAAAGATATGGAAACATAAGAAAATTACATATAAATGTAATATGTGTGATGTAGGGGGAAATCGTGACTGAGTATAAATTAAATATCTTCACGCAATTCCCAATACAAGGGTAGACAAAGGTCTGGTGTAGAAAATTAAGTCCCCTTGACCCACCTTTCACCGAAGATATTTTTCCAACGTGACAGGAGATGAGCCCGTCGCCGTCTTTATGTCCAAGACAACGACATAATTCGTACATAAGTTATTGGAAAACCCATTAGTACAAGCTTGCTACCTGGGGATCGGACTCGGGTCCCTCGACTCGAAATTCCGACCACCCAACCACTCGGCTATCATGAATTTATTTAGATATAAAAGGTTTTTTAAACAATAACATATGAGCATGGTTATAACACATTCTGCCAATGTCATTGATTTATGAGCACGGACGAGTGAGAGCGCGCGACCCCACCGGCCCAGTGGGTGGAGGTCTGCCAGCGACGTGGTCCCGGGGTAATGAAGCGAGGAGGTCGCGGTCGATGACGCATATGATTCAGGTTTCTCGTGCGTTATCGTTTTCTATTATTTGTGACATTTTGAAAAAGTTATCGTATATATACAACCTCCGTAGACGAGTGGCGTACAAACAGGTTTTCTTAGTGTCATCAGCTTTGGGGTCCGGGGTTCGATTCTCGGTGGGGTGAATGTACAAAACACTGTTTCTACATCGTGTGGTGGTGCTTCTCCAATCCCAAGCTAATTGCTTGGAATTGGAGAAGTGTATGTATATTTTGTCTCTTTCTATGTATCTGTAATAAATGATAATAAATAAATACATACATACATAAATAGGTATATCACTTGTATTATTATTAAAAGTCACGATAGCCGAGTGGTTCGGTGGTCGGAATTTCGAGTCGAGAGACCCGAGTTCGATCCCCAAGTGGCAGGCTCGTACCAATGAGTTTTTCAAAAACTTATGTACGAATTATATCGTTGGCTTGGACATAAAGGCGGCGACGGGCTCACCACCTGTCACGTTGTCCCGAAAATATCTTCGGTGGAAGGTGGGTCAAAGGGACTTTATTGTCTAGACTAGACCTCTGTCTACCCCTGTATTGGGAATTGCGTGAAGATATTTATTTATTTTTATTATTTACTTGTATTATGGAATCAGAAACAACGAAGTTACCACAAACAAACAGACCGGAGAAAACGTAGAAAAAGTGTTCATTGACCTGACCGGGAGTTGAACCCCAGCAGAAGAATTCAACCCCATAGGAATATCAGAGCTAGCGACACCTCGAAAACCAGTATGTTCAAAATCCATCTATGTATCTTCTTTTTAAATCTTCACACCAAAATGACATTTAAGTGACGATAGATGGTCGGAAGTGGTCGGAATTTCGAGTCAAGAGACCCGAGTTCGATCCCCAGGTGGCAGGCTCGTAACAATGGGTGTTTCAAAAACTTATGTACGAATTATATCGTTGACTTAGACATAAAGACTGCGACGGGCTCACCATCGGTCACGTTGTCCCGAAAATATCTTCGGTGGAAGGTGGGTCAAAGGGACTTGTCTAGACTAGATCTCTGTCTACCTCTGTATTGGGAATTGCGTGAAGATTTATTTATTTTCATTTTTTTGGGACATCGTGACAGGTGATGAGCCTGTGTTTTTCTCCTTGGCATGGTGGCATGAACATATAAAGGCGATATAAATCGTACATCACTTTATTAAAAAAACCCATTGGTACTAGACTACCATCTGGGTATCTAACTCGGGTCTCTTGACTCGAAATGAATCACCCAACCACTCGGCAATCGTCACTTTTTTTGATGTATCTATCTATTTTATTAAATGCACTAATCCCCAACGCTTGCAATCGCCAATGCAACGTCTGCTTAGAACATTAGCACCAACACATGTCTGTGACATACAACAACTGATTTGTCATTGTATATACATATAAAGCGACAGACGGACATTCCGCGCGTCTGTCATATGTCGCTGCAGTGCAATTATTTGAGCGTTATGCGACTAGCGCGATCCTGCGGTTTCGACTCATAAATAATTAGAATTTGTCGATTTCAATGTAAACAGCGCTTAGGACGCGAGTAATTTGTTGCGGCTTTCATATTTAATATAATTAATATGTTATCTATTAAGGGGTCTAGGTAGACCGAGAATAACTTTGGAAGACCGTGTGAGTAAATTGCTCGAAGAGTATGAAGAAGATGATGAATCTGAAAGCTAAAGAGGCACCCCGTCAGGGATGGTGGGTGAAGATAAAAAAAATTAAATTGGAGAGAAAAATGCTTTTAAAATTTCAACTGACACGGGCGGGATTCGAACCCGGGCCTTTGCAGAACCGTTTAATAACAAAAAGTTAAGCCTAACTTATATACTTCTAAATCAATAAAAATTGCGTGATAATTAATATGATTATATAAATACTTTCACGATAGAGTGTTTGTGAGACAAGTGTCTGGGTGATCGTAATTCGAGTCAAAAGACTGGATATCAACCGCCAGGAGCTAGGCTCGTAACAATGGATATAAAGACGTTGAAGGTATCGTACCTACAAAGTTAGATAAAAAACTTATGTAATCTGACTAAAAACTTGTGGACGATTTACATCCTAGGCTTGTACAGGGATGGCGACAGATCACCACCTGTCACAAAACGTCTTTAGTGAAGGTTGGGTCGAAAGAAATGAATTGTTAATGTCCCAATATTGTGGACGCCAACTAAAAACTACTGTAATCGTAGAGCCCTACTCCTTGTGGCATGGTACCAAGAACGCCGGCTGCATTTCCACGTTAAATAACTAGGCCTCAACATTGAGCGAGAAAAGAACTAGCTTTCTTGTCACCAGCCGTTACTACCAGTCGCAAATGCATCGCGCGGGGACCACACGGACCGATCGTCTCTATGGTAAATGGAACTTTTTAAAATGGAACTTTAATCTTTTTTCAAAAACTTATTGTTGGGAACCTAACAGCTTTCGTGCGGGAGGAGAGGTGCGGGCGGGAGGCCGCGGTATGAAATCTGTGCAGCGGAGATTGCATCGACGCTCTCGCTTGGTGGCACTCACCGTCGCCGGTAGCCCATAGGACTATTAATTCTGGTAATTAACTTGTAATCGTGGGCAAGAATACACCATTTATTTACAGTCCACTAAGTGTTTTATTTCATAGAAACCTCCTTAGAAAACTAACACTGATATCTGCTTACACATTACTAGCTCTAAACTTAAGCAAATTGATCACTGGTAGCAATATAATCGCCATCCGCTTGCTAAGCGCGGCGATTATTATAAACCCCGCTGTAGTGAACTTTTATAAGCCGTTATATTTGTAGTTGTATATCATAGCTACTTTAGTACGAAAGCTTCATTAAGAATAATACTGGCCAGTTTAAGGTTTGACCTAAATAAAGAAATAAAGCTCGAAAGCACAGCACTTGTTTAATACAATAATTTTCATTTTACAAATAGTTATTCGAAGTTTAAAAATTGAAACGACATTTGTTTTAGTTTTAGATTTAAATCTAGGAACCATTTATTAATTTTAATGAGCGAATCGCTTGTTGTAGAAACTTCTCTGCTATGGCCGCTAATTGGTTAGATTTTGTGAAAGAGTTCAACAATTTTGAATTAAATTTCTACATTTTAACTCTTTAGTAGGCATCCTTCATTGAACTTGGTGTCAGGGTTCGATGGGAGTAAAAAGTGGATAGTGGAAGTTTTTTCTATGTTCACGCACTCCTAATTCCTACAAGGTTAGACAGTTCAGATATAGGCCACTCGTCCACGGAGGGCGTTAATTTACACTGATATATATGCCTTTTATACATATAAACATTATTGACACATTAAATAAAAATAAAAATAAATATCTTCACGCAATTCCCAATATTGTGGATGCCAACTAAAAACTACTGTAATCGTAGAGCCCTACTCCTTGTGGCATGGTACCAAGAACGCCGGCTGCATTTCCACGTTAATGACTAGGCCTCAACATTGAGCGAGAAAAGAACTAGCTTTCTTGTCACCAGCCGTTACTACCAGTCGCAAATGCATCGCGCGGGGACCACACGGACCGATCGTCTCTATGGTAAATGGAACTTTTTAAAATGGAACTTTAATCTTTTTTCAAAAACTTATTGTTGGAGACCTAACAGCTTACGTGCGGGAGGAGAGGTGCGGGCGGGAGGCCGTGGTATGAAATCTGTGCAGCGGAGATTGCATCGACGCTCTCGCTTGGTGGCACTCACCGTCGCCGGTAGCCCATAGGACTATTAATTCTGGTAATTAACTTGTAATGGTGGGCAAGAATACAACACCATTTATTTACAGTCCACTAAGTGTTTTATTTCATAGAAACCTCCTTGGAAAACTAACACTGATATCTGCTTACACATTACTAGCGCTAAACTTAAGCAAATTGATCACTGGTAGCAATATAACCGCCATCCGCTTGCTAAGCGCGGCGATTATTATAAACCCCGCTGTAGTGAACTTTTATAAGCCGTTATATTTGTAGTTGTATATCATAGCTACTTTAGTACGAAAGCTTCATTAAGAATAATACTGGCCAGTTTAAGGTTTGACCTAAATAAAGAAATAAAGCTCGAAAGCACAGCACTTGTTTAATACAATAATTTTCATTTTACAAATAGTTATTCGAAGTTTAAAAATTGAAACGACATTTGTTTTAGTTTTAGATTTAAATCTAGGAACCATTTATTAATTTTAATGAGAGAATCGCTTGTTGTAGAAACTTCTCTGCTATGGCCGCTAATTGGTTAGATTTTGTGAAAGAGTTCAACAATTTTGAATTAAATTTCTACATTTTAACTCTTTAGTAGGCATCCTTCATTGAACTTGGTGTCAGGGTTCGATGGGAGTAAAAGTGGATAGTGGAAGTTTTTTCTATGTTCACGCACTCCTAATTCCTACAAGGTTAGACAGTTCAGATATAGGCCACTCGTCCACGGAGGGCGTTAATTTACACTGATATATATGCCTTTATACATATAAACTTTATTGACACATTAAATAAAAAATAAAATAAATATCTTCACGCAATTCCCAATACTGGGGTAGACTGTCTAGTCTAGACAATTAAGTCGACGCACCTTCCACCGAAGATATTTTCGGGACAACCTGACAAGTGGTGAGCCCGTCGCCGTCTTTATGTCCAAGCCAATGACATAATTCGTACATCAGTTTTTTGAAAAACCCATTGGTACGAGCCTGCCACGTGGGGATCGAACTCCGGTCTCTTGACTCGAAATTTCGACTCGGCACCAATCACTCGGCTTTTATGATTATGGACACATCAAATAGAATTTAAAATATATAAAAAAAGAAAAAAGGATTTCAATTCGACGCGTATGTATGTAATTTAGCTGAAACTAGCAGTTTAAATACATTATGGTACGAAAACAACATTTTAAGTTCTGAAATCATATCGAAAACGCTAAGCGAATAGACGGTTAACCATAAATAATCGGTATTGTAGACTACAGGCTATAACTTAATGAAACATTCTGCCCCTTTTTTTACAGTCGGTTAAATTATAATCAATATCTCTAAAACAAGATCCTATAACGCATATTATGCGGCACTCGTGCAACCTTGTACTGTAGCTACGCCGTAGCTCGTAGATGCTCTACGGCCGTGTCTACGCATCTGCTACGTCATAAACGCTACGACACGGGGCTTTAGTTATGAGGCAATATCTTACGTAACTCGCTAGCCGTGTACTGCGGTTCTGGTCGCTAGATTTATGAGCGGAAGAGATAGAGGGAGAAGGAGAGAGAGAGAAATTACTGGTTAGCGTGCTTGCTTTAGTAAATAAAAATAAAATAAATATCTTCACGCAATTCCCAATACAGGGGTAGACTGAGGTCTAGTCTAGACAATTAAGTCGACCCACCTTCCACCGAAGATATTTTCGGGACAACCCTGACAAGTGGTGAGCCCGTCGCCGTCTTTATGTCCAAGCCAATGACATAATTCGTACATCAGTTTTTTGAAAAACCCATTGGTACGAGCCTGCCACGTGGGGATCGAACTTCGGTCTCTTGACTCGAAATTTCGACTACCCAATCACTCGGCTTTTATGATTATGGACACATCAAATAGAATTTAAAATATAAAAAAAAAGAAAAAAGGTTTTCAATTCGACGCGTATGTAAGTAATTTAGCTGAAACTAGCAGTTTAAATACATTATGGTACGAAAACAACATTTCAAGTTCTGAAATCATATCGAAAACGCTAAGCGAATAGACGGTTAACCATAAATAATCGGTATTGTAGACTACAGGCTATAACTTAATGAAACATTCTTCCCCTTTTTTACAGTCGGTTAAATTATAATCAATATCTCTAAAACAAGATCCTATAACGCATATTATGCGGCACTCGTGCAACCTTGTACTGTCGCTACGCCGTAGCTGGTAGATGCTCTACGGCCGTGTCTACGCATCTGCTACATCATAAACGCTACGACACGGGGCTTTAGTTATGAGGCAATATCTTACGTAACTCGCTAACCGTGTACTGCGGTTCTGGTCGCTAGATTTATGAGCGGAAGAGATAGAGGGAGAAGGAGAGAGAGAGAAATTACTGGTTAGCGTGCTTGCTTTAGTAAATAAAATAATAATAAAGCAATAATTTATCGTAATAATTACGTGATGATATGATAAGTAGATAAGTGGCATACACACCGGGTCACGGTGTCACCAGCTCTCAGGTCCCGAGTTCGATCTGCAGTCGAGTCAATGTAGAAAATACTATTTAAATTTTTTTTGGGTCTGGGTGTTTGAGGTAACTTCATTGTCTTCGATTCCATAACACACGTGACAGGTGGTGATCCTATCGCCGTAATCCAGTGTTATACACTATCATCAACATCATAACAGCCTGTAAAAGTCCACGGTAAGCCTCTCCCGCACGGAAGAGCTTGGCATAATTGCCACGCGCGGCAAGCGGATTGGCGATCGTAGTAGAAAGCATCGGGGAACTTGCTGCTGCAACTGAACGCTGCTGTCCTTCTTAGGATATGAATTTTATTATATTTATTTATTTTATTTATCTTCACGCACAATCCCTGACGGGGTAGCCAGAGAGAACAGATCGCCAAGTGTCACGATCCCTACATACTTCTTTCGCTTCTTACAGATTCATCATCTTCTTCATACATGCACGTTTAGGTATCCGAGTACTCTTGACCCTCCTCTCTTCGAGCAATTTGCTCACATGGTCTTCGAAAGTTAGTCTCGGTCTACCTCGACACCTTTTAATATTAACTTTCGCGCTATATATTTTCTTCACCATTCGGTCTTCACTCATTCGCTCAACGTGCCCAAACCATCGAAGCACGCCCTTATCCATTTTGAGACAAGGTCATCTTTCAAACTCGTTATATTGCGAATCTCTTCGTTTCGCTTTCGGTCGGCCATGGTAAGGCCGCACATTTTACGAAGAGATCGCATCTCCACTGCATTCAACCTGCTTTTATGCTTCTTCTGGCATGCAGGTTTCGCTGCCATATAACAAAGTCGATACCAACACTGCGTTATGTATTGCAAGGCGTGCACTTTCACAACGCCTTGCCTTTTGATTAACGCAGTCAGGGCACCATTGACTTTGTTCCCGGCAGTATATTAATGTCCACATCTAAATCACATCTTCCATCCCGGCTAAACGCACTCCCCCAAGTATACAATTTCATTCACCTGTTCTAGACATTCCTGATTTACCCAAATTTCGCACTTCGTTCTTTCTTCGTCCCTTTCAAATACCAGAACTTTAGTTTTATTAGCATTCAAACGGAGACCATTAATTTCACATTCTTCTTTCATACACGTGACTAATGCCTGCAGTTCTGTTCTGATGGTGCTATAAGCACTGCATCATCAGCATAAAGCAGACAATTTACTTTTATGTCACCCAATTTCACACCCAAACAGCTATCTTTCAGCTTCTGTAAACAGCTGTCGAGATACAGTATGAATAGCCAGGAAGACATGACACAACCCCTGTTTTACGCCCGGTTGACGCTAAACATGGGTGACAGGTCATGCCCTACCCGCACACAGGCTTTACAGTCACAGTAAAGTGACTGCACAGCCCTTAGCAATCGACCATCCACACCATACCCCGGCAACAGTTCCCACATTTTCTTCCTTACAACCTTATCAAATGCTTTCTCAAGATCCACAAAAGCACAGAAAATCTTCTGGTTAGCAGCCAGAAGCTTCTCCGCGATCATGCGGAGAGAAAACATTTGATCCGTGCATCCTCTTCCAGGTCTAAATCCGCATTGTGCCTCCCATAGAAATCTTTTCGATTTATCTTGCATCCTACGTGTCAAAACCTTCGAGTAAACTTTACTTGCTAAACTGATCAAGCTGATCGCCCGTTAGCACCCGCAGTCATAATGTGAACCTTTACCTTTATATAAAGGTACAATGACCGCGGATCGCCAATCATCCGGAGCAGCCCCCGTTCGCCAGCACAAATTGCACAGCAGATGAAAGCTGTCCCAGACGCGTGGCCGACCATACTTGACCATTTCAGCAGTAACTCTGTCTAGTCCCGCAGCCTTACCACATTTCAAATCTTTTCGCATTTATCGCACATTCAATCTCTTTCATACTGATGACCTCAGTGTCATCGAGGTCCGAGTCTGGCGTACCAATCACGGCGTCACCCCCGGATCCCTCACTAAGATCATCACACGCATACATCTCTCTATAAAATTCGCTCCATCGCTGCATGACGTCCGATTTTTCTGAGAGGACGTCATTGGTTCCCGAAAGCACTTTATTCATTCTTAAGGCTGTCGCACCACTCCGGCTCCTTCCAACCTCTTACCAGAAGAGTTTGGAGTTCTCCTTGAAGTTGTGCGACAACCTTCGTCCGCTTCCATTCTACTCCTTTCACGCACTTCCTCAATCAATGCTTTCGTGTGAACTTTCTGGAGCTTATATCTTTCTTTCCTCTTCTCTCTCATATCCTTATCATTACTAGAGGCCAAGTAGTCTAACCATGCTTTCTTCTTCTTATTTACAGCTTCTTCACTTCGTCATTCCACCATGCATCACCCTTTTACTACTACCTCTTTTCACAGTTCCACACACGTCTTCCGCTGCACTAACCATTCCATCTCTAAGGCTCCGCCATATTTCTTCCACACATTCTTTCCTGACACCAATGCTGTCCAGCTTTTCGGCTACCTTGCTTGATATTTATTCCTAGTGTCCGCTTCCTGAAGCTTCCAGCTTCGATGCTACCGACCGACTGTGGTTCTGGTATCGCCGTCCGGTGGCGCCAACCCGCGAACAGACCTCTAAATCTAGTAATCACTAGATAGTGATCCGTTCCCAGGTCAGCACCACTGAACACCGCGTATCCATCACCTGTTTCGCAGTCGGTCATCCACCAGGAATAAATCGATCATACTTCTCTCATTCTCTCTTGTTCTAGTATACATATAGATTTTCTTGTGACTAAACATAGTGTTTGTCACAAGAAGACCCTTTTCCCTTGCATACAGCCAGTATAAGCTTGCCAGCATCGTTAACCCTTTTATCGCCAACATTCCAAGCACCGACTCGTACCCTGGCCGAGCGGGTACCAACCCATCCATTCAAATCACCACATACAACAATTCTTTCGTTTCCTCTAACCAAGTCTAGAACTTCTCTTACATTCTCCCAAAACTCCTCCAGCTCAGCTCTGACGACGAAGCCACCGGCGCATAAACAGCCAAAAGGAATAACTTCGTCAGTCCTAATTTAAAGCGAACCCAGAGAAGTCTCGAGTTCACAACTTTATATTCAGTCATAACATCGACCAACCGAGACGACAGCAGCACCCCCACTCCCTGGCAGGCGCTCTCGCCTCCGGGACCCGGATCATAGAGCTAACGCTCCGCCAGGAGCTCTTCAGTACCGCTGCCCTTCCGCTTGGTCTCCGACAAACACACGACATCTAATTTCTTCTTTCATTATTTCAATCAACTCATTCGTCTTATCTCTCATGCCTCCTCTAACATTCCACGTGCCAACTCTGCACTCCGTCCTCCACCTTCCGCCGTGTCGGGCTGTGCGTGACGGGTGGCGGTCCCCATCGCCGCTTTGCGCGCTGCATTTCACACCAACGGGGACGAACTGGTGTGCGTCGCCTTGGGGGGACGCCCTAACCCTCGTAGGCATGGGTGCGCAGCTGTGTAGAATTGCAGCCCTGAAAAGGGCTGGCAGGGGTCGCGACGAGCACGCTTCTACAATGACCCCCTATATGAATTTTGATCCGGTGTAATACATTTTTTACTGAATAACAACGCATGAAAGTCATGCTGGACATTAATCTATGTTATCTATACATATAAATAAAATTGGAGTGTCTGTTTATAATATTGAAATAACTGTTTTTACATGTACATAAATATATACGGTACATACACCAATACATTTTTTTTGCAATTTTTGTGTGGGTTTGTCTGTATGTTCAGGCTAATCTCTGAAACGGCTGGACCGATTTTCACTGACAGATAGCTAGTGTTCTAAGGAGTAATATAGGCTATTTTTATTTTAGAAACAATCAGGATTTTGCCTTAAGTGTTAAACAGCGGGCAAAGCCGCGGGGGGCAGCTATAATAATATAAATCAGTTCTTCCGAAATCATTCGAAAATTTATGTTGCCTATAGTCTTCCATACTTTTCAAGTTTTTAACTTCCATAAGTTTTTAACAGTGGTAGAGCCATGCATCAGCTTTTGTTGTTGCATGAATGGGCCGGCTCGACCGGGGAAGTACCACGACCTCACAAAATACCGGCGTGAAGTAGAAGTCTAACAAACTTCTGCGTTTCGTCTGGTGAGTGCAGGTAACCGGAGGCCCACACACCCCCCTCCCTCAATTATGGGGGGGGGGGCACTCTAAGGGAGACAACGCATCTAAATAAGCCTCTGGTATTGCGGGTGTTCATGGGCGGCGGTGATCACTTAGCATCACGTGAGCCACCTGATCGTTTGCCTTCCTTTTCAATAAAAAAAATGCTGTATCTACGCAGATACGTTGAAGTCTACGCATTCAATCCAAAATATTTTGTTTGTATGTGAAACGCGTTCGGTGGTCGATCAATCTTTCAAAGTTCAGCAATAAAAGCGGTTTTAATAACTGACAGTGAATCGGACGGACCATAATATAGTTTTGTTATTGTCTGTTAGAGTCTTATAGGTTTTTTAGGTTGGCGATTTATACCCTTTTTTTCGACAACGTGACAGGTGGTGAGACTATCTGTGGCAGTGCCCTGGCTAACGATAGAATATATATAAGTATTGTAATATAATTAAAACTTATGCATACATATTTATTAGTCTCTATAAATAAAAAAAATCTATTCGGAATGACCACCTTTAGCTTTTATACAGGCCTTTAATCTGTTTTGCCACGAATCTCTAGATTTACGCAATGTTTCCAAGCGAAATTTCGGAACTGTCTGCTCCACATTTTTTATACATATATAGATAAATATATAGATAGGAACAACATTGCTCCTATCCCAATGTAAGATGCTATAGCACTAGTGGTATGGGAATCAGAAACAACAAACGATTTAAGAGTCTTAATGTGGGTCGAAAGGACTTCATTGCCTAGACCTCGGTATAAATATCAATAAATATCTTCACACCATTCCCAATACAGGGGATAATGTCTGAAATGTAATGTCTTTAAAGTGTTTTGTTTAAACA
Source organism: Sericinus montela (assembly GCA_029286605.1). NCBI lineage: Eukaryota > Metazoa > Arthropoda > Insecta > Lepidoptera > Papilionidae > Sericinus > Sericinus montela. The sequence goes on along the minus strand of JAGSMR010000119.1, from coordinate 294,740 downwards.
GAAATATAACGCTTTTTAGGGCAGTCGGGTAAAAGGATAACGTGCTTTGTCACAACCTTGAGTCACCGTTGCGCTGATTAATATTCAAATAAACTGCTCCTCTACAGCTCCACAGTATGATGTATATAAATTTACTGATATTGTTCAAAGGAGGCGTCATAAATGACTGAAAGTTGATTCCTGCTTATAAAATGAACAGAAGACACTATGGCGGCCATAAGCTCATCACTTGTCACGTCCAATATCGACTTCGGTGAAAGGTGGGCGAAGTGACAGAACTAGAGGAGGACAATTCGAGACAAGACACCCGAGTTCGGTCATCAGTTGATAGGTTCGTATGCCTAACACCTGGGTAGGACGCCCAATGGGTTTATATCTTCACGTCTTCCCATTCAGAGATGTAGAAAGTTAAATCGTATCGACCCACCTTCCAACGAAGATATTTTCGGGACAACGTGACGGGTGGCGAACCCGACGCCGTCTCGATGTCCAAGTCAACGATAAAATTCTTACGTAAGTTGAAAAAACCCATTGGTACTAGCCTGCCACCTGGAGATCGAACTCGGGTCTCTCGACTCGAAATTCCGACCACCAAACCACTCGGTTGTCGTTTTTTAATTGGTTTTCAAAAACTTATATAAATATAAATAAAAAATATCTTCACGCAATTCCCAATACAGGGGTAGACAGAGGTCAAGTCTAGACAATTAAGTCCCTTTGACCCACCTTCCACCGAAGATATTTTTCGGGACAACGTGACAGGTGGTGAGCCCGTCGCCGCCTTTTATGTCCAAGCCAACGATGAAATTCGTACATAAGTTTTTGAAAAACTCATTGGTACTGCCACCTGGGGATCGAACTCGGGTCTCTCGACTTGAAATTCCGACCACCCAGCAACTCGGCTATCGTGACTTAGACTTATATATAAGATTTATAAACTTATATATAAGATTATATACAATTAATACCATTGGCTTGTACATAAAGATGATAAAATACCCATCACGTTGTACGAAATGTGTCGTAATTATCTTGACCTCTGTCAACCACCGTATTGGAAACGGTGTAAAGATATAGATTTTACAAATAGTTCCAACGATATTAAGTACTTAATACTGACATACTTATAAGTAAGGTATGTAAGTTTAAATCAATAACTATTTTCAGACGAAGCCATCGAGCGATAATCCATTGAAGCCTTTCAAAATGAGGCCTCAAGGCGGACCTCGTGCGGTAGAGAGGCAGGTGTCTTCAGTAATGGACGATCAATATTATATAAATAGAAACCTCCCGACAGTGTAGTTGTTAGTGACCCTGTTTTCGATGCTGCGAGTTGCGGTTTCGAATCCCGCTGGGAGCGAACATTAGTGTGGTCAATATGAAAGTTTGTAATCGAGTTCCGGGTGTTGATATGTATAAGAATTATATTTTTGCGCATTTTAAAATACTAAGGTAGACAGAGGTTTAAACAGTCTCGTCTTTTCGAAACACATATCTACGGCGTTTATTTTGGAACAACGTGACAGGTGGTGATCCCGTCGCCATCATTATGTCCATGACAATAATATGAATCGTGAATTAGTTTTGTAAAAAACTCATTGGTGGGATCCTACCACCTAGTGTTCAAACTCGAGTCTCTTGACTCAAATTCCGATCACCCGAACACTCGGCTATCGTGACTTAGACTTATATATATATATATATATATATATATATATATATATATATATATATATATATATATATATATATATATATATATATATATATATATATATATATATATATATATATATATATATATATATATATATATATATATATATATATATATATATATATATATATATATATATATATATATATATATATATATATATATATATATATATATATATATATATATATATATATATATATATATATATATATATATATATATATATATATATATATATATATATATATATATATATATATATATATATATATATATATATATATATATATATATATATATATATATATATATATATATATATATATATATATATATATATATATATATATATATATATATATATATATATATATATATATATATATATATATATATATATATATATATATATATATATATATATATATATATATATATATATATATAAGTATTGTAATATAATTAAAACTTATGCATACATATTTATTAGTCTCTATAAATAAAAAAAATCTATTCGGAATGACCACCTTTAGCTTTTATACAGGCCTTTAATCTGTTTTGCCACGAATCTCTAGATTTACGCAATGTTTCCAAGCGAAATTTCGGAACTGTCTGCTCCACATTTTTATACATATATAGATAAATATATAGATAGAACAACATTGCTCCTATCCCAATGTAAGATGCTATAGCACTTGTGGTATGGGAATCAGAAACAACAAACGATTTAAGAGTCTTAATGTGGGTCGAAAGGACTTTGCCTAGACCTCTGTATAAATATCAATAAATATCTTCACGCAATTCCCAATACAGGGATAATGTCTGTAAATGTAATGTCTTTAAAGTGTTTTGTTTAAACAGAAATATAACGCTTTTAGGGCAGTCGGGTAAAGGATAACGTGCTTTGTCACAACCTTGAGTCACCGTTGCGCTGATTAATATTCAAATAAGCTGCCCCCACAGTATGATGTATATAAATTTACTGATATTGTTCAAAGGAGGCGTCATAAATGACTGAAAGTTGATTCCTGCTTATAAAATGAACAGAAGACACTATGGCGGCAATAAGCTCATCACTTGTCACGTCCAATATCGACTTCGGTGAAAGGTGGGCGAAGTGACAGAACTAGAGGAGGACAATTCGAGACAAGACACCTGAGTTCGGTCATCAGTTGATAGGTTCGTATGCTCAACACCTGGGTAGGACGCCCAATGGGTTTATATCTTCACGTCTTCCCATTCAGAGATGTAGAAAGTTAAATCGTATCGACCCACCTTCCAACGAAGATATTTTCGGGACAACGTGACGGGTGGCGAACCCGACGCCGTCTCGATGTCCGTCAACGATGAAATTCGTACATAAGTTTTGAAAACTCATTGGTACTGCCACCTGGGATCGAACTCGGGTCTCGACTCGAAATTCCGACCACCAAACCACTCGGTTGTCGTTTTTAATTGGTTTTCAAAAACTTATATAAATATAAATAAAAAATCTATTCGGAATGACCACCTTTAGCTTTTATACGGGCCTTTAATCTGTTTTGCCACGAATCTCTAGATTTACGCAATGTTCAAGCGGAAATTTCGGAACTGCCTGCTCCACATTTTTATACATATATAGATAAAATATATAGATAGGAACAACATCACATACATTGCCCTATCCCAATGTAAGATGCTATAGCACTTGTGGTATGGGAATCAGAAACAACAAACGATTTAAGAGTCTTAATGTGGGTCGAAAGGACTTTGCCTAGACCTCTGTATAAATATCAATAAATGTCTTCACACCATTCCCAATACAGGGGTAGACAGAGGTCAAGTCTAGACAATTAAGTCCCTTTGACCCACCTTCCACCGAAGATATTTTCGGGACAACGTGACAGGTGGTGATCCTGTCGCCATCATTATGTCCATGACAATAATATGAATCGTGAATTAGTTTTGTAAAACTCATTGGTACTGCCACCTGGGATCGAACTCGGGTCTCGACTCGAAATCTGACCACCCAGCAACTCGGCTATCGTGACTTAGACTTATATATAAGATTATATACAATTCATACCATTGGCTTGTACATAAAGATGATAAAATACCCATCACGTTGTACGAAATGACTGTAATTATCTTGACCTTCTGTCAACCACCGTATTGGAAACGGTGTAAAGATATAGATTTTACAAATAGTTCCAACGATATTAAGTACTTAATACTGACATACTTATAAGTAAGGTATGTAAGTTTAAATCAATAACTATTTTCAGACGAAGCCATCGAGCGATAATCCATTGAAGCCTTCAAATGAGGCCTCAAGGCGGACCTCGTGCGGTAGAGAGGCAGGTGTCTTCAGTAATGGACGATCAATATTATATAAATAGAAACCTCCTGACAGTGTAGTTGTTAGTGACCCTGTTTTCGATGCTGCGAGTTGCGGTTTCGAATCCCGCTGGGAGCGAACATTAGTGTGGTCAATATGAAAGTTTGTAATCGAGTTCCGGGTGTTGATATGTATGAGAATTATATTTTTGCGCATTTTAAAATACTAAGGTAGACAGAGGTTTAAACAGTCTGTCTTTTCGAAACACATATCTACGGCGTTTATTTTGGAACAACGTGACAGGTGGTGATCCTGTCGCCATCATTATGTCCATGACAATAATATGAATCGTGAATTAGTTTTGTAAAACTCATTGGTACCTACCACCTAGTGTTCAAACTCGAGTCTCTTGACTCAAATTCCGATCACCCGACCACTCGGCTATCGTGACTTAGACTTATATATAAGATTATATACAATTAATACCATTGGCTTGTACATAAAGATGATAAAATACCCATCACGTTGTACGAAATGTGTCGTAATTATCTTGACCTCTGTCAACCACCGTATTGGAAACGGTGTAAAGATATAGATTTTACAAATAGTTCCAACGATATTAAGTACTTAATACTGACATACTTATAAGTAAGGTATGTAAGTTTAAATCAATAACTATTTTCAGACGAAGCCATCGAGCGATAATCCATTGAAGCCTTTCAAAATGAGGCCTCAAGGCGGACCTCGTGCGGTAGAGAGGCAGGTGTCTTCAGTAATGGACGATCAATATTATATAAATAGAAACCTCCCGACAGTGTAGTTGTTAGTGACCCTGTTTTCGATGCTGCGAGTTGCGGTTTCGAATCCCGCTGGGAGCGAACATTAGTGTGGTCAATATGAAAGTTTGTAATCGAGTTCCGGGTGTTGATATGTATAAGAATTATATTTTTGCGCATTTTAAAATACTAAGGTAGACAGAGGTTTAAACAGTCTCGTCTTTTCGAAACACATATCTACGGCGTTTATTTTGGAACAACGTGACAGGTGGTGATCCCGTCGCCATCATTATGTCCATGACAATAATATGAATCGTGAATTAGTTTTGTAAAAAACTCATTGGTGGGATCCTACCACCTAGTGTTCAAACTCGAGTCTCTTGACTCAAATTCCGATCACCCGAACACTCGGCTATCGTGTCAATTCAATATTATATATTTAAATTATATTACTCTATATAAAAAACTATGCCTATGTAAGAATTATTGTACCGTCCGCGGGGCCAGTAATACCAAGATAGGGTCATACCTGTCTCGTCCCAAATCAGCTTCAGTAAAACGTGAGTATAGACTGTCCACCCCAGTAAACGCGAGAAGATAAAAATATATTACAGCACCATCTATCGATAGACACCGTAACTTGACCACTCAGACACTATAAGTTAAGAGCTACGTCAACGCACGCATAAAAATTATAATAAAATTCATAAAAATCTCGAGCGCCCTTTACGCAAGGGTTGGATAAAGAGGGATGTAAACGCGGCGATTCTGAAGAGGGATGATCGGAGATAGGTGGCGTTCAAGGGCGCGGCGGAGTCTGCTGGCTTTGTGCTGACACCGTCGAGCACTCTCCGAATATTGATTAACATCGTGTTAAGCTGTGGAAGTGTAAGGAATTCAATAATACAATGTTAAAATATCTTAAAGTCACGTCAGCCGAGTGGTTTGGTGATAGGAATTCGAGAGACCCGAGTTCGATCCCCAAGTGGCAGGCTCCGAACAATGGTTTTCAAAAAAAAACTTGTGTACGATTTATATCGTTGGCTTGGACAAAAAGACGGCGAGCGGCTCACCACCTGTCACGTTGGCCCAAAAAAATATCTCCGGTGGAAGGTGGGTCGAAGACTTGACTGTCGAGACCTCTGTCTACCCCTGTATTGGGTATGGCGTGAAGATATTTATTTATTTATTTATTTATTTATAAATATCTTAAAGTCACGTCAGCCGAGTGGTTTGGTGATAGGAATTCGAGAGACCCGAGTTCGATCCCCAAGTGGCAGGCTCCGAACAATGGTTTTCAAAAAAAAACTTGTGTACGATTTATATCGTTGGCTTGGACAAAAAGACGGCGAGCGGCTCACCACCTGTCACGTTGGCCCAAAAAAATATCTCCGGTGGAAGGTGGGTCGAAGACTTGACTGTCGAGACCTCTGTCTACCCCTGTATTGGGTATGGCGTGAAGATATTTTTATTATTTATTTGAAATGTCTTAGGTATTTGTTAAATATATAAACAGATTGCTGATCCAAGTCCGCACTGAATTGCTCTTGTCCGGAATTGAAACTAGGAGATCAACACATACTCGTAGATAGATAGATAGAATACTCTTTATTGCACACCAACACAGAAAATATACAATATTAAATTTAGTAACATTATGGTGACACAAATGGCGGTCTTATCGCTCAAAGCGATTTCTTCCAGACAATCTTTGGATGGATCGGATTGTAATAGTAGAATCAGGAGTGGGCTTATTGCGCTGAATACCCAGTACACATGTACCCATGGCACAAGGTTAACAATAGATTCAACTGGAGATCACATAAAGATTATGTCTATGACCTGAACTTCTTTTTGGCACACTTTGACTTCTATATATTTCGCTTGCGGACTCGGTTATAAGTTATGGATTGAATAGCAATGTAAGAAATTATATAGAAGAAATTTATAATTTACGATTAAAACAATAATGGCTACAAAATTAACATAATGGCCTATGTTCTTCAGAGATCTGTGACCATTAAGTATGTATGAAGTTATACATAACATACATACATCACTGCGTACACAAGTGCTTTAGCTGCTTACTTTGGGATCAGAGCAATTTATGTGATGTTGTCCCTGTCCGCCTCTTTATCTAAATAATCTGCCACTTGTGCGCAGTCTTCGTTATTTTCAAAGCCTTGCTTTTATTCTTCTCTAACGAAAAGAATAAAGAACTCTGAGCACCTTTCGGCGAATCAGCGAACAACCTCGCAAAATGATCTTTTAACAATCATAATTATATTACATACATTAAATTACATACATACTCGTAGATAGGGACAACATCACATACATTGATCTGATCCCAAAGTAAGCAGCTTATGCACAAGTATTACGAAATCAGAAACAACGAAGCTACCACAAACACCCAGACCCGAGAAAATGTAAAAAAGTGTATTCTACATTATCCCGATCAGGAATTAAATCAAAAACCTGAGGGCTGGCGACACCATGAAATCAAAAAATAAAATGAAATACCTATGGTTTATAATCAAAATTAAAAAAAATATCTATTACCAACACAGAGGTAGACAGAGGTCAAGACAATTAAGTATTTTCGACTCACCTTATACTGAAGACATTTTTTGAGTCAAAGTGACAGGCTTGGTATGTCCAAGCCAGCGATATATTTCGTACATAAGTTTTGAAAAACCCCCTTGAGATGAGCCTTGGAGATCGTAACCATTAGGCTATCGTGACTGTTATAACCAAATTAATCAGTTCAATCAATTTTAGTTTACCACGGAAATTAAGAAATTAACGCCTGCTACATTAAAATAGCAATTGTTTGGTGTCTATTTTTTCTTGTGATCGCTTATTCTTTGTACGAATAAAAAACAAACAAAAGAGGTTACACGTGTCACAAACGAATTAAATCTTTAATTTGAAACTCTATTCGTATCCCCCCTTATATCAATTTACCTGTCATTTGTAACGGAGAGTCGTCGAGACGCGAAATTGTCGCGAGACGTATCAGTTATACGTAAGGCTTCTCATTAAGACACTTCTTTACGTTAACGTTACGAACACTACCATCTGTTCACGTGATGTAAAATCGACTTCTATTTATTCAATTTTTTTTATAGAAAAGGGAGGCAAACGAGCAGGTGGCTCACGTGATGGTAAGTGATTACCGCCGCCCATGAACACCCGCAATATCAGACGCATAGCAGATGCGTTGCCGGCCTTTGAGAAAGGTGTGGGCCTCCGGTTACCTGCACTCACCATACGAAACGCAGAAATTTGTTAGACTTCTAATTCACGCCGGTATACTGTGAGGTTGTGGTACTTCCGCGGTCGAGCCGGCCCATGCATGCAACAACAAAAGCTGATGCGTGGCTCTACCACTGTTGAAATTGTTTATTTTCGCATTTGTCTATTTCCGCAGCTGAACATAGAGCTTACACAAAGAACGGTCGGCAACTTCATACCCCAATTCATTGGTAGACAGAGGTCTAGTCTAGACAATTAAGTCCCTTCGACCCCTCTCCAACCGAAGATATTTTCTGGACAACGTAACAGGTGGTTAGCCCGTCGCCGTCTTTATGTCCAAGCCAACGATATAATTCGTATATAAGTTTTGAAATACTCAATTATACGAGCCTACCGCGTGGGGATCGAACTCGGGTCTCTTGACACGAAATTCCGACCGCCCAACCTCTCGGCTATCGTGACTCTTTCATAACATGTCTTCATCGTACACTACGTTCGCCCAATTCGTCTTCATTCTACAAGTATTGACCGCCAAAGTTAGTGACAATGGTAGGATGGATGAAAATCGGAATCATTTATTGTCTGAAAGTATATTATTGCATATTCTTGCGTTTAATTATTTTTGGTGTTTTGCCACAATGTATCTGAGTTATATATATATATATATATATATATATATATATATATATATATATATATATATATATATATATATATATATATATATATATATATATATATATATATATATATATATATATTATACACCACAATTTAAGATAAAAAGACAATTACAAGGAACAACAAAATGATACAAAAGGCGGTCTTATTAATAAGAAGCAATTTCTTCTAGACAATATTGCTCTTGGTATATTTACCTTACCTTAATTATATAGAAATACGATTACGATAAGATTGAACCCTAGCGCCTGAACCTATTTGTATTATACAGAGAAACTATCAAATAAATTCTGATGAAATTTCAGTAATATAGTTTATACATCTGAAGAAGATACAGAATACATTTCACTATGAAAATTTTGTCTTTTCCTAATCGATTGAAATCATTAAGTTGTGGTCAGGTGTTGTGGGTTGCCAGACTATGTTGATACCCTAGGAAAAGATTTACTGGTATATCCATCTTGATATTTTTAAGCTCATTCAATTGATTATTTATCGATTTTTTGTATTCCCTTGAATAGATATAGTCATGATATCGGAATGGTTGGGTGGACGAAATTTCGTGTCTATAGACCCGAGTTCGATCCCCACGTGGCAGGCTCGTACCAATAGGTCTTTCAAAAACTTACATACATACGACATAAAGACGGCGATAGGCTCACCACCTGTCACGTTGTCCCGAAAATATCTTCGGTGGAAGGGGAAGGAAGGCTTTCTACCCCTTGAATAGATATAGATAGAAATATTTAAACTATGAAAATTAAAACAAGTGTGAAACATTGCAGGCGTATATTATTATTATATTAGTATTAAGGAATTTAATGTCACAAGTCACGATATCCGAATGATTGAGTGGTCAGAATTTCGAGTCAAGAGACCCGAGTTCGATCCCCAGGTGGCGGGTTCGTACTAATGGATTTATCAAAAACAAATGTACGAATTACATCGTTGGCTTGGGCATAACGACGGCGACGGGGTAACCACCTGCCACGTTGTCCCAAAAATTAAGGTGGGTCAAAGTATTTAGATAAGTGTTACAAAATATGTACGGAAACGAAATACATTAATTGTAAGTTGACAAAGTTTTGACGTGTCCAGCGCACGAGAATATCAATCGTTAATAATAGTAACACACAAACTCAACAAATAATTACAAACGAATTTAGATCGAGAACACGTAGGAAGGACTCCCAGATCATAAACTTTAACCTGAAGTGAATTTCAGACAAGCATACGTACGTATGTGAGAGTTGTGTGAGCAAGAGCGACGTGATGTCTAATTATCCCTTCCTCCACCCCCCAAAATAATGACCTCATTTGACTGCGCTGAGAAGAAATGTGGACGCTGTGGAAGGTAAGATTTATAGTCCGTCTGCGATTCAGTTTAATTGAAAAGGCTTTACATTGAACACGATATGTGGACTGTAGTTATGTTTTTTATTTATAAGCCCTTGTAGCCGAGTGCTTGGATCATCGCGATTCGAATTCGGCGGTAATCACTTACCGTCACGTGAGCCACCTGCTCATTTGCCTCCCTGTTCTATAAAAAAATTACACTGCCCGCGTAGCCTAGAGTTGTGCGTTTCAATCCCGTGGTACTGGTTGTAGTCGAGTGATGTATGCTTATACATCTTTGTAAGTATATTGTACCACTGACTTGGACGCTAAGCTAAGTGACAAGCTCACCACCCGTCACAAATAAACTCCGCTAAAGAGTGCATAGCAATAGGACTGAATAATGTCAACCCCTGTCTACGCCGCCATTGTGTAATGCGTAAAGGTATAAAATTTTAAACGTTTATTTGACTTCGATAGCCGAATATGGTGATCGGAATCAGAGCCACTATCTCTCTCTCTCTCTCTCCCTATCTCTACTCGAGTCCCGGATGTTTATACGTATAACTGAATATTTATGAAACTCACAGTTACGTCAGAAAGGTTCGCACTGTTTAACTTAAAGTCACTTTAGCCGAGTGGACCACCCAGGTAGGAATTTCGAGTCGAGAAACCCGAGCTTGATTGCAAGGTGACAGGCCTGTACCAATGGGTTTTTTCAAAACATACGCGTAAGTTTCTTTTATATCGTTGACTTGGAAGAAGACAGGCTTACCACCTGTCACGTTGTCCCAAAATAAACACCGAGAAAATATAGTTCGAAATGACTAAATGGTTTAAACCTCTGGCGACCCCTGTATTGGGAAGTGCATGAAAACATAAAAGGGTAGTTTTTGAAAAAAATATCTTCACGCTATTCCCAATACAGGGGTAAACAAAAGTCTAGACAATTAAGTCCTTTTGGCCCACCTCCCACCGAAGACATTTTGGGACAACGTGACGGATGAGCCCGTCACCATCTTAATGTCCAAGCCAACGATATAATTCGTACATAAGTTTTTGAAAAACCCATTAGTACGAGCCTGCCATCTGGGGATCGAACTCGGGTCTCTCGACTCGAAATTCCGACCACCCAACCATTCTGCTATCGTGACTTTAAGTTAAACAGCGCGTGCCTTTCTGACGTGACTGTAAGTTTCATAAATATTCATATATACGTATAAACCTCCGGGACTCGAGTACAATAATTCATATTGATCACACAAATGTCCTATACCAAGCGGGATTTGAAACCGCAAACCTTAGAATCGAAAGCATTCATACTACCAACTACAACCTAGTTCAGTTACCTAACCCTCCACCGCCTGAGGCGGATAGCTGTAGAGATGTCCAAAAATGCCTTCGGTGAAAGGTAAGTCGAAAGAACTTAATTGTCTATTCCCCTGTCTACACCAGAAATGGGAACGGCGTTAAGACATCGTTTTTTATACGAACACTCTCCTGTCATGCCCCATTTGACAGCTGCAGTCACTTCACTATTTTCTCGACGCACGATTCATCATTCCTCGTCCCAACACTTCCTCGTACAAATACCGTTTGAAATCACAATAGAGTTCAACTTTGATGTTAGACGCGAACGAACAGAATACATCTATAATGTTTCGGTTTTAGTTAAAATGTAAAAAAAATACAGACGTTGTAACAGATCTGTAAAATGTTGTAAACATTTGACAGTTAATAATTTGTTTCTGTTTTTTTACTTTTAGTGGTACAAATATAAAAAGTCACGATAGCCGAGTGGTTGGTTAGTCAGAATTTCGAGTCAAATGACCCGAGTTCGATCCCCAGATGGCAGGCTCGTACCAATAGGTTTTTTCAAAAACTCATGTACGAATTTATCGTTGGCTAGGACTTTGAGACAGCGACGGGCTCACCACCTGTCACGTTGTCCCGAAAATATCTTTGGTGGAAGGTGGGTCAAAGGGACTTAATTGTCGTATTGTAGACCAGACCTCGGTCTACCTCTGTATTGGGAATTTCGTGAAGATATTTATATTTATTTTTATATTTTAATAAATATCTTTTCGCTTCTTTTTATCCCTGCATTGGGAATGTCGAGAAGATATTATATCTTTACGCTATATCCCACACTGGGGCAGGCATAGGTTTAGACAATAAAGTCCTTTTCGAATTACTTTTTAGCCAAAGCTATTTTGGATAACGTGACAACTGGTGAGTCTATCGGCGTTTTACTATCCAAGCTAACAGCTACAAACATCTATATTTATCAAAATTTTTTGCCCCAGGCGGGATTCGAACCCACAACGGTAAGCACGTGGGCATGGTAGGCACGTAGGCACTATCAACAAGACCATCGGGTCGTTGTAAAAATAAAACAATATTAAATACTCACTTTTGTACTACGCAGTAATTGTACGATCACTTGACATTAAGATTAACAAAAACACAAAACATTTGTACCAAAAAATGTCTTCGATCCATCGACCTTTCGACCTTCCTTTCACCAAAGACATTTTTTGGGACAACGTGACAGGAGGTGAGTCCGTTGCTGTCTTTATGTGCAAGTCAACGATATGAATCGTCCTTTCCGCCTTTGGGATCAAACTCTTCAAACACTCAAGTATCTTGACTCGAATTCCGATCACAAACTAATAAGACTTGCTTATTATATTACAACAGTGGTCAATATACGCAAAACTCTCTCTTTAACTTTTTCTCTTTCTTTTATGGTCACAATAACCGCGTGGTTGGGTAATCGAAATTCAAGTCGAAAGGTCCGAATTCGATCCCCAGGTGGTAGGTTCGTACCAGTGGGTTTTTTAAAACCTGTGTATGATTCATATCTTTGGCTTGGACATAATGAAGGCGTCAGGCCCACCGTCTGTCACGTTGTCCCAAAAACATCTTTAGTGAAAGGTGGGCCGAAGGGACTTAATTGTCTTGACTAGACCTCGGTCTACCCCTGTATTGGGAATTTCGTGAAGATATTTATATTTATTTTTATATTTTAATAAATATCTTTACGCTTCTTTTTATCCCTGCATTGGGAATGTCGAGAAAATATTATATCTTTACGCTATATCCCACACTGGGGCAGGTATAGGTTTAGACAATAAAGTCCTTTTCGAATTACTTTTAGCCAAAGCTATTTTGGATAACGTGACAACTGGTGAGTCTATCGCCGTTTTACTATCCAAGCTAACAGCTACAAACATCTATATTTATCAAAATTTTTTGCCCCAGGCGGGATTCGAACCCACAACGGTTAGCACGTAGGCAGGGGTCACTATCAACAAGACTATCGGGTCGTTGTAAAAATAAAACAATATTAAATACTCACTTTTGTACTACGCAGTAATTGTACGATCACTTGACATTAAGATTAACAAAAACACAAAACATTTGTACCAAAAAATGTCTTCGATCCATCGACCTTTCGACCTTCCTTTCACCGAAGACATTTTTTGGGACAACGTGACAGGAGGTGAGTCCGTTGCTGTCTTTATGTGCAAGCCAACGATATGAATCGTCCTTTCCGCCTTTGGGATCAAACTCGGGTCTCTTGACTCGAATTCCGATCACAAATTAATAAAACTTGCCTATTATATTACAACAGTGGTCAATATACGCAAAACTCTCTCTTTAACTTTTTCTTTTTCTTTTATGGTCACGATAACCGTGTGGTTGGGTCCGAATTCGATCCCCAGGTGGCAGGTTCGTACCAGTGGGTTTTTCAAAACCTGTGTATGATTCATATCTTTGGCTTGGACATAATGAAGGCGTCAGGCCCACCGCCTGCCACGTTGTCCCAAAAACATCTTTAGTGAAAGGTGGGCCGAAGGGACTTAATTGTCTTGACTAGACCTCGGTCTACTACCCCTGTATTGGGATTGGCGCGAAGACATTTTATTCTTTTAACAGGAGAACTCGTTACCCAACAAGTTTTCTTTAAAACGTGTCTTGTATTAGTCCATTACTGTTAGGTTGGACGTCCGTACGTCACTCGCCGCACAGGCCTACTGAAAACCAGTTCTATAGTCTCGTATGGGCTATAGCATTTATCTGAGTATGGCCTGTCTGCCATGTGCGCCACACAGCACACCAACCTATGAGTGATCGACCTGTGTGTGTTTCACAAAAGTTGTCTTCGAAAACTGTGTGGTTGTTTTTATAGTAAAGGGAGGCAAACGAGCAGGTGGCTCACGTGATGGTAAGTGACTACCGCCGCCCATGAACACCCGCAATACCAGAGGCATAGCAGATGCGTTGCCGGACTTAGAATGCCACCCTCCCCCCAGAATTGGGGACGGGGGGGTGTGTGGGCCGCCGGTTACCCGGACTCACCAGATGAAACGCAGAAGTTTGTTAGACTTCTACTTCACGCCGGTATTCTGTGAGGTCATGGTACTGCCCCGGTCGAGCCGGCCCTTCAACAACAAAAGCTGATGCGTGGCTCTACCACTAGTGCAATAAATTTTTCTTCCTTTCTAAAAAAGTTTTCTATAAAAACATTATAACAATGGCTGTGCTAATTTATATATCTCAAACTCCTAAATCTTGAGCTGTCAGATCACAATGACACGTATTAATAACGTTAGTTTGCGATCGCGTCACGCGGCGGGCGCGCGTGCCAAGCTGTCACTCGGGAATCAAACCCGCGACACGCTAAATATAGCCCGAAAAGGCCGCAGTTGTAGTCCGAACCGGCCTATTGCGAAAATTGTTTCGAATATGGAACGCGCGGAAATTAATGTTCTTGAGTTGATTGATTTTTATAATACAAGGGTAGATAGGGGTCTAGACAAGTTTAATAAACGGTAAATAATTAAATAAATTTGACGACGTCCGTGGACGAGTGGCGTAAACACCGGTTTTCAAAGGCATTCTCTTCCACTCTACCAATGATTTGAGCAGAAAATCTAGAGATGGGTGCAAATCACATAATTAAATAAAATTAGGTGAAAATAAAGCAAAATTACAATAAAATAATAATAAATCTTAAATTATTAAAACTTTCCTGTGACTAAACTCACGTTATAATAATCAAAATCACGTTATATTATAACGTAGGTTTAGCCGTTTTTAACTATTTGATAAATATAATACACTTTCATACTCGTGTGTTTTTCACCTTTACATGAATACATATTTATGTACGATTTATATCGTTGGATTAGACATAATGACGGCGACAGGCTCACGACCTGTCACGTTGTCCCAAAAATATCTTCGTTGAAAGATGGGTCGAAAGGACTTAAATGTCTGGACCTCTGTCTGTACCAGTATTGGGAATGGCGTAAGATAATATAGTGAACTTTTATTTGATTAAATTAAAGAGAAAAATGTTTTTAAAACTTTATTTTTAGAAAAGAAAAGTAAATACAGATTTAATATTTCAACTGATGCGTGTTAGACTCGGTGGCTTGGAGGGAAGAGCGTTGCCACGGTTCGGCAGAGGTTGCGGGTTCGAATCCCGCCCGTGGCAGTTGAAATTTTAAAAACATTTTTCTGTTTAATTTAATCACATAAAAGTTCAGCATAAATGTTCTTTAAAGATCAATAAAATTGTGTAATACCCGCAAGAAAACAGCATAATAATAAATTACAAATGGCACTTACAGATAGACAAATAAGTTTTACAACTTGATTATCTACGCCTGAGGAAGTCGATTTAATAGAGGAGTCTTTTACCTGAAAGAGAAATGATACGTTTATAAAAATTATATATGAATTTTTGAAGTATGAACTTCTTTAACAACGAGTGTGTATCTCGATGAAATGAGAAAGACACACTAAAATAAAATAAACTATCTTCAAGCCATTCAGGGTAGACTGATGTCCAGACAATCCTTTCGATCTTATCCGATCGATGAAGTCCTTTCGATCCGCCGTCCACAGGAGATATTTTTTGGGACAACGTAACAGGTGGTCAGTCTGTCGGCATCTTTATGTCCAATAAAGTATATAAATCGTACATAAGCTTATAAATATTATTGACACGAGCTTACCAACAGGGATTGAACTCGGGTTTCTTGATTTGAATTCCAACCACCCAACCACTCGGATAATATCGTAACTTTTTCTTGATAAGAAAAAAAAAACAAATAAATAAATAGACAGGGACAACATCACATACATTGCTCTGATCCCAAAGTAAACAACTAAAGAACTTGTGTTATGGGCTCGAAGGTACCACAAACACCCAGACCCGAGACAATGTACAAAAATCTTTTTCTATATCGACCTGTCGGGGGATCGAACCCCCCATGGAACGCCACTGGAACTGGAATGTATGCTATTCGACTCGAAAAATATCTGATTTTTCAGCATAAGTTCAGCCAGGTTAACCTGAATTATACATACATATCAGATACCAGGAGCTCATAATGTATCTGACGTTATTTCACGTCATCAATTATTACATACATATATAACGGCCTTTTTTTATAGAAAAGGGAGGCAAACGAGCAGATGGCTCACGTGATGGTAAGTGATGAACCCGCCCGTGAACACCTGCAATACCTGAGGCAAAGCAGATGCGTTACTGTCTGAGATACTGTCGCGCTCAACTGAGCTCGCCAAGCTTTTTAGAGGCCAATTTGGCCTTCCTTCCAAGTGAGCGCGAAACTGAACGTTGCTCGATATGTCGACGCCAAGGATTCCGATACTGATTGAGGCGACTAGGGGGAGTGCTCTCAAAATGAGGTGACGTCGAAGGGTTTCTTTTTAGGGGTAAACGCGCAAACTTGTGTCTTCTTAGAGTTGAACTGGACTCAATTTAGTAGGGCCCAGTCCGAGATGTTGTCTAACAAAATCTCGATATCAGACACAAGTTTACTAAAGTCCACAGGACATAGGCCTCTCCCATATTTAGAGATGGTGATCCCACCATCTATCAGTTACCATAACGATATTCAAGGCTGTTTCCCTTAGTCGCCTCTTACACCACCCGCGGGATGAAAGGGAGTGGCAATATTCTTACATCGTTACCACACATCAATTATTATTTGACATCATCAATACCTCTAAATGGTCCCGCCTGTCGCGTACAGCATCTCCAGTCGAGATTAGAGAATATGTTTATGTTATTCCAACGTCGCATGCGTCACGGGCAGAGTTGACAAATAGACGGACAGAAATACTGGGAGATGCCGCGATATAAAGTACAGACGCGCGCGTAAGTTTTGTAAAGAGAAATGTAAAAATATAATGTCTTTTTTCAATACTTTAAAAACGCATTAACTTTCATTTCAATCGCAGTAGGTACCTTGGACCTGAGGTTATCCTTCACGCATTTCCCAATACAAGGGTAGCCAGAGTTCTACACAATATAATGACCCAAGAAAGGGTTCTTACAGAGTTTCTTCTTCCTTCTCCGAACCTCATTGTGTGTGTATTAAAAATGTACGTATTAAATGTATTAAAAATTTACGTAAATTTTTAATACATTAATAAGAAAAGTCACGATAGCCGAGTTGTTGGGTGGTCGGAATTTCGAGTCGAGAGACCCGAGTTCGATCCTCAGGTGGCAGTACCAATGAGTTTTTCAAAAAAAAAAAAACTTATGTACAAATTTCATCTTTGGCTTGGACATAAAGGCGGCGACGGGCTCACCACCTGTCACGTTGTCCCGAAAATATCTTCGGTGGAAGGTGGGTCAAAGGGACTTAATTGTCTAGACTTGACCTCTGTTTACCCCTGTATTGGGAATTGCGTGCAGATATTTATTTATTTATTAATAAGAACATTAAGGAGATTCCCCATGTAATAAACTAATGCATTTTTCGTAACTTATTTACTATTTGTAGATAGTTGGCTCGGGAGCTAAGACATCGATGGGGTGACCATATATGAGTTTCAAATTAAATCATTTATGCAGCTTGCGTGCGAGCGCATTGAGCGCAAGTCAGCGTCCCTCCGACAAAGTTGTAGGTGCAGGCTGCAGGTGATCGAGCGCGTCTTGTTTGACATTTAGCTCATTCATAATTACTTCCTCATACTCTAATACCTTATTCTATGTATAAATCCACGCCTTTGCGAGTTCTTGTATGCGCGACTGTACTTCTACGACCAGCTGGCCCGCCCATGATGTATGGCCCGCACTAATTATACACATTGGTCTAATTGTCCGCCCGTACGTGTGGCGTTTGCACGTCACAATACAGCAGCCCTTCGTACCGGTGCATTGGAATTCTACATAGGTATCTACCTACCTACTATACCGATAAAAAATAATCTTTACATATAAATAAAAAATTGAAATAACCGTTTTTTACTACATGTATATGTAGTAAAAAATATATACGGTACATACAGCAAATTAACATTTTTTCAATTTTCAATTTGTGTCTGTCTGTCTGTCTGTCTGTCTGAAATAAATGTACTTTATTCCGCTGGGTGTCGTAAGAGACGTCTAAGCCTTTCTGGTATAGTCGAGTCGAGATATATGTACTACCATCTTTCTTTTATTCTCATCAGTATAACGACCTAACAAAGTCCACTGCAGGACATAGGTCTCTCCCGTAAGGGTTTGTCATAATCGCCCCGCTAGGCAAGCGGCTTGGCGATCGCAGAACCAGACACCTTGTTACTAAGACGTTGCTGCCTTCACCGGTCTGTTAAATTTCGGTCTGGTATGTTTCGTGATGTTAATACCAACTTTTGTTAGCCAATGATATTTGAGAGGCTTTTACGTCACCTACTATACCCACGGAAAGAAATGGGATGGTATATTATTACGCCATAACCTTACGACAAAATTTAATTATAAAAACAATATCTTCAGGCCGTTGTCAATACAGGGGTAGAAAGAGTTCTAGACAGTTAAATCCTTTCGACGCACCTTTCACTGATGCCTATTTGTGACAACGTGACTGGTGGTGAGCCCGTCAACATCTGTATGTCCAAGTCAACGACAAATCGTACAAAGGTTAGAAAGCTACCTTTCTTCCCATGGATGTCGTAAGAGGCGACTAAGGGAAACAGCCTTAAATATCGTTATTGCAACCGATAGATGGCAGGATAACTATCTCTAAAAATATCAGACTGACATAATGTGACCGAATATGCGCAGGTCTGGTACTGGGATCGCCAATCCGCTTGCCAAGCGTGGCGATTATGGCAAATCCTCCGTCAGGGAGAAAACCTATGTCATACAGTGGACTTTAATAGGTTATGTATGTATGTATGGAAGTTAAAAACCCCAATGAATTATTTTATCATCCACGACATTCCAATCGATATATATAAAATATCTTTCGCCTCGGGTCGTAGATCGCGTTCGCGTAGTAAATCTGTCTGTTCGTCGCCTTGCACATTGTCCCCTTAACAAACGACTGAGCCGTACAATGCCAAGTCCTCATTACGTAGGGCTCTGTAGGGAGGAGGTGGGGGGATAAATCCCTCCGCGCATTGTTCGCGCCTCGTTCCGGTCGCATTCTCAATAAATCTATTTAGTGGTGGTGTTTTATTGGAATATTTTAATCTTGCGCGTTGAATACGCGAATTTAATTTTGTGCGTGACCCAATAGCTTCGTTGGTGGTGACCCTACCTACCATCGAAGGTGCAGGTTGCGTCTTCGAAACGGGACGACAAACATTTCGTTGATTGTTTAATGATCTTTATTTATTTTCCTCCCAAAACAAACATGGTACAAAAAAATAGGTATAACATAAATCACAAACGTTCATTGCGTGGGGGGGGGGAGGGGGTTGGATGACCTGGCCGCAACCTCTCGAAATTTTAACAGGTTTAGGAGGGAGGTTACACAAATCATACGATGGGCACTCTATGCATCCAGAAATACATACATGCATACATATTTGCTGATACATATATGTACACAAGTAAACATAACACTTTTTACACTCGATTAATCAAAGTTTTTACGTATATTTATCTTTATAAATATCTTTACGGTGATAGGCTCACCACCTGTCACCTTGTCCCATATAGGCTTCGATAAATGGTGGGACGAAAAACTTATTTATGAACATTTGCATGTAAACAATTCGGAGTTTCTGGTACTGAATGATTAGGAAGAATCTGAGATATCTACTAACCTGGCATGGTTATGATAACATATAGAACATAGTTGTTGAAAGAGAGGGGTAATTACTGGGGTAGACAGAGGTCAAGACAATAAAGTTCTTTCGACCAACCTTTTACCGCAGACATATTGTCGTTTTTTATGTCCAAGCCAATGATATAAAAATAAAAAAATAAATAAATACTTATACATAAAGGGACAACATCACGTACATTGCTCCAACCCCAATTGTAAGATGCTAAAGCATTTGAGGTATGGAAATCGGAAACAACGAAGGCAGACCCGGAACCTCGAGATGGCGACACCTTGAAAACCAGTTTTTATGCCACTCGTCCACGGAGTAGTGCCGGATTAACTTCGTAGCAAGAGTAGCAATTGCTACGGGGCCCGCACGAAAGGGGCCCCGCATGTTTAAACCCACTCATCTCTGCCTGAGCGTAATATTTTGAATGAAACTTATTAAGATTTGGTACGTTGAATTTTTTTGATGTCACAAAACAAGACACTCGGTACCCGATTATTTCCTTGGCGTAAATAATTTAAATAATATCATACAGTAAACGCACATGTTCTACGAGTTTCCTGCGAAAAATTGTTAGAATTGTGTTTCTCAGAACTGTAGCCCCATATACAATGATTTTATTTAAGAAGTTAAGTGATTGTTAATCAACTAATTTTTCCACTTTTTGCACTTGGGCTGGAACCCAATTTTTAAAATTAAATAAAAATTATATTTTTTCATATTTTCGCCACAATTCTAACGATTTTTCGTAGGAAACACATTTCTCGACTAGACTACCCGTAGCTCTCATCGCTAAAATATCTTTGTTACCATGTAACATAGTAATAATAACCATTCCGAGCCTAACAGCGCCTATAGTAATTTATTACACTATTCGTTACCCACAAAATTTTATCCTATAGATAGAGTATTGAATTGTATTTTTACCACTTTATACTTAAGAACCCATAGCAGATCAAGGACTTTTTAAAAGAATTTGCTACGGACCCCGCGCTTGCTTACTCCGACCCACCTTCCACCGAAGATATTTTCGGGACAACGCCGCCCGTCGCCGCCTTTATGTCCAAGCCAACGATATATACGACTCTTGACACAGTAAAGTCAATACAGTTAAGTTCCACGAATTGATTTGGCTGCACCTCCCCGCGCGAGGCCCCGACAACCGGCGGCCGGTGATAAAATTAATTAATTGTTTACAGCCGGTACCGCATCGTCTTCGGCGACATTATATGGACAGAAACACTCCCGTTTCGGACGATGCATTCGCTCAAAGTTGCCTTACAGTGTCACTATAAAACTACAACCCTGACTAAAATTAAGTTGAGAGAAAGACCAATCCGCTTGACAAGCGTTACGGCTAATCATACAGGTGAGGCCTGAGGAGTAAGTCAGTATGTACTCTAAGAGTTTTACAGGTTTGTCACAAATGTAGGTACTACAGGAACTACAGGTGGTCATTCGTCTTCGTCATAGTGTGATACAATCGATATAGTAACCTTGGCACATTACTGGATAGTGAAAGTTTACGCATAGCTGTAGGAATACGATTGGGAGCATCGATTTGCCAACCACATCGATGTCCTTGTGGCTGCGACGTCGACGAGCTAGGCCTCCACGGACTTTCATGTCAAAAAAGTGCCGGCAGACTGTCTCGTCACGGTTCCTTGAATGAAATCATCCGAAGGGCTCTTGTATCTATAAATATTGCCTCGGTTTTAGAGCCTCTGGAATATTTAGGGAGGATGGTAAGAGACCCGACGGCTTGACTTTATTCCCTTGGGAGATAGACAAAGCTCTTGTGTGGGCCGCTACTTATGTATCTTAAGGTCTATCAATGTTCATTGATATTGAAATGTTTCTCATTCTTTATACTCATCACTTGTAAAAGTGGTAGTCGGTAACGACTAGGTAGAGAATGCCTCCTGCATTAAGTCCACCTATACTTACTAACTTACGGCTATATTGTCTAAACCTCTACATGCCCCAGTATGGGATATTGCGTAAAGATATAAAAAAATATCTTCACGCAATTCCGAATACTAGGACAGACAGAAGTCTAGACAATAAAATCCTTTCGAGACACCTTCCACCGAATACATTTTTTTAAGAGTAACGTGACAGGTGGTGAGCCCATCATTCTTCATTCATCAGTCTTCATGTTTATAAATCGTAAGAAACGTATATTTTCTAAAAAAAACTCGATCAGCGTGACTCGGAAAACTTCACGCAATCCCCAATACAGGGGTAGGCAGAGGTCTAGTCTAGACTTAATTGTTATGAACCCGTCGCCGTTTTTAAGTCCAAGCCAACGATATAATTCGTACATAAGTTTTTTTTTTTTAAACACATTGGCACGAGCCTATGAGTACGAGATCGAACTCGGGTCTCTTGACTCGAAATTCCGACCACAAAACCAATCGGCTATCGTGACTTTAACATTAAAAACATATAACTTTCGTCATTCTTTTAAATAGCAGTAATACGCTAAACGCTGTAAACTTTCCGACGGCGGTTACCGTTCATATAATTGTCTGTTTGAACCACAAATTGAGGTTCAACAGTTAACCTTCGTCTCTAGTCGCGCAGCTCGGCGGAATAGCGCGCGCTCGTTCACGCGCAAATAAGCGCGTGTTGGTTGATGCGCCGATAGTGTTATTTAATTGTTACAAAACATTTTCTAATCGCGCAATATCCACACAACACTATGCGCCATTATAACAGTTCATTTGTTTAAAGTAGTGTCCGAATTGAATGTTTGTACGATTTATATCGTCCACTTGTACGACGTTGCTTGAAAGACGGCGACAGGCTCGTCACCTGTGATGATGTTCCATGTCTTCTGTGAAAGGCGGGTCGACAGGACTTAATTTTCACATCCATCTACTACGCTGCTGGGAATATAATGTGTGAAGATATTTGTAAAATTTAGTTTGGTTAAAATGTATTTTTTTTTACACAATGGCAAGCCCCCATGACGAGCGTATTGACAATCACAGCACCAGTCACCTCGCGACTTAGTAGCCCGTAACCGGTCTGCTAAATATTAATCTATTGTTTTTATAGATGTTTACCTCGCTATCTGTCGATAGCTTATTGCAATTTTAAGTTTTTTTTTTCTTAGAACAACTAACAACTTCCTTGCGAAAAAGAAGGTAGGTCTATTCCAACCCCGACACTTGACACTCTAATTGTAACACAAAATATCTTCACACGTAGTCCCTGGGGTAGCAAAAGAGAACAGATCTTCAAGTGTCACGATCTTTACAATATATCTGTCGCTTTTCAGTGCCTTCGTTGTTTGCGATTCCCATAACACAAGTGCTTTATCATTTTACATTGGGATAGGAGCTATGTATGTGATGTTGTCCCTATCTATCTATCCATCTATATATTTATTTTTTTAAATTCATCAGTCTATGTATTCGAGTACTCTTGACCCTCCTATCTTCGTGCAATATGCTCGCATGGTCTTAGAAGGTCTCGATCTACCTAAACCCTTTTTCCATTCCCACTTTTTAACTCTAACTGAAAGTTAATTACAACAAAACTTTCAATGCTTGTTAATGAACACTCAAAACTAACTAAACACTAAAGACAACCATTATAGACTAATTAAATTTTTCTTTGTCTCGCCCGCCACTTGGAGCGGTGCGCCCTTCGCGACCTGAACGTTTTAGAGACGGTCTATAATTAGACAGATCACTTTGACACCCGACCTTCAAAGAGTTTTTTCCTCGGCACGTTTGTAAGGTAAAGTAAAATGTCTTCTAATGAAATTATGTTACTTGTCGCATATGCTAGAGGTATATTATGATACGAGCGAGTTTTTAAGGTAATAACGAGAAGAAAAGATTTCATCAATGATTTATAAAAAAAACTATTACTGTCTTCGTGACGTCAACATATCGTCTGCCATGGCATTATATAAATCTGGAAGTACCTCAGACCTTAGTAACTTAAGACCTATTTTTGTACTACTAAAACTATCTAAAATTTTGGAAAAAATTATTCTTCACGCACTTCCCAATACAGGGGTAGACAGAGGTCGAGTCTAGACAATGAAGTCCCTTCGACCCATCTTCCGCCGAAGATATTTTCGGGACAACGTGACAGGTGGAGCGCCCGTCGCCGTCTTTATGTCCAAGCCAACGATATTCGTACATAAGTTTTTGAAAAACCCATTGGTATGAGCCTACCAACTGGGGATCGAACTCGGGTCTATTGACTTGAAATTCCGACCACTTAACCACTCGGCTATCGTGACTTTTTAATTTTTCTTAATAAATTATTAAAACATGTTAATGTAAATAAATTATTGCACCAAAATCAATTTGGTTTTACAAGGGGTCGCTCTACAACCGATGCTGGTGTAGAGCTGATTAAGCAAATATTTGAGGCTTGGGAGGGTTCACAGGATGCTTTGGGTATCTTTTGTGAACTCCTCAAGGCCTTCGATTGCGTAAATCACAATACACTTATCAGGAAATTACACCACTATGCCATTAGATATACCGCCTTATTATAAAAAAATATCTTCACGCCATTCCCAATAAAGGGGTAGACAGAGTTTAGACAATAAAGTCCCTTTGACCCACCTTCCACCGAAGATATTTCGGGACAACGTGACAGGTGGTGAGCCCGTCGCCGTCTTTATGTCCAAGCCAACGATATGAATTGTACATAAGTTTTGAAAAAACCCATTGGTACTGCCACCTTGGGATCGAACTCGGGTCTCTCGACTCGAAATTCCGACCACCCTTCCACTCGGCTATCGTGACTTTTGACTCGACCTTATTGATTCTTATCTATCAAATAGAATTCAAAGAGTTGTAATCCACACAAGGCACAAGTTCTTCTGGGTCGAGGATATCAATGGGTGTTCCGCAGGGTTCGATTCTTGGCCCTTTTGTTTTTCTTATTTTTATTAATGTTTTACCGTGCTTTGTACGGAATAAACATGATATAGTATTTCTTGCCGATGTTACTTCTTTAACTTTTAAAATGAAACGACATATTGTAACATTTGACGAGGTGAATAATGCTATTTCTTGTATAGTTTATTCCGTTAATGCGAATAGTTTGCTTTTAAAATCATTAAAACTAAATGTGTAAAATTATTAACACCCAATGTTAAACACGTTGGTGACACCAACGTTCTTGTAAATGGAAAAGAGTTAGACCATGAGGATGCGACTGTTTCTCTTGGAATAACTCTTGATGCGAAGCTTCAATGGGGCCCTCATATATCTAAACTTGCAAACAAACTTAGCTCTGCAGTATTTGCAGTAAGGAAAATAAGATGCCTTACTGACGTAAACGCAGCTAGAATTGGTTATTTTAGTTATTTCCATAGCATAATTTCACATGGTATTTTGCTATGGGGACATGCAGCTGATGTGGAGGCGATATTTATTTTGCAAAAGAGGAGTGGTGTGTGCGCTTCTACAACAAAATCCCGACAAAAGTACGAAGTTTGCCTATTAACAGGTTTAAAACATTTATCTAAGAAAAACTGTACAAAAAGGGTTATTACAATAAAAATGAAATTAATGAATGATGAAATAATATTAATGACAGTATCCCCTGGGAATGAGTTAATCGCTCCCGTGCTATTTCTAAATTATTGTTAATTGTTTTCTAAATAAAATATTTTGTATTTCTTTTATAAAATAGCTAAAAAAGAGGATACCTACGGAGTTTCTTCGCCGTCAGAGGAACCTCAATACGAAACGGTGGTAGTTTAAAAAATGACGATCCATGGATGTAATGTAGGTTACTTATATCGATAAATAAATAATTTGATTTGATTTGATGGGCTGCCATCATATGTCGTATATGTGATATATGCATGCCATATTGTCTTAAGGTCGAACCAAGTTTGGCTCAGCCATCAACCTCATTTGTGGCAGTTATGGCAAATCCGATGTAGACTGACTCGAAGTATGTTTGTACAATATATCTACCTGAATCATTAATGTTAATATGATATTAAATTTCAATATAATATTTATTATATTTTTTTTATTAAAATTTTATATTTAGGGCAAATATAAAAAATATCGATAAAAAAAATTAAAATAAGTTTTAATATGTAATGGTAAGAGATTTAGATAATTTAGATCATTCCGTCCACATATTATCGGAGGACATTTAGGAAAACATGACAGGTGACAAGCCTACCGCGGTCTTATTATCCAAGCTCACGCTACAATGTGAGCACGTTTTTATTAATGTAAAATTGTAGTGTCTGTTTGTAACCGTTTCTTAATACATGTATATGAATATATATACGGAATATACACCAAAATATAATTTTTCTGTCCAACCAAAATAATATTTTGTCTGTCTGTCTGTCTATCTGTCTGATCCGGCTAAACTCTGAAAAAGCTGGACATATTTTGACGGGAATTTCACTGGCAGATAGCTGATGTTATAAGGAGTAACATAGGCTACTTTTATTTTAGAAACGTAATTAGGGGTCCGCGTTATGTGTTAAACCGGGGAAGACAGCTAGTTGTTGATATAATTTCTCCATTTTTTAATATAATAATCATACTGAATTTGGTTTAGAAGCAATTTAGAACTGCGTTAGAATGCGTAAACAGGACCACAGAGGTATCTAATGAATTGCGAGCACATTTCCCCGCAAATTGTCCACCCAGATTTATGTGCACCATTCATCATACCTCCGTGGCCATGGACAATGGACTCGGCGGCTGCGCCTGGCATTGTAAGCGGTACGGCTTCAAGTATTACGACTTCGTAAAACAATTACCCTCCTCTCAGTGTTTGTAATGGCATAGTTACGAGGTCTCGGATATCTTTGCTATTTGGGCAATGGGACGATGTATTTAGGGAGATGTTAATTAATCAATTCAAGTATTTCACTTCAGTGTTATGAATGTATAGTTGTATGCTCGTGAAGTATTCTATCTCGGAGAAAATCGTTTGTTAAAACAAAGATTATAATAAAACATATTACAACAAAATAAGTCACGATAGCCGAGTGATTGGGTGGTCGGAATTTCGAGTCGAGAGACCCGAGTTCGATCCCCAGGTGGCAGTACCAATGAGTTTTTCAAAAACTTATGTACGAATTTCATCGTTGGCTTGGACATTAAGGCGGCGACGGGCTCACCACCTGTCACGATTTACTAAAAATATCTTCGATGGAAGGTGGATCGACAAAACTTAATTACCTAGATCTCTATCTGCTCCTGTATTGACAATGGCGTGATATTTATTTGTACAAATATATATTGACGAGTGGCGCACACACCGATTTTCATGGTGTAGTTAACTCTGAGGTCCTGGGTTCAATTCCCGGTTGGATCAATTTAGAAAAGGCTTTTTTTTGCATTGTTTCTGATTCCATTTGATTGATTACAAATGCTTAAGCAACTCACTTTGGGATCAGATGAATGTTCTCCCTATCGACGTATGTATCTATCTATGTACACAGTCAGGTCATAAGTATTGTCACATAGTAAAATCTTTTCTTTTAGAATGCTGGCCACAAAAAAGTTTATTGAATTCGAATTTCGAATTGTTCATGAAAGTAAAACTACATACTTTTTAGAATTTTACTAAAATATGAATTTTACTAAAAATTTAAAATATGGAGTGGACGCTTAAAGAAGACCGTGTTGCAGTTATTGCGTTGCATCGTTGCGGTTACGCGCCAATTCAAGTTTTGACATACTGAAAATTTTGAATATAGCCAAAAGATTCGTTTATCGTACCATCAAACGATACAATGAAGACTCTATTGTAGATGACAGGTCAAGAAGTGGTCGCCCTCGGTCTGTTAGGACTCCAGCAGTGATAAAAGCTGTGAAGGCTCGAATTCAAAGAAATCCCAAACGTAAGCAGAAACTGTTGGCCCTTCAGATGGGGTTAAGCAGAACCACGGTGAAAAGGATGTTAAATGAAGACTTAGGGCTTTGGGCATATCGAAGAAAAACAGGGCATTGTTTGAATGCTCGTCTAATGCACCTGAGACTGAAGAGATGCCGCGCTTTGTTGAAGCGGTACGCGGGAAAAAACTATCGGGAAAATCTTTTTTCAGATGAAAATTTTTACCGTAGAAGAGAGCTACAACAAACAAAATGATAAGGTGTACGCACACAGTAGTGAAGAAGCGAGCAACCGTATTCCGAGTGTCCAACGAGGTCATTTTCCATCCTCACTCATGGTATGGTTGGGAGTTTCTTATTGGGGCTTAACAGAGATACATTTTTGTGTATCAAAATACAGTCCTGATGGACCTTGTGGAACCTGTTTCTCATACCATGTTCAATAACAGGCACTGGGTATTCTAACAAGATTCGGCGCCAGCTCATAGAGCGAAGAGCACACAACACTGGCTGGCGGCGCGTGAAATCGACTTCATCGGGCACGAAGAATGGCCTTCCTCCAGTCCAGATTTGAATCTTTTAGATTACAAGATATGGCAACACTTGGAGGAAAAGGCGTGCTCAAAGCCTCATCCCAAATTTGGAGTCACTCAAGACATCCTTGATTAAGGCAGCCGCCGATATTGACATGGACCTCGTTCGTGCCGCTATAGACGACTGGCCGCACAGATTGAAGACCTGTGTTCAAAATCACGGAGGTCATTTTGAATAAACTTTAGTGTCATAAGAATCTATGTTTTGTTAAGTTCATTTTGGTATATAAATAGTTACATAATGAATAAACTTGTTTTAATTATTTTAGGTTAAACATGTGACAGAATTTATGACCTGACTAGGTATATATTATCTGCTCATTTAATACTCTATCTCTGAATAAATCGTTTACCTAAGAAAAATTAAGATAGGCTCTCGGTAATAAAAATTGATTGTCCCTAATAAGGTTCGCAGGAAAAGAGGTTTGAAATCGACTTCAATGTTTAGACCACTGCCAACCCCCTGTATGGTAAATTGCACGAAGGTATTAATGTAACAGACAACAAAAAAACTATATTGTAGTCCGTTCGATCCACTGTGAGTTATTAAAACGGCTTTTATTGCTGAAGTTTGAAAGATTGATCGGCCATGGAACGCGTTTCACATAAAAACAAAATATTTTGGATTGAATGCGTAGACCTCAACGTAACTGCGTAAATAGAAGTGTATGGAAGACCAATGGCAAAATAAATTATAGAGTGTATTGAGAAGTACTGACTTATATTATTATTTTATATTCACGACGTCCCTGACGGGGTAGCTTGAGAGAACAGATCGCCAAGTGTCACGATTGTTACACACCTCTTTCGCTTCTTTCAGATTTATCATCTTCTTCATAATACTGTTCCTCATTCTGAGACCATGTGAGCAAATTGCTCACATGGTCTTAGAAACTTAGTCTGGGCCTACCTCGACATCTTTTAATATTAACTTTCGCGCTGTATATTTTCTTCACCATTCGGTCTTCGCTCATTCACACTATTTTCAAATAGTTGGTAAGGAAAAGGTCTAGTTTAAGAAATCTTGCAATCCCTTTCACCGAGCCTAGGGATCATACACGGGTCCCTTGACTCGGATTCCGATCACCCAACCACTTGGCTATCGTGACTATATAGATTTATAGATTAAATATTAAATTATTAAAAAGTTTCGCAAAGTTCTCTCACATTATTAAAATTGTTTGAAAGCCAAAACAGAATTTCGCTTTGATGTCGTCCCGCCCACCGTTTATTCAATATTACATTTATAGTGTATTAAACAAATTGGTTGCTAAAGGACTTGAACCCTGCACCGGACAAAGGCTCTCAAGGTGGTTTCTTTTCACGCACGAAGGTTTAATCTAAACGTCGAAATGCTGACAATTACGAAGAGTAGTGCTTTAAATTTTTTAATGTACATGCAATTTCCATAATGGGGTTTGCAGCGTATGAAGTCCTTAGTCCTATACTATGAAGTCCTTTCGATTCACTTTTCACCGAAGCTTTTACGAACGCGACAGGTGGTGACCTCATCGCCGTGTCTATATATATATATATATATATATATATATATATATATATATATATATATATATCGGTACAATTCAATTTCATAATTTTATTGAATTTTTTAAAGCATATTTGTTATGCTGAACTTTTATGTTATTAAATTAAAGAAAAAAGTGTGAATGCATAAGTAATGAAAAGAGAATAACTGATTTAAAATTTCAACTGATGCGTGTAACACGGTGGCTCGGAGGTAACAGCGTTGCCACGGTTCGGCAAGTTGAAATTTTAAAAACATTTTTCTCTTTAATCTAATCAATTGCACATGTAAATATTTATGTTAACATCCATGACTCGAGTACAAACACACATATCCATCAGACTAAACGCCACGATAGCCAAGTGGTTGGATGGTCGGAATTCCGAGTCAAGAGACCCGAGTTCGATCCCCAGGTGCCTGTCTGAATGGGTTTTTCAAAAACTTATGTACGAATATACTTTCTTTCAATTATATTGGCTTGGACAAAAAGACGGCGACGGGCTCACCGCCTGTCACGTCTCGAAAATATCTTCGGTGGAAGGTGGGTCGAGGGAACTTAATGGTCTAGACTAGACCTCTGTCTACCCCTGTATTGGGAATTGCGTGAAGATATTTATGTATTTGTTTTAAAATGTGGGTCAAAGGGATTTAATTTTGTGGATATTTATCACACTAATGTTTGCACCTTCCGGGAGTCGAAACCACAGCTCTTCACTTCGAAGGCACAGTCACTACCAACTAGGTCATAGAATCGTCTAGACCTATAACGGTAATTTTTTATTAGTCCCGGGTTCGATTCCCGGTCGAGTCAATGTTGAAAAACTACTTTTTCTACATTTTCTCGGATCCGGGTATTCGTGGCACCTTCCTTGTTTCCGATTCCCAAAAGTTGGAAATAGAGCAATGTATGTGATGTTTTCCCTATCTTTATACTGTTCTCAATTCCAGTTTCTCTTTAGCCCTAAGGTTGTCTGGAAGAGATCGCTCTTTAGCGACAAGACCGGCTTATTGTGCATACGTATCTATTAAGTTTTCTCTGTAATTTATTTATTCCTTGTATATGTGTAGTGTACAATAATGTATATACTACTACTGCTATTATTTATTTATCTATATATGTATTTACTTATATAAGAAAGAAAGAAAGAAAATATCTTCACGCAATTCCCAATACAGGGGTAGACAGAGGTCTAGTCTATACATTTAATTCCCTTCGACCCACCGTCCACCGAAGATATTTTCGGGACATCGAAAATATCTTCGGTGGATGGCGACGGGCTCACCACCTGTCAGGTGGTGAGCCCGTTGCCGTCTTTATGTCCAAGCCAATGATATAATTTGTACATAGGTTTTTTTAGAAAAACCCATTGGTACAGCCAATTGAGGATTGAACTCCGGTCTCTTGACTCAAAATTCCGACCACCCAACCACTCGGCTATCGTGGCTTTTACTTACTTGTATAAACGACATAAAAGCATAGAGATAATGGTTTCTTTGGTTGTTAAATAGAAAAACGTAAATCCTTTTATTGTTGTATTTCAATTTTCCCCTCGGCTGCTCGTAAATCTGCGAGCGGTACGTGAAATGGGTTTCGATAACGCAGACGTTAACTTGAGCAATAACACTGGCGATATACAAAGTATAAACAATACATAGAATATATATAAAAAATAAAAAAAATAAAAGTTGTTGTGTGCCAGTCCTTCACACACCTTACGAACGTTTATGAAATACATAGATTAGTCAATGAGTGAACTCCGAAAAAAAATACGAGCGACGTAACAAAAAAGATAACAATTTAATGTCAAATTGAAAATGGAGACATAATGCCGCCATATTGTATTTGTATTTATTTCGTTTTGTGTTGCAATTTTAGTCTTTGGAATTGAATTGGGTCGTGTAAAAAATAAATATACAGATACATAGATAAGGACAACATCGCACAATATATCAAAATTTTTATCTATATCTGAAAACATATATCTATATAAATATATTGTACCGTTGGCTTGTACACTGAGACGGCTGTAGGCTCAGCGTCACTTACGTCCCTAATAGGTTTCGGTAAATGTACGAGAAGGTCGAAAGAACTCGACTAGACTCTGTCTACCCCAATATTGAGAAGAAATCCATATAGTTTTTATGGAAAACTGACTTAACTTCGAATTTATAATATGAGTGTGGAATAAAATAAAACAAATATCTTCACGCCAATCCCAATACAGGGGTAGACAGAGGCCTAGACTATTAGGTCGTTTCGACGAACCTTCCTCCGAAGGTATTTTTAGAACAACGTGACATGGTTCGCCCGTCGCCGTCTTTATGTCCGAACCAACGATATAATTCGTACGTAAGTTTTTGAAAAAAAAACCGAGTACGAGCCTGCCATTTAGGGATGCAACTCGGGTATCTCGACTCGAAATTCCGATCACACTGCCACTCGGCTATCGTGCCTTAATATGAGTGTAAATATACAAATGAAAATTAAGTGTCAATTCCCTTTATACGTGTAAACTACACAGGAAATATCGTTTATTGGTTGGAGAACTTTCAGCTCGAACCTGCTCTAAGTTAAGAGCTGGCAGGTTGCCAGGCAGCCTGAAGCCTGTAATGCCAAGTTTATGAGCTCCGAGCGTTGTGAAGTAATTACCGAATATGACTTTATAGCTTCTAGGGGTTCCCCTGCGTTGCGCTTTTGATTTAGCGGTCGCTTGTTTTGACACAGCGTAATTGGTACTAAATTATTGTAAAATATAATTGGCGTATGGAATCCGTGTAAGAATATTCTATCCTTCTTGCCGTCAGACTTGATGTAACACTTTGTAATGTAATAAGTAAATACATACATATATAGGGATAACGTCACATACATTGCTCTGATCCCAAAGTAACTAAGCTAAAGTTCTTGTGTTACGAAATCGGAAATAACGAGTATATACGCGCGCTCGGCGACAGGCGTAGTCCTACATTATAATTATTAAAACGTATGGAATAACTAGCTGCCCCCGCGGCTTTGCCCGCAGTTTAACACTTAACGCGGAACCCTAATTATGTTTCTAAAATAAAAGTAAACTATGGGACTTCTTTTAAAATTAGTTATCTGTTACTGAAATTCCTGTTAAAATCGGTCCAACCGTTTCAGAGACTAGTCGGAACAAACAGACAGACAGACAAAACTTGTAAAAAATGTTATTTTTGTGTATGTACCGTATATATTCATATACATGTAGTATAAAACGTTTATTTCAATATTGCAAACAGACACTCCAATTATATTTATATGTACCTATAGGTAACTATACTATATCGTTCCATACACATTAATACATTTTCATTAAAAGTAAATCAATTATCATTAAGCATATAAAATCAATAATAAAACTAAATGTTCAATTAAATAATATTACATTTTAAATCTCTAAAAAAAAGATTACTAGCAATGCCGAATAACATTACTAGTATTCCTGTTAACCACTCCAATTAAGCTGCAATGCTTGTGTCTGGAGTTGGTTTACGTCAATAGTCGAATGGCGGGGCCCGAACCTGCGACGTCATGTTTCGCAGTCCGCACCCTAAGCCATTAGGCTATTGCCGCTCTCAGTAAAAAAAAATGAAATCCAATGTATGGAAGCCCATAAGGTTCAAGTCTACTCTTATTAGTGTATCCTATAGACTTAACGTTAAATGCTGTCGCCTCTAGTTTGGTGGCGCGCCCATTTTATTATAAAGTAGTCCTCTTTCTTTTGCCAGTTTTTCTGATTTGTGCCAGCCTCATCAGGGTAAGACCAGCGATAGCTACAATGCCATTATATTTTATTATTATAATATATAATAGATATAATGCTAATAACTTAACACAATGGCTGCTGGAAGCCACGATTATCTTGTGGTTGGGTGATCGAAATCCGAGTCGAGAGATCCGAGTTCGATATCCGGGAGCTTACCTTCCTCATGTAAAAAAATGAAATAAATATCTTTACGCCATTCCAAATACCGGTGTAGACAGAGGTCTAGACAGTTAAATCCAATCGGCCCACCTTCCACCGAAGATCTTTTCGGTACTACGTGACAGGTGGTGAGCCTGTCGCCGTCTTTATGTCCAAGTCAACGACATAAGTAACGTACATAAGATTTTAAAAAAACCCATTGGCGCAAACCTACCACCTGGGGTTCGACCTCAGGACTCACACATATTAATGAGTTTTCTCAGAACTTTATATCTTTGGCTTATTAAAGTAATCAAGAACCGCTAGGTACAATTTTGAGCGATATCAACGTTACATTTGAATACATAACACGCCATTTTGAATAATTCTGCAGCG
Source organism: Sericinus montela (assembly GCA_029286605.1). Taxonomy (NCBI): domain Eukaryota; kingdom Metazoa; phylum Arthropoda; class Insecta; order Lepidoptera; family Papilionidae; genus Sericinus; species Sericinus montela. The sequence goes on along the minus strand of JAGSMR010000119.1, from coordinate 260,265 downwards.
CTGCTTAACTGCTAACTGTTACTGCACCTGCAGACTTATATTACTGCACGGCCCGCGCCGGAAATAAGGTTTTGTGCTCCGAAATGGCGTCGCAGTAACTTGCATTATTTACTGTTTGCACGTGAACAGTTTTTTTTCCCTAATTAAAAAGTTTCGTAGTTAATATTGAGGTTACAAAACTTTGCTCAACATCTATAGTCAAGATAACCGAGTTTTTGGGTCAAGAGAGTCAAGGGTTGAGCAAACCCGAGTTCGATCCCGAGGTGGCAGGCTCGTACCAATGGGTTTTTCAAATACTAATGTACGAATTATACCGTTGGCTTGGACATAAAGGCGGCGACGGCTCACCACTTCTCACGTTGTACCGAAAATATCTTTGGTGTAAGGTGGGTCGAAGGGACTTAATTGTCTAGACTAGACCTCTGTCTACCCCTGTATTAGGAATTGGGTGAAGATATTTATTTGTTTTATTATTTATGTAACTACTTAGGTCCTAACTGACCTTTAGTTCAAATATTTCTGTGTCTGTGTAATCTTAAAAACATAGGAACCTACGGAGTTTTTTTCGCCTGTTTCTTCTCCGTTAGAGGAACCTCATTACGAAAAGGTTAAAAATGACTATCGAAAAACGAATGTATGTTCTTATTTCAATTAATATTTTATTTGCTTTGATTTGATAGGTAAGTTAGGACCCTACACTACGTCAATTGATCACTATATAAAACACCGTCCGTCCGTCAAGCCGTCGATACGCTAATTAGTCAAGTGCCGTCGCCCGCAGCTGCCAAATGCCAGCCGGGTTGCCAGCTAGATTGATGGGAGCGGCGACATCAATGTGTAATCACTTATCTCAATTGGAGCGTGCACCTGCAGTGCGTTGGGACGCTGCCTACCCGATTTTTAGTTAGAGATACGATCGAAGAATCGCCCTCGAAATTTTATTATGTAGCTATGCTAATACCAGGGCATAACTTTACATATTACGAATAGGGTTGCCACCAGTACTTTATAATAAGGTATTGTATATAATAATTACGATAGCCGTGTGGTTGTGTGGTCGGAATTTCGAGTCGAGAGTTCGATCCCCAGGAAGCTCGTACCGATGGGTTTTTTTCAAAAACTTATGTACGAATTATATCGTTGGCTTGGACATAAAGACTGACTGGCTCACCAACAGTCACGTTGTCCCAAAAATGTCGTTGGTAGAAAGTGAGTCGAAAGCACTTAATCGTCTGGACCTCTGTCTACCAATGAATTGGGAATGGAACGTGAAGATATTCATTTTATTTAAGTTCAAAATTAATCTTCGACACTAGACCACTGTTTCCTAAAATAGTTCACGTGGCTCGTCGCAAATATATCATATGTATCGAGGTCGACATTTACGAACGCTAAACGAATGTAAACACCGAATGAATGTTCTGAATCCCGATATTTTGTGTTTAAAAACATTATCTTTTAATATCAACAATAAATCAAAACGAATAACCGTTATCTGTATGATGAATGTATGTACTCGTGTGTACGAATTTATGATTAAATATTTATATAAATAAACATATCTATGTTGTATATTGTACTGTTTAAATCAAATCAAATAATTTACTTATCGATGTAAGAAATATATTGCATCCAAATGGATGCAATATTTAAAATAATCTATATATAAAATAATCTATAATAATATTAAATAATCTACCACCATTTTATAATGAGCTTCCTCTAATGGAGAAGAAACAGTAAAAGAAACTCCGTAACTATGCTCCGTTCAAGCTTTTCTTTTATAAAGGAAATACAAAATTGAGCACTACGCGCGACGCTTTCCAACCGAAAGCGAAACGAAGAGATTCGTAATATGGTAGGTTTGAAAGATGACCTTATCACTGAAATTGATAAGGGCGTGCTTCGTTGGCTTGGGCACGTTGAGCGAATGAGTGAAGACCGAATGGTGAAGAAAATATATAGCACGAAAGTTAATATTAAAAGGGGTCGCGATAGGCCGAGACTAACTTTCGGAGACCATGTGAGCAAATTGCTCGAAGAGGGGACGGTCACGAGTACTCGGATACCTAGACGTGCATGTATGAAGAAGATGATGAATCTGAAAGAAGCGAGAGAGGTATGTAAGAATCGTGACACTTGGCGATCTGTTCTCTCTGGCTACACCGTTAGGGATTGTGCGTGAAGATAAGTTATTAAATTAGAAATAGCATGGGAGCGATCAACTCATTCCCAGGGGTTACTATCATTAATATTGACTTGGACACTAAGGTGGCGTTCCACTTCTCAGGTTTTCTTAAATAGGCTTCAGCGAAAGGTGGGTCCAAAGACTTAATTGTCATATCCTCTGTCTATCCCAGGATTGGTAAACGGATGGAGATTTGCTGACGCAGTGACTCAGCAGTGACTCAGCATCTAGTCAAGTGGAATGTTCGAACCTATCTTCATTCTAAGATGACAAATCTAAAAAGTAACACTTTGTTTCACCGAGCTCTTTTTTTATAGAAAAGGGAGGCAAACGAGCAGGTGGCTCACGTGATGGTAAGTGCGCAGATGCGTTGACAGCCTTAGAGGCCTTCTACTTCACGCCGGTATTCTGTGAGGTCGTGGTACTTCCCCGGTCGAGCCGGCCTATTCATGCAACAACAAAAGCTGATGCGTGGCTACCACTGTCTACCGTCTTACATACAAACGTTTAAACAACATTACCAAATATACATTTTTTTACAAATTTTTTCTGTCTCTTTGACTGTCTGTTAGTTCCGGCTAATTTCTGAAACGAAAGGACTAGGACATAGGTTACTTTTATGTTAGAAACATAATTAGAGTTCCGCGTTAAGTGTAAACTGCGAGCAAAGCCGCGGGGGGCAGCTAGTGTACAATAAGGCAGTCTTATCGCTAAAGAGCGACAACCATGACAACCATAGGGCTAGAGAGAAACTGGAATTATCAGTAGGAGATGGTGCGTTTAATGTTAAAGATAGTGTCCAGACCAACGATTCAATTGGAGCATAAGTTTCTACTTGTACATCTGAACACACTGTCAAGATATATCTCAGCTTTGGAAATATCCCATTATATTTATTGGCTCCTATGCATATGACAGATGTCACGTACGGAATGCGGCTTCGAATCCAGAACCGCAAATAACTGAGGAAGCTCTGGACCAAGATTCAGATTGCGCGTAATTAATTCGGAGTATTTAGTGTATTTTATTAAATGGGCAGGGCTGTCGCTTGGGAGATAAAAACCACTGAGTACAGTTTTGAGTTTATACTTGGTTTACCAAGCCGTGGTAGTGGTCAGGGTGGTCGCTTTTGAGCCCAAGTGGTCTAGGTTGGATGCCCAGGTTAGCAAAATTGGAATTTACCAGGAGCTTTGCGTTAAGGAACAACAGTGATAAACCTGAAAAATAATTTAAAAAAATATCTTAAGGCTTTCGTCTTTTCGACCCACCTTCCGCCGAAGACATTTTTAGGACAACGTAACAGGTGGTGACCCAGTCGCCGTCTTTATGCCCAAGCCAACGATATAATTCATACTTAAGTTTTTAAATAAACCCATTGGTATGAGCTCACACCTGGGGATCGGACTCGGGTCTCTTGACACCAAATTCCGATCACGCAGCCACTGACTACCGTGACTACTTAGTCACTCAGTATTTAGTCAGCGAACCTATCTTCATTCTAAGATGACAAATCTAAAATGTAACACTTTGTTTCACCGAGCTCTTTTTATAGAAATACAAAATTGAGCACTACGCGCGACGCTTTCCAACCGAAAGCGAAACGAAGAGATTCGTAATATGGTAGGTTTGAAAGATGACCTTATCACTGAAATTGATAAGGGCGTGCTTCGTTGGCTTGGGCACGTTGAGCGAATGAGTGAAGACCGAATGGTGAAGACAATATATAGCACGAAAGTTAATATTAAAAGGGTCGCGATAGGCCGAGACTAACTGGAGACCATGTGAGCAAATTGCTCGAAGAGGGAGGTCACGAGTACTGGATACCTAGACGTGCATGTATGAAGAAGATGATGAATCTGAAAGAAGCGAGAGGTATGTAAGAATCGTGACACTTGGCGATCTGTTCTCTGGCTACACCGTTAGGATTGTGCGTGAAGATAAGTTATTAAATTAGAAATAGCATGGGAGTTGATCAACTCATTCCCAGGGGTTACTATCATTAATATTGACTTGGTCACTAAGGTGGCGTTCCACTTCTCAGGTTTTCTTAAATAGGCTTCAGCGAAAGGTTGGTCCAAAGACTTAATTGTCATATCCTCTGTCTATCTCAGCTTTGGAAATATCCCATTATATTTATTGGCTCCTATGCATATGACAGATGTCACGTACGGAATGCGGCTTCGAATCCAGAACCGCAAATAACTGAGGAAGCTCTGGACCAAGATTCAGATTGCGCGTAATTAATTCGGAGTATTTAGTGTATTTTATTAAATGAACAGGGCTGCCGCTTGGGAAATAGAAACCACTGAGTACAGTTTTGAGTTTATACTTGATTTACCAAGCCGTGGTAGTGGTCAGGGTGGTCGCTTTAGAGCCCGAGTGGTCTAGGTTGGATGCCCAGGTTAGCAAAATTGGAATTTACCAGGAGCTTTCTGTTAAAGGACAACAGTGATAAACCTGAAAAATAATTTAAAAAAATATGTTGATGCTTTCGTCTTTTCCACCCATCTTCCGCCGAAGATATTTTTAAGACAAAGTGACAGGTGGTGACCCCGTCGCCGTCTTTATGCCCAAGCCAACGATATAATTCATACTTAAGTTTTTAAATAAACCCATTGGTATGAGCCTGCCACCTGGGGATCGGACTCGGGTCTCTTGACACCAAATTCCGATCACGCAGCCACTCGACTATCGTGACTACTTAGTCACTCAGTATTTAGTCAGCTAACATACAGTTGCCAGTGCTTAATAATACATTAAAACATAGTACCCAGGTAGGCTTAGCACCGGTCACCTTGTTACAAAAAATTTCATCGGTCAAAGCTGAGTCGAACGTACTTAATTGCTTACCCCAGTATTGAGAATGGCGTGAAGATATTTATTTTTATTATCTATACATATTAATAAATTTGGAGTGTGTGTTTGTAATATTGAAATAACTGCTTTTTTTACTACATGTATATGAATATACACGGTAGAGATAGCTTATTTTATAAGGAGTAACATAGGCTATTTTTATTTTAGAAACGTAATTAGGGATCCGCGTTAAGTGATATATTGCGGGCAAAGCCGCGGTGGGCAGCTAGTGTACAATAAGGCAGTCTTATCGCTAAAGAGCGACAACCATGACAACCATAGGGCTAGAGAGAAACTGGAATTATCAGTAGGAGATGGTGCGTTTAATGTTAAAGATAGTGTCCAGACCAACGATTCAATTGAGCATAAGTTTCAACTTGTACATCTGAACACACTGTCTAGATATATCTCAGCTTTGGAAATATCCCATTATATTTATTGGCTCCTATGCATATGACAGATGTCACGTACGGAATGCGGCTTCGAATCCAGAACCGCAAATAACTGAGGAAGCTCTGGACCAAGATTCAGATTGCGTAATTAATTCGGAGTATTTAGTGTATTTTATTAAATGGGCAGGGCTGTCGCTTGGGGAGATAAAAACCACTGAGTACAGTTTTGAGTTTATACTTGATTTACCAAGCCGTGGTAGTGGTCAGGGTGGTCGCTTTAGAGCCCGAGTGGTCTAGGTTGGATGCCCAGGTTAGCAAAATTGGAATTTACCAGGAGCTTTCCGTTAAGGAACAACAGTGATAAACCTGAAAAATAATTTAAAAAAATATCTTAAGGCTTTCGTCTTTTCGACCCACCTTCCGCCGAAGACATTTTTAGGACAACGTAACAGGTGGTGACCCAGTCGCCGTCTTTATGTCCAAGCCAACGATGAAATTCGTACATAAGTTTTTGATCGAACTCGGGTCTCTCGACTCGAAATTCCGACCACCCAACAACTCGGCTATCGTGACTTATTCGTATTATCGTATTTAATAGTCACGATAGTCACGATAGCCGAGTGCTTGGGTGGGTGGAATATAGAGTCAATAGACCAGAGTTCGATCCCCAGGTGGCACGTACCAATGGGTTTAAAAAAAAAACTTATGTACGAATTACATCGTTGGCTTGATACATTATGACATAAACACGGCGACGGGTTCACCACCTGTCAGGTTGTCCCGAAAATATCTTCGTTGGAAGGTGGGTCGAAGGGACTTAATTGTCTAGACTAGACCTCTGTCTACCCCTGTTTTGGGAATTGCGTGAAGATATTTATTTTTTTAATCTTATGGGTGGGCGTCCCGCACCGTAAGAATCTTTTGATCGATACGTATGTATCTATATGTATGTATGTATGTCACTTTAAAATTATTCAAGAAGCAAGATAAGGAAAATCACCTGTCACACTAGCACATCTTCCACTCTTTCCTTCTTTCTTTATCTAATTCAAGTCTGTTATTTCTTCTATATTTATGTTATTGCATCTGTTTTTATTAATTTTATTTTAAGTATGTTTTTTTAAGGGCACCGTTTCCTTGGGTTGTCTGAAAGAGATTGCTGTATAGCAATACGGCCGTTCCGTGTGGTAACGACGTAAGAATATTACCAATCCCTTTCCGAGGATGTCGTAAGAAGCGATCAAGGGAAACAGCCTTGAATATCGTTATGGCAACCGATGGATGGCGGGATAACCATTTCTAAAAATATCAGACCATAATAATCGACCCAAGATTGGCAACAGCGTCTGTGGTCCGAGTGGTCTGGTACTGCGATCGCCAATCTGCTTGACAAGCGTGGCGATTATGGCAGAGGCCTCCCTATGGGAGAGGCCTATGTCCTGCAGTGGACTTTAATAGGCCGATATGTATGTATGTATGTAATATGGCCTACCTTTGTTATCCTTATGTAGTTTGTTTGTCTTTGTGTAACAAAGTATCAATAAGTAGTACTTTATAGTATTCTATTATTATGTATATATCGATTTATAATAGAAAGGTTGTTACAACGGTTTTTACACTGCTATTTGGTTTCGACACAGGTAATTCTGTTGTACAGACCAAGACTCCTAACCCTGTTCAGGCAGAAGCATTATTGATGTGAAACATCTATAGCCGCACGTAAAACCGATTTCTGGCGTGGCGACGCATGTCGTGGCTATACAAAGGTATACTAATTTACACCCTATTACCTGACTATTAAGGTTTATAATTAAACACTGAAATCCCTTTTTTATATTTAATTTATTATATTCATATTATTCATATTAGTGACTATGTAAATTATATTAAGATTTCATTTTTACATGAAAGGTCATTTCCTTATTGTCAAAAGTGTTCAATAATTTTAAAACGAATAAATATAAACTACCATTAAAATTAGCTGGAGATTTTAATGTAATTTGTAAGAGCTGAATCAATGCCATTAATGACATTTCTTCAAAAAGAATTTCAATTGCAAATCAACAACAATCCAAAAGAATCTACTACCAAATATGGAACAACTATAGATGCTGTAATTGTGAGTTATCTTGATAATGTTTCATCCAATACTTTTGTAACGTATTAAATAAATATATAAATATCTTCGCAATTCCCAATACAGGGTAGACAGAGGTCAAGAATCTGAACAGAGATTAGAATCCTGACCACATTCCACCGAAGATATTTTCGGGACAACGGGACTTTACTACTACGGGACTTTTGTAACGTAGTTTAGTTATCATCGACCAATCGTCACAGTAATACCGGCAGAGGAAACATCGAATATAACTATAACTGAAGTCACAGAGAGAGAGAGAGCAAATATTTAAATTGTGGCCACTTGATATTAATAAAGAATTTTTATATCAAATGTAAATAAATGTTTATTAAATAAAGTTACCATTTTCTGTAAGAAATTCGTAATACTTCATTTTTTCATTGGTATTTTCTTAGTACTTCATTTTTTCATTCCTGTAATAATATTATCTTTTATGCATATTACTTGTACACATACGATATTTCACATCTGCCAGGCGTCCCATGACGGCTCACATTTTTTTTATTAGACTTTGTTAAGAAAGACCTAAGTATTCTATGCGACATCGACTCGGTGCCACTTAGGCGAAGTAGCACATCTCGAACAGCTCTCCAGCGCGAGTGGATGCTGTGGATGTTGCCCGCACGCTTCGCTAGAGGTCGCTGATCACTCAGCTGAGTGCCGAGAACAAAGGGCGCCGACGGATAGGGCTGTAAAAGTCACTTAGGCGAAAAGTTTTATAATTTTAACGTTTAAAGATTTATCTCGTAGGAAACTACTAATCCTACTATAATAAATGTGACAGTTGTGTGTTTGGTACCCAATCTCGACAGAATGATTCCGTCACTACAACCTAACTAGAAAAGGGTATAAAACCTTTATAAATAAAAAAATATATCTTCACCCAATTTCCAATACAGGGGTAGACATAGGTGTAGTCTAGACAATTAAGTCTCTTCGACCCACCATTTATATTATATTTCAACGATGTAGTTCGTATATAAGTTTTTTTTTTAAATCCCATTGATACGAGTTTACCACCTGGGACTCGAACTCGGGTGTCTTGACTCGAAATTCTGACCAGTCGGCTATCGTGACTTTTTTAATTGAGTAATTGAATTATTATTTTAATTTGGTAAAAAACGCGAAAATCATTTTTTGAGATTTGTAGTGTTCGCGTAAATACAAGAAATCATAATCGTACTTTATTGTGATCTATTGGAGCCTTGGGGATCGAACTCAGGTCCGAATTCCGTTCACCCAACCACTCGTCTACCGTAAACGTTACTGCGTTTACAACATTTATTATTTAAGTGCGATATGATATGAAGTAAACCAGTGCGGAGAAGCGTATTTGATTTGTAGGTCACATTAAAATGTAATCGATTCGGGATATTTTCGTATGTTTATAGGTCGGCACCGACGGACGGACGGACGTTTGGGTCTTCGATAAATAGTCGAAACTATCTACTGAAATATTCATAATGTAATGCGTTATGAATAATAAAGAATACATACATACATAACGGACTGTTAAAGTCCACTGCAGGAAATAGGCCTCTCCCATAAGGAGGATTTGCCATAATCGCCACGCTTGGCAGGCGGATTGGGTTCGCAGTAGATGACCACACGCACCTCAGACGCTGCTGTCCCTCTTGGTCAGATATTTTAGAGATGGTTATCCCGCCATCTATCGGTTGTCATAACGATATTCAAGGCAGTTTCTCTTTGACGCACCTTCCACCGAAGACATTTTCGGGATAACGTGACAGGTGGTTTATTCTTATGTCACCATGCGGCATTATTAAGTAGATTTTTGTTCGATTTTAAATTAGTCACGATAACCAAATGGTTTGGTGATCGGAATTGGAGACTTGAGACCCGATTTAGATTCTCAGGTTAGGCTCGTACTGATTGGGTTTTTTTCTAAACAAATGTAGGAATCATATCGTTGGCGTGGACATAGAGACGGTGACACAGGCGTACTTGGTCAAAAAAGTCGTCAAAAGGACTGAATTGTCAAGACCTCTATGTACCCCCGTATGAAATGGCGTAAATATATTTATTTTTTAAAGTAATTTAAAATTATAGCTACTAAGACTTCATGGTCATTGGGCAGTGTATAACAAAGTCAGTCATACAAAAAAGTCATACAAAGTCATACAAAATCTGCCTATTAGTTTCTGGGAATTTATAAAAAAAAAACTTTATAGGAAGGGTTATTGTAATATAAATAAATACATACATAGATAGGAACAACATCATATAAATTGCTCTGATCCCATAGTAAGCAGATTAAGCACTTGTAATAAGGAATCACAAATAAGGAAGGTATCATAAACACCCAGACCTGAGAAAATGTAATTTTGTACAATGAATGTGTTTTCAGCGGGAATCGAACCCGGGACCTCAGAGCTGTCGACACCTTGAAAACCGGTGTCTACGCCACTCATCCACTGAGGTATCCTTATATATAATGTATAGTGTATACAAAATAGGTTAATAATAACAGTAACCCCTAAAATACCTTAACGCATATACCCTATACTGGAGTAGACAGAAGTCTAGACAATTAAGTATTTTCATCGAAGCCTATTTAGCAATGTGATAGGTGGTGAGCATATCGCGTCTAAGCTATTTCTAATAATTTTTGTTCAATATTGACAATATTTCTTTTGTTTAAAAAAGTTATGAAATAGTTGACACCTACGGAGTCACTTACGTTTGTTTCTCCTCCGTTAGAGGAACCTCATTAAGAAAAATTGGCAGATTAAAAACAGAAGTCACGATAGCCTAGTGGTTGGTTTCGAGTTCGAGTCAAGAGCCGCGAGTTCAATTACCAATGGGTTTTTTTAAAACTTACGAACGATTTATATCGTGGCATGGAAATCGGCGACGGGCTCACCACCAGTCACGAAGTCCCAAAAATATCTTCGATGGAAGGCTGGTCGAAAGGAGTTAAGTGTCTAGAACTCTGTCTACGACTGTGTCGGTAATATCGTGAATATGTTAATTACATTTATAGAGAACCGAATGTAAATTACCAATATCGATGATTTGGCATTTGATTTGGCAATAATATATGAATGTATAATTTAAATAAAATATTATCATTATTAATAGCAACCCTGAACGTCGAAAGAGAAGCAATGCGAGATTGCGAATCTAAAAAGTCGGTACAGTTTCCGCTTTAGGCCCACTTCTGCCGCCGGCGGTTCTGTTCGCGCCGAAGCCTCGTAAATATCAGACAAACAAAGAGATCTCTTTATAGGAGCTAGAGAGAGAAGTTACTTATGATACAATTATATAATGCTGGCTGTTAGACGCGAATTGTTTTTTTTGAATTTATGAAAAAAAAATAAGTTTTTTTTATTATCAAATTTTATTTTTCAATTTTGAAATTGTCATAGTTTAGACAATTTATTATTTTCTACACACATTTCACTCGTTTATTTGGTACGTTGTGACAGGCGGTAAGCCTGATGCCATCTAAGTGTCCTATCCTGGTCAACTATACAAATCGTACTAAGTCTACTATACAAATCGTAAAAATACATAACTATACAACTTAAATTTCAAAAATGTTGTTGCTCCGATATAAATACATAAATTAAATACATACATATATAGGGACCACATCATATATATGAGGTTCCTGTAATAATTAATAAATAAAAATTTATAATTATAAAAATTTATAATTAATAATTATTATTACAGGAACCTCATTAAGATACGATTAAAAAATTAATGCAGTAGAACTTAACGGGCCATCAAAAAAAAATATTTTCACGTCATTCCTTAAAGGAATAAGGTAAAATTAAGCTCTTAAGACAAATAAGTCCCAAAATATCTTCGGTGGATGGTGGGTCGAAGGGACTTAAGTGTCTAGACTAGAACCGCTGTCTACCCTAGACTAGAACCGCTGTATTGGGAAGGGCGTGAAGATATTTTTTAAGGCCCACTTATTTGTCTTAAGGACTTAATTGTACCGCCATCTTTATGTTCAAACCTTCGAAATAAATCGTACATATGTATTGAAAAAAACCCGTCGGTTCAAACCTATCTTCAGAGGATCGAACTGGGGTCTCTTGACTTGAATTCCGACCACCCAACCAATCGGCTATCGTGTTAAGGTAGGCCGCTATGTATGTATACCTACGGAATACCTACGGAAGTATGTGGTATATTGTTACAATGATACTTCCATGAAATATGCTACCCCTTGATTTGAACGTATTATCTTACATTATCTATACGGCTTCTATATGCCCCAAAGACTACATTTTAATTAAGCCACATTTCGAAAGCCAAGCCACAACACGCTTCATATATGCCAAATAAGTTAACGTTAATATTATATCTTTAAGCATGATCCCTGACTGGGTAGCCAAAGAGAACAGATTATGTTATTATTACTATCGATTGATGTAATACATGTTACTTATAAATATGATAAATAAATTATTTGATTTGATATATGTATTTTGATTACAACTCACGATAGCCGAGTGGTTGGGTGGTCGGAATTTCAAGTCGAGAGACCCGAGTTTGATACCCAGGTGGCAGGTTCGTATCAATGGGTTTTTCAAAAACTTACGTACGAATTATATCGTTGGTTTGGACATAAAGACGGCGGCGGGCTCACCACCTGTCACGTTGTCCCGAAAATATCTTCGGTGGAAGTTGGGTCGATGGTACTTAATTGTCTAGAACTCTGTCTACGACTGTGTCGGTAATATCGTGAATATGTTAATTACATTTATAGAGAACCGAATGTAAATTACCAATATCGATGATTTGGCATTTGATTTGGCAATAATATATGAATGTATAATTTAAATAAAATATTATCATTATTAATAGCAACCCTGAACGTCGAAAGAGAAGCAATGCGAGATTGCGAATCTAAAAAGTCGGTACAGTTTCCGCTTTTAGGCCCACTTCCGCCGCCGGCGGTTCTGTTCGCGCCGAAGCCTCGCAAATATCAGACAAACAAAGAGATCTCTTTATAGGAGCTAGAGAGAGAAGTTACTTATGATACAATTATATAATGCTGGCTGTTAGACGCGAATTCGTTTTTTTTGAATTTATGAAAAAAAAATAAGTTTTTTTTATTATCAAATTTTATTTTTCAATTTTGAAATTGTCATAGTTTAGACAATTTATTATTTTCTACACATTTCACTCGTTTATTTGGTACGTTGTGACAGGCGGTAAGCCTGGTGCCATCTAAGTGTCCTATCCTGGTCAACTATACAAATCGTACTAAGTCTACTATACAAATCGTAAAAATACATAACTATACAACTTAAATTTCAAAAATGTTGTTGCTCCGATATAAATACATAAATTAAATACATACATATATAGGGACCACATCATATATATGAGGTTCCTGTAATAATTAATAAATAAAAATTTATAATTATAAAAATTTATAATTAATAATTATTATTACAGGAACCTCATTAAGATACGATTAAAAAATTAATGCAGTAGAACTTAACGGGCCATCAAACAAAAATATCTTCACGCCATTCCCAACACAGGGTAGACAGAGGTAAAATTAAGCTCTTAAGACAAATATGTCCCAAAAATATCTTCGGTGGAAGTTGGGTCGATGGTACTTAATTGTCTAGACTAAACCTCTGTCTACCTCTGTATTGGGAATTGCGAGAAGATATTTGACATTTCTTTAACATAACACTAATATTTAAAGGTGAAATGTTGGGACTCAATGTAACAACTTTAAGTTATTTTTCCAGACAAATGTTATATATTCTGATATTTTGCAACCTTTAAATTAATTTTCCAACCACTGAACACATTTATAAGAACATACATTCTAATACAGAATCACTATTTCACTTCAAAACTGGAAACATACAGAAATAAGTTGAATCTGGAACGCAAATGTCATTTTCCGTGTTCGTGCAAAAGTTAATTGACAGTTGTCATCGTAACTATTTCATTTTTATTGTTTTATACAATGTAACGGAGGCACGATAGCCGAGCGGTTGGGTGATCGGAATACGAGTAAAGGGACCCGAGTTCGATCTACAGGTGGTACCAATGGTTTTTTATTTTCAGAAACTTATGTACGATTTAAACCTATTTGAAAATCTTGGCAGAGACATACAGACTGCGACAGGTTTACCACCTACATCTCTATTGGCTAGAATTTTTTACTAATGTAAAACAATTTTATATCTAAGTCTTATTTAGTAAGTAAATATCTAGAAAAAGTCACGACAGGCGAGTGGTTGGGTGGTCGGAATTTCGAGTCAAGAGACCAGAGTTCGATCCCAAGGTGGAGGCTCGTACCCATCACTACTAGCAGGCTCACCACCTGTCACGTTGTCCCAAAAATATCTTCGGGAGAAGGTGTGTCAGTGACTTAAATGTCTATGCCTTTGTCTACCCCAGTATTGAAATTGTGCGTAAAGATATTTATATTCTTTAACGTTGTATTAAGTGTTAATTTATTATTGTAATAAAAATATTATACGCTTAAAAGCCCTTACAATTGTTAATAGAAAAAGTTTTTTGCTGAATTTTTGAGGTTGAGTACCCTCACTTTGAAACTCAAATACGAGGTAGCTTAAATAAAAAAAAGATGGGACGGATTAATCATTCAATAAGGTCACAGTTTAAGGACTCCTAGCCTCATTTTAATTTGAGACCGTATTGATTTTCTTAATTGGTACATAAAAAAATATCTTCACGCCATTCCCAACACAGGGGTAGACAGAGGTTTTAGTCTAGACATTTAAGTCCCTTCGACCCACCTACTACCGAAGATTTTTTGGGACAACGTGGCAGGTGGTCTTTATGTCAGGCCGTCTTTATGTCCAAGCAAACGATATGAATCGTAAATAGGTTTTGAATAACCCATTGGTACGAGCCTGCCATCCCGGGGATTGAACTCGGGTCTCTCGACTCGAATTCCGATCACCTAACCACTCGGATGTCGTTCCTATCCATGTTCATCAGGTTTCTAGCACAACTGCTGTCTGGGTTCAAAGATTAAGTCCTTTCGACCCACCTATTATACTAGTCCAAGCCAACGACATAAATCGTACATATGTATTGAAAACCCGTTGGTTCAAACCTATCTTCAGAGGATCGAACTCAGCTCTCTTGTCTTGAATTCCGACCACCCAACCAATCGGCTATCGTGTTAAGGGAGGCCGCTATGTATGTATGTATGTATGTCTGTACTAGAGGATATGATACGTACACCTACGGAAGTATGTGGTATATTGTTACAATGATACTTCCATGAAATATGCTACCCCTTGATTTGAACGTATTATCTTACATTATCTATACGGCTTCTATATGGCCCAAAGACTACATTTTAATTAAGCCACATTTTGAAAGCCAAGCCACAACACGCTTCATATATGCCAAATAAGTTAACGTTAATATTATATCTTTAAGCATGATCCCTGACTGGGTAGCCAAAGAGAACAGATCGTCAATTGTCATGCTCCTTACATACCTCTGCCACTTCTTTCAGATTCATCAATTTTCTTCATTCACGCTCGTCTGGGTATCCGAGTACTCCCGACCGTGCCCTTTTCGAGCAATTGGCTCACATGGTCTTCGAAAGTTAGTCTCGGTCTACTTTGGCCATTTTCATAGTTCAAAAAGGATACCTACGGAGTTTCTTTCGCCTGTTTCTTCTCCGTTAGAGGAACCACATTACGAAACTGTCGTAAAAAAAAATTACAATCGATTGATGTAATACAGGTTACTTATAAATATGATAAATAAATTATTTGATTTGATATATGTATTTTGATTACAACTCACGATAGCCGAGTGGTTGGGTGGTCGGAATTTCAAGTCGAGAGACCCGAGTTTGATCTCCAGGTGGCAGGTTCGTATCAATGGGTTTTTCAAAAACTTACGTACGAATTATATCGTTGGTTTGGACATAAAGACGGCGGCGGGCTCACCATCTGTCACGTTGTCCCGAAAATATCTTCGGTGGAAGTTGGGTCGATGGTACTTAATTGTCTAGACTAAACCTCTGTCTACCTCTGTATTGGGAATTGCGAGAAGATATTTGACATTTCTTTAACATAACACTAATATTTAAAGGTGAAATGTTGGGACTCAATGTAACAACTTTAAGTTATTTTTCCAGACAAATGTTATATATTCTGATATTTTGCAACCTTTAAATTAATTTTCCAACCACTGAACACATTTATAAGAACATACATTCTAATACAGAATCACTATTTCACTTCAAAACTGGAAACATACTGAAATAAGTTGAATCTGGAACGCAAATGTCATTTTCCGTGTTCGTGCAAAAGTTAATTGACAGTTGTCATCGTAACTATTTCATTTTTATTGTTTTATACAATGTAACGGAGGCACGATAGCCGAGCGGTTGGGTGATCGGAATACGAGTAAAGGGACCCGAGTTCGATCTACAGGTGGTACCAATGGTTTTTTATTTTCAGAAACTTATGTACGATTTAAACCTATTTGAAAATCTTGGCAGAGACATACAGACTGCGACAGGTTTACCACCTACATCTCTATTGGCTAGAATTTTTTACTAATGTAAAAACAATTTTATATCTAAGTCTTATTTAGTAAGTAAATATCTAGAAAAAAAAGTCACGACAGGCGAGTGGTTGGGTGGTCGGAATTTCGAGTCAAGAGACCAGAGTTCGATCCCAAGGTGGGAGGCTCGTACCCATCACTACTAGCAGGCTCACCACCTGTCACGTTGTCCCAAAAAATATCTTCGGGAGAAGGTGTGTCAGTGACTTAAATGTCTATGCCTTTGTCTACCCCAGTATTGAAATTGTGCGTAAAGATATTTATATTCTTTAACGTTGTATTAAGTGTTAATTTATTATTGTAATAAAAATATTATACGCTTAAAAGCCCTTACAATTGTTAATAGAAAAAGTTTTTTGCTGAATTTTTGAGGTTGAGTACCCTCACTTTGAAACTCAAATACGAGGTAGCTTAAATAAAAAAGATGGACGGATTAATCATTCAATAAGGTCACAGTTTAAGGACTCCTAGCCTCATTTTAATTTGACACCGTATTGATTTTCTTAATTGGTACATAAAAATATCTTCACGCAATTCCCAATACAGGGGTAGACAGAGGTTTTAGTCTAGACATTTAAGTCCCTTCGACCCACCTTCCACCGAAGATATTTTCGGGACAACGTGGCAGGTGGTCTTTATGTCAGGCCGTCTTTATGTCCAAGCCAACGACATAAATCGTACATAAGTTTTTGAATAAAAAGAACATTATTACGAGCCTGGGGATTGAACTCGGGTCTCTCGACTCGAATTCCGATCACCTAACCACTCGGATGTCGTTCCTATCCATGTTCATCAGGTTTCTAGCACAACTGCTGTCTACAAACGCATTTGAATAAATAGATAAATAAAAAATAACTTCTCGCCATCCCTATCCATCCATACAGGGTACATAGAGGTCTAAAAGATTAAGTCCTTTCGACCCACCTATTATACTAGTCCAAGCCAACGACATAAATTGTACATAAGTATTTTGAATAAAAAAGAACATTATTACGAGCCTGGGGATCGAACTCAGGTCTATTGACTCGAAATTCCGATCATCCAACCACTTACTTTCGTCTGTTCCTACTCAGTTAAAGGAATCTCATCATCAAACGGCGGTAGATTAAAAATATTACTATCGATGGATCTAATGTAACTTATAATGAATGATTCTGTTTGATTTCAAATACATTAGGTATATCAGGGAGCCCACGCGTGGGTTACAAGTCGATATATCAAAAATACATTCCCGCTGTACGTTCATCTCGATAACATCCGCTGTCTTATTTACGCTTGGCTAGAGGCGCGCCCCGTGGCTGCGCCCGTACGTGACGACTGTATTATAAATATAGAACTTTTAAATTCAATGCCTAAAGATGCCAGAAGGCGAAACCGGTCGGTTCTAATATATATAACCTGACTAATATAAGTGAATAAATAAATATCTTCACGCAATTCCCAATACAGGGGTAGACAGAGGTCTAGTCTAGACAATTAATTCGCTTTCACCCACCTTCCACCGAAGATATTTTCGGGCCAAGGTTATTTAATGTAAGTGAGTTTGTATAGCTCTAACGCCTGAACTATTAGATTTTAAAATTTCTTTAACCAATAGAAAACTACATTCTTTTATCATTATTAGCGATAAACATAGGCTTTTTAAAACCCGCCTGCTATAATAGTCTCAGGATACGGTAGCTCAGTGTGTAATGTTAACGACAAGGCGGAGGTCGAGGGTTCGTATCCCGCCCGCGGATTGTATCATGCAGAGAAAACAGGTTCTCATTATTCAGAAGTGATATTCATTAGGCAGCAGAACTAAGATTACCAACATAGCAGTAAAGATCAGCTCGCTAAAGTGACATAGCTCTACACATTGATAACCTTTGGGGAAAAAAGGTTCCCGAGTGGCAACCTCGTTTAGGCAAACGCAGACGAACCATGGAGTGGCGACCTGGTAAATGTTGCGGGGAGTCAATGGATGTAGGTGGCTGAGGACCGTTCTTTGTGACGAATTTTAGGAGAGACCTATGTTCAACAGTGGACTCTTGAGAGACTGTAAAGTAGAATAAGTCTTTAGGTGTGCCCAGCCGTGCCGTGCCAACTCCAGCCCGTACCTGTAATAACTCGGAAACCATACGCCTAATATAACGAAGTACTCATAAAAAAATATTACAAACATACAAAACCAACTAATTCACACATAAACGCGCATAGATCATTGATCTATAAAACCCCTTCCACGAATAAACTCTTGCGCATGTGTTCCATCTCTGTCTCACGCGGCCACAGAACGCTGTGCCCAGCCGTGCCATGTTTACATCTTCCGTTTCCGTCACTCCTATGGGTCAGAGCGCGCGCAAGTCAAGGACGTAAGTTTGACGTAACGGATTAGATGAGTTACGTTTAGATGGATTGCACATGACATGCCATTAGAGAGGGCTGTGCTTTGATGTTATAATTTGAAAAAAATTCGCTTGTTTATGCGCTGACCGAAACGACAACCACATCCGAATTGTTTGAGTAGTTCTTAGTGTGTACAAATTTATATCTTTTAGAGGCTGCTTGGAGCGAACGTTTGTTGAATATTGAAAAAAAAAATATCTTCACGTCATTCCTAATACAGGGATAGACGGAGGTCTAGACAATTAAGTGTTTACGACCCTCTTTTCGACGAAAACATTTTCGGAACAACGTGACAGGTGGTGAGCCCGTCTCCCACTTTATGCCAACGATAATAATCGGTAGATAAGCTTTTGAAAAAAACCCATTGGTACGAGCCTTGGGGATCGAACTCGGGTCTCATGACTCGAATTCCGATCACCTCTCGGCTATCCTGACTTCTGGATCTTTGATCTTATGTAATGTTATTATATCAACCTGTATACTCACATTATACAAATAAATAAATGAATTAAAAGTACACATAAAAAGGGCACAAAGACAAAAACGTCACGATAGCCGATTGGTTGGGTGATCGGAATTCGAGTCAAGAGACCCGAGTTCGATCCCCAAGTAGCCGGCTTGTACCAATGAGTTTTGTCAAAAACTTACGTACGATTTATATCGTTGACTTAGATATAAAGACGGCGACGCTCTCACCACCTGTCACGTTGTCCCAAAAATATCTTCAGTGGAAGGTGGGTCGAAGGGACTTATTTGTCTGAACTAGACCGTATTGGGAATGTCTATCTCTGTATTGAGAACGGTGTGAAGATTTTTTTATACGTACACATGCTTTATTTCCCAGGCAATATTAATGGACACGGCTTTTTTAATTACTCATTTAATATTTATTTAAGTATTTCTCTGAAACAATACAACGTTTACGATAATGGTGCGTCTATGCCGTGATTACTTCTTATTTGAGTGGCCCGTTTCCTTATTCCCGGAATAATGTATCCGGTGGAGGAAATATTTCGTACCGGATATCGGTACGCACCGAATGTACTCCGTGTTGGACGAACGCATGGAATCCGTTGCCTAATATTTAAAAATATCTTCACGCAATTCCCAATACAGCGGTATACAGAGGTCTAGTGTAGACAATTAAGTCCCTTAAACCCACCTTACACAGAAGATATTTTCGGGACAGATGGTGAGCCCGTCGCCGTCTCAATGCCCTAACCAACGATAAATTCGTACATAAGTTTTTGAAAAAACCCATCGGTACGAGCCTACCGTCAGGAGATCGAACTCGGGTCTGTTGACTCGACATTCCGATCACCCAACCACTCGGCTATCGTGACTATATATTTAAAAATAAGAAAATAAATATGGTAGTCAGATATCGACGACCTCCATGGACCAGTGGTATATACACCGATTTTCATGGTGTCGTTTCCAGCCAGCAAGGTTTGTGTTCTTGGCTTCGATCCCCGGACGGGTCAATATAGAAAACACCTTCGTTGTTTCCGCATGCTTCAGCTGCTTACTTTGGGATCAGAGCAATGTATGATGTTGTCCCTGTCTATGTATGTATTTATTTATTTAAAACTGTGCTGGATATGATACGTCGAAACGCACTGGGACTGGACTCAGTAATAGCAGAGAATCTAGACTTTACCTAGGACTCATAAGTATATAATTTGATCCTGCCGTCACAAAATCTCTCTCGTTAAAAAACATAACACTCTCTATGTTTTTTCTTATCTTCCCCTCCCATCTGGAGTAACCAGATGGGAGAGGTCTAGAAAATGTATTCCTTTCGACCCCCATTTCATCGGAGCTTATTTTGGGAGAACGTGACGGGTGGTGAGCCTGTCGCCGTCTTTACGTCCAAGCCAACGATATAAATCGTACATAAATTTTTGATAATACGATCTCTAATACTCATTAATACGAGCCTACCACCTAGGGATTCGAATTCCGTTCATTCAGCTATCGCGACGTAGCGTGTAATACGTTCCTTCGCTAAAAATTCATAACAAACTAAGTAAATTTGTCGTCTATAAAACTTCTCAACACCCAGACGCTGAGAACTTTCGAAATTATTTCGACGTTAATAAATTTTATCTGTGCAATTTGCAGCGTGCTTCTGCTAACGGAATTCTCTATTAATGCATCTAACGCCATCTAGCGAGTGTCGTTGAAGGTGGAGCATCCTTAAGGCATCCGAACTTTAAAGCCTAAGCCGGGGCGTCTGAAACGTTACATGATCTTGACACATAAACCGGTGTCGAGTGTGGATATGAATTGCACTTAATGTGGCTCTTCCTGTGAATTAAAAAAAAAATGAACACGCTTTTATTTTTTTAATGCACGTCAACTTTTTAATTTTTATTTAATGGCTTTTAGAAGAGACAATTCTTTTTTTTCACTAACTTTTTTTTGGCTTAGACGTGATAAATATGCATACATAGATAAGAAAAACAATCGCGGACGTTGCTCTGGTCTCAAAGTGAGTATCGGATTTCGAGTCAAGGGACCCGAGTTCGATCCCGTAACTCGTATCAATGGTTTTTTTCAAATATTCGCTTGGACGTAACAGACGGCGACAAGTTTTCCACCTGTCACGTTTTGCCAAAAATGTCTTCAAAGGTGGGTCGAAAGAACTTAATTATGTAGACCTCTGTCTACCCCAGTATTAGGAATATCTTGATGATACTTATTTATTTATTTAAAATTCAGAACCATGCATTATAACTTTAATTTACATTATCAAATGGAATATTCTCGTATTTATAATATTGCTACGAGTCTAAATTTGACTGAGACTTGAACTAATGATATACAATAATTAATAACTACATATTGTTCATTGTGAAATTAATTTTGATTGTAACACAACAAAGTTGAAAGTGGAGTAAACATTTGTACAAACTCCGTATGTATTAGTTTGAATTACTTAATTGTTTCATTTTGAATGCTTTAATGTAATTTAAAACAGAATAATAAAGCTCTGAAAATACTAGAGTAAGCAGGATTCTATACAATGAAATCCTTTCCACCGAAACATATTTGATACAACGTGATAGGTGGTGAGCTTACCGCCGTCCTTATGTCCAAATTAACGCTACAATATACTTAAATCAATATATATATTCTTCATAATAGTCATATCAGCCTATCCGAAGTCCACTGCTAAACCTAGGACTCCCCTAAAGATTGCCACACAGAGCGGTCCAGTGCCATCTGCATCCATCGACTCCCCGCAACACTTTGCAGGTCTTCCCTCCATCTCTTGGGGTGTCGTCCTACACTCCGTTTGCCTGTACGAGGTCGCCACTCGAGAACCTTTCTTGCCCAACGGTTGTCAGTTCTACGAACTATGTGGATTAAGATAGATAAATATTTATATAAATATGTAGTCACAATAGCTGAGTTGGGTTTTTTTCAAAAAACTTGTGTACGATTTATATCGTTATACAAAGAGGCGACGGGCTTACCAACTGTCAAGTTGTCCCAAAAATGTCTTTGGTGAAAAGTGCGTGGAAAGGACTTAATAACCTTGTACTCTGTCTACCCCTGTATTAGGAATGGTATGAAGATATTTTTTTATACAAACATGTACACAAGCATGACTCGACAAACATATAGATCACACAAATGTTTGCCCCTTACGGTATTCGAACCCGCAATTAGTTTTATGGACACGATCACTACTAACTGGGCTAACGGGTAGTCCATGTTTTCAAAACTTGTGCACGATTTATATCGTTGGATAGACATAGAGACGGCGATAGGCTCACCGTCTGTCGCTTTGTCCCAAAAACTTGTCTTGGAGGAAAGTGGATGGAAAGGACTTAATCGTCTACACCTCTATCTACCCTAGTATTGGGAATAGCGTGAATATAGTTTAAGAACTATCTTCACGCTATTCCCAATACTGGTAGGCGCAATAAAGTTGGGATAAGTCCCAACTTTAATGCGCCTACCACAAATTCCACCGTGCCTATCGTTTATTTCTTTATACTTTATTGTTACACCAAATGGATAACAATGGACGGACTTAATGCCTTTTGGCATTCTCTGCCAGTAAACCAAGTGCGTGGCCAAATACAGTAAATCAAGTATGCTCCTACAAATAATATTGATAATTAGATTTAAACTTATTTATTTATGTATAAATTTATATATGAATTTATTATATGAATATAAGGTTCGGAATACTCTTAAAAGCCTTCCGAACTGTCGGTGACACTGCGAAGTTTCACGGCCTCTGGTGGACCTCGCCGGAACTAACCCTGTTACTGGCTCGCCCGAGAAAGCACTAACTGGTTACAGATGACCTAGGGCTGTGTCTAAGTTATATTGTACTGTGTAAAGTTTTAAAGAGATTGAAATCTAATTTGGGAAACGTGAAATATGTAGTCATAAAGTCACGATAGCCGCGTAGTAGGGTGGTCGGATTTTGAACAATGGGTTTTTCAAAACAAAACTTATGTACGAATTATATTTTTGGCTTGGACAAAGACAACTTACTACCTGTCACGTTGTCCCGCAAATATCTGCGGTGAAAGGTGGGAAGAAGGGTATCGAAGGGACTTAATTGTCTAGACTAAACCTCTGTCTACCCCTGTATTGGTAATTGCGTGAAGATATTTATTTATTTATTATTTGTGAAATATATGTTGACCACTAGATAGCCCAGTTTGTAGTGACCATGCCTTCAAAGCTGAGTGTTGCTGATTCGAATCTCGGTATGGGAAAATATTTGTTTGTTGTTTGTCACATTTCTGAATATTTGTGCTGGAGTCATATATGTTATATATAAATATTATACATGGATATGATTAGCATCACATCTATTGCTCTGATCCCAAAGTAAAGACAGGTGTAATAAAATCAGAAACATCGAAAATAACATCCAGACTCGAGAAACGAAGAAAAAGTGTTTTCTACACTGACCCGATCGGAAATCGAACCCAGGAACTCAGAGCTAGCGATGAACATTTACCTTTGTAAATACATATCTAAGTACGTATATTGTACCGTTGGCCTGGACACTAAAACGACGATAGGCTCACCACCTGTCACATTGTCCCAAAATGTGCATCGAAAACACCTTAAACTGTTCAATTCCGCCTGCCCCAGTACTTGGAAACTGTGAAGATATAAGAGCATAATTACTGATGAATTTAATCAAACATTTGAACCTTTCTGATTAAATGACCCTAGGAGCGTAGTAGAAGGGGCGCGTGCTAAGGGTGCTAAAGGGGTGCTAGGTCGGCTGCATAATAGGGGTGGGAACTGGACACCCACATATAAACTATAATCATTATCCATACGTCGCCGTAAATGTTATTTATATGTACCTTAAAAATATCATCACGCCATTCCCAATACTAAGGAAGACAGAGGTAGAGATAATTAAGTTGTTTCACCTTTCAACGGAGATATTTTTATGGGATAACGTCGCAGGTGGTGAGCCTGTCGCCGTCTTACCGATCAGTGTTTCATATAATGTTCGTGCAAACACGGGGTTCATCTTTAGTTTAGAATAATCGCGGAGAATCTGGCATATCAAGTTTCTCTTACTTGTTTTAAACTAGACAGGCGCATTTAGCAATTAGCGATTTTTTTTTAAATTGCTCGTACATCTGGCACAGGTCCAAAAGCGTAATCCAACGTCTTTCCGCCTCATATATCATATTTGTATGTACGTAATTAGTTATTATTTATTACATATTCCAGAATGAATTTTAATAAATAAATAAATATAAATATCTTCACGGAAGGGTCGTAGTCACGCAGGGGTAGACAGAGATCTAGTCTAGACAATTAAGTCCCTTACACCCACCTTCCACCGAAGATATTTTCGGGACAACGTGACAGGTGGTGAGCCCGTCGCCGTCTTTATGTCCAAAATGAAATGAAAATGAAATGAAAGGAAAATGAAAATGAAATGAAATGAAATGAAATGAAATGAAATGAAAATGAAAATGAAATGAAAATATACTTTATTGTACACCTATAAAAAAAATAATATGTGACAAAAAAAAAAGCCAACGATATAATTCGTGCATAAGTTTTTGAAACCATTTTGAAACCCATTGGTACGAGCCTGTCACCTGGGGATCGAACTCGGGTCTCTTGACTCGTAATTCCGACCACCCAACCACTTGGCTATATATATTCTAGGAATTTTAAGGTTAACAAATAAATAAATACATACATAGATAGGGACAACATCACATGCATTGCTCTTATCACAAAGTAAGCAGCCGTAATATGCATCAGAAATATCGAAGCTACCACAAAACCCAGATCCGAGAAAACTTAGAAAAACCCAACAAGTAGGCTATCTCGTCTTTTGACACGATAGTCGAGTGGTTATCAGAATTGGAGTCAAGAGACCCGAGTTCGATCCCCATGTGGTAGGCTGCGACAGACTGCGACAGATTCCAACAAATATCTTCGGTGAAAGATGTATTGTAAGGACTTAATTGTCAACACCTCTGTCTACCCCTGTATTGGGCATGGCGTGAAGATTTTTAAAGAGTTTCTTTTTTTATTTCTTCACGCCGTTCCTAATACAGGGGTAGAGACAGTCGATAACCGAGTGGTTGGGTGATCGGAATTAGGAAAAGAAATTTTTCTTGACTGTAGCTTCTTTACAGTAGTTATAATTGTAGTATACTGTAGTTTCTTGACTGTAGCTTGTACCAATGAGTTATTATAAAATTATTGAATGATTTATGTCAATGACTTGGACATGTAGACGGCGACAAGGTCACCACCTGTCGCGTTGTCTTAAAATGTTTTATGTTTGAATATACTCTATTACAAACTCTCTACCACAAAGAATTTAATACAAAGTTAATATTAAATGGAGCTTAAAAAGTTAGGCACAGTAAGGCGGTCTTATCGATGAAGAGCGAGCTCCTCCAGACAACCTTAGTTCAAGGAAAATTAAACTAAAATATAGTGGGAGGCGGTATGCTTAATAAACATACTTGAGAATACAACAAGAAACTGAAATGATTAAATTAAAGAGAAAAATTATTGATAATTCCTAACTGAAAAGTCGGGAATATCAAATCGTCACTTGCAAAAGGGATAACAGATTGTGCCGATGCCAAAAACAAGGCATATGTAAAGAAAAGAGAATACAGATTTAAAATTTCAACTGATGCGTGTATGACACGGTGGGAGGTAAGAGCGTCGCCACGGATCGGCGGAGGTCGTCGTGTCAGTTGAAATTTTAAAAACTATTTTTCTCTTTGGGGGTCATTGTAGAAGCGTGCTCGTCGCGACCCCTGCCAGCCCTTTTCAGGGCTGCAATTCTACACAGCTGCGCACCCATGCCAACGAGGGTTAGGGCGTCCCCCCAAGGCGACGCACACCAGTTCGTCCCCGTTGGTGTGAAATGCAGCGCGCAAAGCGGCGATGGGGACCGCCAGCCGTCACGCACAGCCCGACACGGCGGAAGGTGGAGGAGGGAGTGCAGAGTTGGCACGTGGAATGTTAGAGGAGGCATGAGAGATAAGACGAATGAGTTGATTGAAATAATGAAAGAAAGAGAATTAGATGTCGTGTGTTTGTCGGAGACCAAGCGGAAGGGCAGCGGTACTGAAGAGCTCCCTGGCGGGGCGTTAGCTCTATGATCCGGAGTCCCGGAGAGCGAGAGCGCCTGCCAGGGAGTGGGGGTGCTGCTGTCGTCTCGGTTAGAAGTATGTAGGGATCGTGACACTTGGCGATCTGTTCTCTCTGGCTACCCCGTCAGGGATTGTGCGTGAAGATAAATAATAATAATAATTTTTTCTCTTTAATTAAATCTCAAAAAAGTTCAGCATAAATATGCTTTAAAATCAATAAAATTGCATGATAAATAACTATAAAAAATAAAACATGTTTATGGTATCTATAGATTAAATTGTGTTTGTAGATGACGACCCGAGAGCCTAGTTACAGCTAAGTTGCTGGTTCGAAACCCGCAAGGGGCAAACATATGATGTACATGGATATTTGTACTTGATTCATGGAAGTTTAGTTTTATGTTTATGTACATATTTATCTTTGCATGTTGTGTTGGTGGCTTAGCCACAGACCACGACAGGCCTACCACTTACCCTGTCCCAAAGAAGCAACAGTGAAGTGGATCGAAAGGACTTATTAGTCTCTATATAGACTAGACAGGTTATACGGTTACGATAGCCAAGTGGTTGGGTGGTCGGAATTTCGAGTCTTTCGTTGGCTTGGACATAAAGAAGGCAACGGGCTCACCACCTGTCACATTGTCCCTAAAATATCTTCTGTGGAAAGTGGGTCGAAGGGTCTTAATTGTCTATACTATAGTCTAGCCCTGTATTGGGCATGGCGTGAAGATTTTAAAGAGTTTCTTTTTTATTTCTTCACGCCGTTCCTAATACAGGGTAGAGACAGTCGATAACCGAGTGGTTGGGTGGTCGGAATTTCGAGTCTTTCGTTGGCTTGGACATAAAGAAGGCAACGGGCTCACCACCTGTCACATTGTCCCTAAAATATCTTCTGTGGAAGGTGGGTCGAAGGGTCTTAATTGTCTATACTATAGTCTAGCCCCTGTATTGGGAATTACGTGAAGATATTTTTTTATTATTATTTAATATAGACTAGAGAATATACCAATCTAGACAAACTTCAAAGAACATCATCGAAATAAAAAATTATGGCCAATTTGTTTAAGTAGCTTCATTCAATGCATAGAGAGAAGATTACGTTGTTGATTTTATATTATGCAAATATCATTTCGATGCTGGCATATAAGAAACGCTTTTCTCTATTCAAGAAAAATAATATAAACTTTTCTATGGTAGGCTGTCAAAAATTATCCAAGACTAAAGAAGTTAAAAGCGGGCAAAAATAAAAAAAAAACTTCTAATCTTTTCTCGGCTAAAGAAAAAAGCAAAGACACATTTAATAAAAGAATATTCAAGAGCTGAAAGCGAGGAGAAATTAAAAAAAAATTGATTTTCGAAAAAATTGCAGAGCAAAGAGCAAGCAACAGCAGTCTTAATTAAAGAGGTGTTTTAATCAAAGAGATTTCTGGTTTCGAACAGCAATTCGTTACCCACGCCCCCCACGCTGACTAACCAATTGCACCATGACCTTTAACATGAGCAATCTGAGAGCATGTTGGACAGATCGATGAGGTTCTGTTAATTCCGTGATCACAACTACGACTCCCTATATAGGTAAGACAGTGCACTATAAATATGTATTATCTATACATATAAATATAATTGAAGTGTCTGTATGTAATTAGTAATTAGTGTATTAGTAATAAGTCACTGTAAAAAGTCACGATAGCTTAGTGGCTGGGTGGTCGGAATTTCGACAATAGACCCGAGTTCGATCCCCAGTTGTTAGGCTCGTACCAATGGGTTTTCAAAAACTTATGTACGAACATCGTTGGCTTGACATCAAGACGGCGACGGGCTCACCACCCGTCACGTTGTCCCAAAATATCTTCGGTGGAAGGTGGGTCGAAGGGACTTAATTGTCTAGACTCGACCTCTGTCTACCCCTGTATTGGGAATTACGTGAAGATATTTTTTTTTGTATGTAATTAGTAATTAGTGTATTAGTAATAAGTCACGATAGCTTAGTGGCTGGGTGGTCGGAATTTCGAGTCTTCGTTGGCTTGGACATAAAGAAGGCAACGGGCTCACCACCTGTCACATTGTCCCTAAAATATCTTCGGTGGAAGGTGGGTCGAAGGGTCTTAATTGTCTATACTATAGTCTAGCCCTGTATTGGGAATTACGTGAAGATATTTTTTTATTATTATTTAATATAGACTAGAGAATATACCAATCTAGACAAACTTCAAAGAACATCATCGAAATAAAAAATTATGGCCAATTTGTTTAAGTAGCTTCATTCAATGCATAGAGAGAAGATTACGTTGTTGATTTTATATTATGCAAATATCATTTCGATGCTGGCATATAAGAAACGCTTTTCTCTATTCAAGAAAAATAATATAAACTTTTCTATGGTAGGCTGTCAAAATTATCCAAGACTAAAGAAGTTAAAAGCGGGCAAAAATAAAAAATAAACTTCTAATCTTTTCTCGGCTAAAGAAAAAAGCAAAGACACATTTAATAAAAGAATATTCAAGAGCTGAAAGCGAGGAGAAATTAAAAAAAAATTGATTTTCGAAAAAATTGCAGAGCAAAGAGCAAGCAACAGCAGTCTTAATTAAAGAGGTGTTTTAATCAAAGAGATTTCTGGTTTCGAACAGCAATTGTTACCCACGCCCCCACGCTGACTAACCAATTGCACCATGACCTTAACATGAGCAATCTGAGAGCATGTTGGACAGATCGATGGGGTTCTGTTAATTCCGTGATCACAACTACGACTCCCTATATAGGTGAGATAGTGCACTATAAATATGTATACATATAAATATATCTATACATATAAATATAATTGAAGTGTCTGTATGTAATTAGTAATTAGTGTATTAGTAATAAGTCACTGTAAAAAGTCACGATAGCCGAGTGGTTGGGTGGTCGGAATTTCGAGTCAATAGACCCGAGTTCGATCCCAGTTGTTAAATTGCACCAATGGGTTCTTCAAAACCCCTATGTACGAATATCGTTGGCTTGGACATAAAGAAGGCAACGGGCTCACCACCTGTCACATTGTCCCTAAAATATCTTCTGTGGAAGGTGGGTCGAAGGGTCTTAATTGTCTATACTATACCTCTGTCTAGCCCTGTATTGGGAATTACGTGAAGATATTTTTTTTTTGTATGTAATTAGTAATTAGTGTATTAGTAATAAGTCACGATAGCTTAGTGGCTGGGTGGTCGGAATTTCGTGTTAAGAAACTCAAGTTCGATGCCCAGGTGGCAGGCTCGTACTTCGGCTTTTCAAAAACATATGAACGAATTATAGATGACTTGGAAATTGAGCCGGCGACGGACTCACCAGCTGCCAAACCAAAAATATCTTCGGTGGAAGCTGAGTCGGAATGTCTTAATTGTTTGGACCTCTCTATCTACTGTACTGGGAATTACGTTATATGATTTATATGTATAAAACTCTACGACAACCTACCGACAAATTGCAATCAATACTACCTACTCTCCAATATAAATAATCTCCTCCTCACCAATAACTACTTAGCGCATTAAATCTTTTCAAAAAATATAAAAGAAATTTAAAAAAAAAGATTTTCTAAATGACCAGTTCTAAAAACTTTCAGTGCCACCCAAGTATCTATTGCAATATATTTCCTCGTACAAATGAATCGCAACAAAAAAACATCTATTACAATAACCAGTTCCCTCCATCTGAAGCATAACAGTGACCTTGTGATACAACAATTATTAGATAACACGCATCTCAAATCAAATTGGACGAAATTAATTACGAACTAGTTTATTCCACGTGAGTATTTTTAGAATATTGCTAGCTAAATAAATATATAGATAGAGACAAAATTACATACGTTGCTCTGATCTGTAAGTAAAATAAATAAGATAAATAAATGTGTTCACGCAATTCCCAATACAGGGGTAGACAGAGGTCTAGTCTAGACAATTAAGTCCCTTCGACCCACCTTCCACCGAAGATATTTTCGGGACAACGTGACAGGTGGTGAACTCGTCGCCATCAATGTCCATAATGTCCAAGCCAACGATATAATTCGTACACAAGTTTTTGAAAAACCTATTGTTCCGAGCTGTCACCTGGGGATCGAACTCGTGTCTCTTGACTCGAAATTCCGACCACCCAACCATTCGGCTATCGTGACTTTTTATTAGCTATCCTAGCTAAATAAATAACCTAGCTAAATATATAGATAGGGACAACATCACATACATTGCTCTGATTCTAAAGTAAGCTTAAGCTCGCGTGCTGTGGAGTGAGAAACAAAAACCACAGACAAACAGACACGAGACAATGCAGAAAAGTTTATTTTTATTTATTTATTTAATCTTTATTGCACCAAATTAAAGAAAGTACAAAAGGCGAGCTTAATGCTATACTGCATTCTCCACCAGCTAACCCTAGGTAGAACAGAAAATATGGTAAGGGCAGTAAAGGTAGTTAACAGCGAGTGTGCGATACATATATACGTATACATATATTAATATACACATATCAGTAAATATATATTAATACACAGCATATATAACTAGATACTTACATAATACATAACTCAGCATACAATACATACACATATATATACATATACATACACAGATACACATACATATACATGTATATATATACATAAACTAATATTTATATAAATTAATCAATATGTTATAGATGTGACCGAAACTTTATCAGCTAGGATATATTCATACAGTTTTCTTTTAAATAAATTTTTCGAAGGCGACTGACGCAGGTCAAGAGGTAACCTGTTCCAGAGAGCGACAGAAGTGACAGTAAACGAATTAGACATAAAACTAGAGTGATGTGAGGGTACAGACAACAGTGAATTATGTGAAGAACGTAGATTAAGAGAGTGCGAGTCACCGAGGAACTGAAATTTTTGTTTTAGATAGAGAGGTGAGGAAGAGTCATATAGTATTGAAAATAGAGTAAACAGAACGCGAAAATCTCTACGCTGACGTATCGTCAACCACTTTAATTGAAGTCGGAAGTTTGATACGTGGTCATATTTGCGCAGACTAAAGACAATTCGTATACAGTTATTAAGTAATATCTCTAACTTGTTCAGTACCTCCTGGAAGATATTAGTGAGACAGACATCAGCATAATCGAATAATGGAAAAATAAGAGACCAAACAAGGAGTTTAGTGGAAGAAGGCAGAAAGGCTTTAAGACGATAGATGGAACGAAGTATGCCTGTCACCTTGCGACATATATCTGTTACTAGCACAGAATGGAATTACGCAGTCTTCATACTGAATCGGTGGTAATTCACACATGCTGAGTCGAGATAATAGCCGACGGCCACCGATGATGATGGCTTGGCATTTATTGGGATTTACCATTAGCCCAAAACGCTTCGACCATAGTGAGATATGTCCCAGATCAGCATTTGCTTGAAATAGCAGTGCTAACATCACCATAGGTGGTTTGCGAGTATAACTGAAGATAGTCCGCGTAAAGGTGGTAAGAACATTGAAGATGGTTGGTGAGAAGATTAATAAACAGTGAAAAGAGGAGAGGAGATAGAATGCCGCCCTGCGGAACACCAACAGTTAAGTCAGACCATTCAGACATGTCTTGACCTGTTCTGACAGCCTGTTGGCGTCCGCGAAGGTAGGAGGAAAACCAGTCCAGTGACGAAGAAGAGAAATTAAGCCGTGAAAGTAAACTAAGTAAAGGTCATGGTCGACACAATTAAATGCGTTGAAAATCTATAAGGACAAGTACAGTCAGATGCGACTGGTCCATGCCCTCTTGAGTCTTCAATTATTTTAAGTAAGGCTGTAGTAGTGCTGTGGCCTGGACGAAAGCCAGACTGAAATGTGCTTAGGAAGTTGCAATCAGAGATGAAAGAAGAGATTTGTTTATGTACTATTGACTCAAGAGCTTTAGAAAGATACGGCAGTATAGAAATAGATCTAAAATGAGAAGGTAGCGATGGATTTGTAACTTTGGCTAGTGGTAGAACAAATGCTTTGAGCCATGATTTTGGAAAAACACCAGAAGACAGTGAGAAGTTGATGATGTGAGTGAGAACTGGAGTAATTTGGTCGAGTATGAGAAGTATCATAGCTCTACTCACTTCGTCATGGCCGACTGCAGTAGAATTTATGGATATAACAGCTTTTCGGGTATCCTCTTCTGTCACTGGACAAAGGTTAAAAGATTTACTGGATAACAATGGCATGGAGTTAAGTTCCTGTAGAGTTGAAGTTTTGATCGAAAGACACAAAGATGAAGTGGAAGAGAAGTGACTGTTGAGGTCATTGGACGAAATACTTGAATTCTGAGAATTTGTATGTGATTTTCCAAATCCCAGAGAGTTAAGGAACTTCCATACGTTTGCCGAAGAAGAGTTTGAAATACTGAAGTGAAAATAACGGCGTTTAGCTGTTCTTACTAAGTTGGTGTTCTACATTGAACCGTCCGGGAATCGAACCCGGGAATCAGTCTATGTCACAGTAAAAACCACTGCGTACGCCACTCGTCCATGGAGGTTGTAATAAAAATTTTTGTTTTAACAATATTTTCTGCTTTACCTAGGGTTAGCTGTTAGAGAATGCAGTATAGCGTTAAGCTCATCTTTTTGTAAATTTTTGGTGCAATAAATTAATAAATAAAAATATTCCAGATAATTTAAGGCAAAAACCAAAAAATATGCACAATTAAAAATTTAATTAAGTCGTTTACGACTCGACGTAGACCTCAGTCTACACCTGTATTGGGAATTGCGTGAAGATATTTATTTATTCATTATTTTATTTAGATTTGATAACATCACATACCAATAATACAAGTGCTTGTAGGATCGGAGCAATGTATGTGATGGTGTCCCTATCTATGTATGTATTTATTACATAAAGATCTACAGCAAATAATAAAATAACAAGTTGCGTAACAAATATATCAATGATTCAGTTTTGTATTTCTAATGCAAAAAAACCTGACGGCAAAGCTCTAGTAAGCGCGTAGCCAATGTAAATGCTACTTCGACGCCGCAAAGTACGGCACAGACCAATGTAAAAACAGAGAAGCCAAGGGATGTGTTTATCGATTGTTAATCGATTTCGTGAATATCTGTCAGAATGAGTCAATTACTCTCACGCTGACTCTATCGATTCATCGCAAATTATACCGAAATTAAAAAAGCTGTCTGCGTCTCATTTCGGAACTAAAACCTACAAATAGTAAATAGATAGAGACACGAGTTCGATCCACCGATCGTTGGTAGGATCGAACCATTTTCGGTGAAAGGTGAATTAACATTATCTAGTCCTTTGTCTACTCCAGTTTTGGGAACAGCGTGAAGATTTTTTTAATAAATTCTTAGACTTAGGAAATACACCTTCTTTCTTCTCGTGCGTGTCGTAAGAGGCGATTAAGAGAATGTAGAAAGTATCCTTAACTATATCAACGGCTACCGAAAGACGGTGGGATAATCACTTAGAAAAATACCAGATTGAATTCAGCAGACCGGGGCAGCAGCGTCTAAGGTGCTGCGATCGCCAATCCGCTAGCCGAGCGTGGCGTTTATGTCAAACCCTACTGCAGGAGAAGCCTATGTCCAGCATTGGACTATTAAAAGCCATTATTTACATATGTATGTTATTTGCATATGTTCTTCTTCATCTGTTTCCATTTAAAAAGAAAGAAAGAAAGAAACATTTATTGTGGCATGTAAAATTAAGTATAAAAGTAAAAAAAAAACTTAAATATATACTATAATTTAAAAACGATCGCCATTTTGCAGAAGTGCAACGTGCCAAAATAGGAAAGCCACACAGGTATAATGCTGGGATGAAACCTGCACTGATATAATACGGTCTTTTTTATAGAATTCTGCCAGTATCAAATCAGGCATGGGAGTGACATGGATATTTACGTATTACGTGTGTATGTGGGTCGAAGGGACTTAAAATTATCTAGACCTCAGTCTACCCCAGTACTAGGAATGGAGTTTCTAAAATAAAATTGTAAACTGTGACAGCTGACTGTCAAAGAGTATAGAAGTGCCTACCGTTCGCTTAGTCTGCGGCGGCAATGAACCGGAGCGGACGATGACCCCGCGCTCACGGTCGCCCGGTACTCGGACAAGACGCGCCGCCCGGCTTTGTCTGTGCGCTTTCAATGTCACTGTTGTGCGTTATGTATGTAGGACGACCTCCGCGGACGAGTGGCGTACACACCGGTTGTCGGGAGATCCCGGGGTTCGATTCCAAGAAGGGTAAATAAATATCTTCACGCAATTCCCAATACAGGGTTACACGGAAGTCTAGTCTTGACAATTAAGTCCCTTCAACCCACCTTCCACATATATTTTCGCGAGAACGTGATAGGTGGATAGCCGGTCGACGTCTTTATGTGCAGGACGGGTCAATAGAAAATATTTCTAAATTTTCTCGGATCTGGCTGATTATTGTACGTTCATTGTTTCTGACATAACACAAGTGCTGTAGCTGCTTGCTTTGTGATCAGAACAATGTATGTGATGTTGTCCCTGTCTATGTGCCACAAGTGTAATGGCTATAAGTACACACCTGCAGAGGCACCTTCATAGGGCGTTGTATACGCTTCTACAACAAAATTCCGGTAAAAGTGCAAAGCCTGCCTAACAGGTTTGAGAAAATTGTTATGTTGCGTTGTTATGCTTGGTAATCTGCACCCTGAACCATTGGACCTACGTGGAGGTGGCTTAGAGAGACAGACACAGAGATCCTGGATTCAATTCCCGACCGGTTCAATGTCGAAAGCCACAATTTCTACGTTATCTCGGGTCTAGGTGTTTGAGGTACCTTCGTTGATTCCGATTCCATAACACAGTTGTCCCTATCTATAAATGTATTATTATTAAAAATTTTCATGCAATTCCCAATACAGGGGTAGACAGCGGTCTAGACAAGTCCCTTCGACCCACCTTCCACCGAAGATATTTTCGCGACAACGTGTCAGGTGGTGAGCCCGTCTACTTTTGTGTTATTATAATTAGGCTATTGACGCTCGAAAGGTTACTGCATTGCCCTGAGGTCTACTGAAGCAGTAAGCGTCCTGCGCGACCTTGAGCCAACACTGACAGTTCGTTCACCTGTCGCGCAGCCTCGAACACGGCTGTGACATCTCGCCGCCAACTGAGATGGATATGCGCCCGCTAACCGATTTATTAAAAACAAATTGTACACAACAGCCGAGTGGTTGAGTGACCGGGAGTCGAGTTGGTAGATCTGAGTTCGATCCACCGATCGTTGGTAGGATCGAACCATTTTCGGTGAAAGGTGAATTAACATTATCTAGTCCTTTGTCTACTCCAGTTTTGGGAACAGCGTGAAGATTTTTTTTATAAATTCTTAAATTTAGGAAATACACCATCTTTCTTCTCGTGGGTGTCGTAAGAAGCGATTAAGAGAATGCAAAAAGGTATCCTTAACTATATCAACGGCTACCGAAAGATGGTGGGATAATCACTTCGAAAAATACCAGATTGAATTCAGCAGACCGGGGCAGCGGCGTCTAAGGTGCTGCGATCGCCAATCCGCTTACCGAGCGTGGCGTTTATGTCAAACCCTCCTGCAGGAGAAGCCTATGTCCAGCATTGGACTATTAAAAGCCATTATTTACATATGTATGTTATTTACATATGTTCTCCTTCATCTGTTTCCATTTAAAAAGAAAGAAACATTTATTTTGACATGTAAAATTAAGTATAAAAGTAAAAAAAAAAACTTAAATATATACTTTAATTTAAAAACGATCGCCATTTTGCAGAAGTGCAACGTGCCAAATTAGGAAAGCCACACAGGTATAATGCTGGGATGAAACCTGCACTGATATAATACGGTCTTTTTATAGAATTCTGCCAGTATCAAATCAGGCATGGGAGTGACATGGATATTTACGTATTACGTGAGTATGTGGGTCGAAGGGACTTAAAATTATCTAGACCTCAGTCTACCCCAGTATAAGGAATGGCGTTTCTCTAAAATAAAATTGTAAACTGTGACAGCTGACTGTCAAAGAGTATAGAAGTGCCTACCGTTCGCTTAGTCTGCGGCGGCAATGAACCGGAGCGGACGATGACCCCGCGCTCACGGTCGCCCGGTACTCGGACAAGACGCGCCGCCCGGCTTTGTCTGTGCGCTTTCAATGTCACTGTTGTGCGTTATGTATGTAGGACGACCTCCGCGGACGAGTGGCGTACACACCGGTTGTCGGGAGATCCCGGGGTTCGATTCCAAGAAGGGTAAATAAATATCTTCACGCAATTCCCAATACGTGGTTACACGGAAGTCTAGTCTTGACAATTAAGTCCCTTCAACCCACCTTCCACATATATTTTCGCGAGAACGTGACAGGTGGATAGCCGGTCGACGTCTTTATGTCCAGGACGGGTCAATAGAAAATATTTAAAGAAATCAACTGATACTGACGGAAACCCGTGACCTCTGCCGTACCCAGTCAGTTGATTTTTACCGTGTCAGCAACAAAACAATCCACCAT
Organism: Sericinus montela; assembly: GCA_029286605.1. Taxonomy (NCBI): domain Eukaryota; kingdom Metazoa; phylum Arthropoda; class Insecta; order Lepidoptera; family Papilionidae; genus Sericinus; species Sericinus montela. The sequence continues at coordinate 223,587 of JAGSMR010000119.1, read as the reverse complement.
GACGTACATGCTTTAGAATTCAATAAAATTGCACCATTCAAGTGCTCTTGTAATAAAGCCGTGGTGGTTTATTGGTGGGCGTTCTCATGGTGTCGCTAGCTCTGTACTCCAGGATCGATTTCCGGTCGTGTCAATATAGATAACACTTTTTCTACATTTTCTCGGATGTGGGTTAGTGTGGGTAGTGCATGCTGCCTTCATTGTTTCCGATTCAATAACACAAGTGCTGTAGCTGCTTGCTTTGTGATCAGAGCAATGTATGTGATGGTGTCCCTATCTATATATGTATTATTATTAAAAATTTTCATACAATTTCCAATACAGGGGTAGACAGCGGTTCAGACAAGTCCCTTCGACCCACCTTCCACCGAAGATATTTTCGCGACAACGTGTCAGGTGGTGAGCCCGTCTACTTTTGTGTTATTATAATTAGGCTATTGACGCTCGAAAGGTTACTGCATTGCCCTGAGGTCTACTGAAGCAGTAAGCGTCCTGCGCGACCTTGAGCCAACACTGACAGTTCGTTCACCTGTCGCGCAGCCTCGAACACGGCTGTGACATCTCGCCGCCAACTGAGATGGATATGCGCCCGCTAACCATATGTATGTTATTTGCATATGTATGTTATTTGCATATGTATGTTATTTGCATATGTATGTTATTTGCATATGTATGTTATTTGCATATGTATGTTATTTGCATATGTATGTTATTTGCATATGTATGTTATTTGCATATGTATGTTATTTGCATATGTATGTTATTTGCATATGTATGTTATTTGCATATGTATGTTATTTGCATATGTATGTTATTTGCATATGTATGTTATTTGCATATGTATGTTATTTGCATATGTATGTTATTTGCATATGTATGTTATTTGCATATGTATGTTATTTGCATATGTATGTTATTTGCATATGTATGTTATTTGCATATGTATGTTATTTGCATATGTATGTTATTTGCATATGTATGTTATTTGCATATGTATGTTATTTGCATATGTATGTTATTTGCATATGTATGTTATTTGCATATGTATGTTATTTGCATATGTATGTTATTTGCATATGTATGTTATTTGCATATGTATGTTATTTGCATATGTATGTTATTTGCATATGTATGTTATTTGCATATGTATGTTATTTGCATATGTATGTTATTTGCATATGTATGTTATTTGCATATGTATGTTATTTGCATATGTATGTTATTTGCATATGTATGTTATTTGCATATGTATGTTATTTGCATATGTATGTTATTTGCATATGTATGTTATTTGCATATGTATGTTATTTGCATATGTTCTTCATCTGTTTCCATTTAAAAAGAAAGAAAGAAACATTTATTGTGGCATGTAAAATTAAGTATAAAAGTAAAAAAAAACTTAAATATATACTATAATTTAAAACGATCGCCATTTTGCAGAAGTGCAACGTGCCAAAATAGGAAAGCCACACAGGTATAATGTTGGGATGAAACCTGCACTGATATAATACGGTCTTTTTATAGAATTCTGCCAGTATCAAATCAGGCATGGGAGGACATGGATATTTACGTATTACGTGAGTATGTGGGTCGAAGGGACTTAAAATTATCTAGACCTCAGTCTACCCCAGTATAAGGAATGGCGTTTCTCTAAAATAAAATTGTAAACTGTGACAGCTGACTGTCAAAGAGTATAGAAGTGCCTACCGTTCGCTTAGTCTGCGGCGGCAATGAACCGGAGCGGACGATGACCCCGCGCTCACGGTCGCCCGGTACTCGGACAAGACGCGCCGCCCGGCTTTGTCTGTGCGCTTTCAATGTCACTGTTGTGCGTTATGTATGTAGGACGACCTCCGCGGACGAGTGGCGTACACACCGGTTGTCGGGAGATCCCGGGGTTCGATTCCAAGAAGGGTAAATAAATATCTTCACGCAATTCCCAATACAGGGTTACACGGAAGTCTAGTCTTGACAATTAAGTCCCTTCAACCCACCTTCCACCGAAGACATTTTTAAAACAAAAGTATTCCCATCAAACTAATGAAATATTTAAAAGAAATCAACTGATACTGACGGAAACCCGTGACCTCTGCCGTACCCAGTCAGTTGATTTTTTTACCGTGTCAGCAACAAAACAATCCACCATGACGTACATGCTTTAGAATTCAATAAAAATTGCACCATTCAAGTGCTCTTGTAATAAAGCCGTGGTGGTTTATTGGTGGGGTTCTCATGGTGTCGCCAGCTCTGTACTCCCGGGGTTCGATTTCCGGTCGTGTCAATATAGATAACACTTTTTCTACATTTTCTCGGATGTGGGTTAGTGTGGGTAGTGCATGTGCTGCCTTCATTGTTTCCGATTCAATAACACAAGTGCTGTAGCTGCTTGCTTTGTGATCAGAGCAATGTATGTGATGTTGTCCCTATCTATATACAACATTAATCTAGCTTCTAGGCTACCATCAGATACTTCGAGAAAGGTCTTTTAATGAAGCATATTCTGTTAAGGATAACAAAATATGCTATTTTCTCTTTAATTTAATCATATGCTAACTAGTTAAAAGACAGTTTTTTATACGGCGCACATACACTCATACATATTCACGCCAATCCCAATACTGGGGTAGACAGAGGTCTAGTCTAGACAATTAAGTCCCTTCGACCCACCTTCCACCGAAGACATTTTAAAACAAAGTATTCCCATCAAACTAATGAAATATTTAAAAGAAATCAACTGATACTGACGGAAACCCGTGACCTCTGCCGTACCCAGTCAGTTGATTTTTTTACCGTGTCAGCAACAAAACAATCCACCATGACGTACATGCTTTAGAATTCAATAAAAATTGCACCATTCAAGTGCTCTTGTAATAAAGCCGTGGTGGTTTATTGGTGGGGTTCTCATGGTGTCGCCAGCTCTGTACTCCCGGTTCGATTTCCGGTCGTGTCAATATAGATAACACTTTTTCTACATTTTCTCGGATGTGGGTTAGTGTGGGTAGTGCATGTGCTGCCTTCATTGTTTCCGATTCAATAACACAAGTGCTTAAGCTGCTTACTTCGTGATCAGAGCAATGTATGTGATGTTGTCCCTATCTATAAATGTATTATTATTAAAAATTTTCATGCAATTCCCAATACAGGGGTAGACAGCGGTCTAGACAAGTCCCTTCGACCCACCTTCCACCGAAGATATTTTCGCGACAACGTGTCAGGTGGTGAGCCCGTCTACTTCTTTGTGTTATTATAATTAGGCTATTGACGCTCGAAAGGTTACTGCATTGCCCTGAGGTCTACTGAAGCAGTAAGCGTCCTGCGCGACCTTGAGCCAACACTGACAGTTCGTTCACCTGTCGCGCAGCCTCTCGAACACGGCTGTGACATCTCGCCGCCAACTGAGATGGATATGCGCTCCGCTAACCGATTTATTAAAAACAAATTGTACACAACAGCCGAGTGGTTGAGTGACCGGGAGTCGAGTTGGTAGATCTGAGTTCGATCCCCAAGTAGGCTCCTACCAATGGGTTTTTTTGAAAAACTTATGTACGATTTATATCGTTGGCGTGGACAAAAAGACAGCGACGGGACTCACCATCCAATAATACGTTGTCCCGAAAAATATCTTCGATGGAAAGTGGGTCGAAAGAACTTAGTTTTCTTGACCTGCCCACCCCTAAATTGGGAATGCCGACCGAATTATTTCCTTTTTTTAAAGAAAGTATTCCCATCAAACTAATGAAATATTTAAAAGAAATCAACTGATACTGACGGAAACCCGTGACCTCTGCCGTACCCAGTCAGTTGATTTTTTTACCGTGTCAGCAACAAAACAATCCACCATGACGTACATGCTTTAGAATTCAATAAAAATTGCACCATTCAAGTGCTCTTGTAATAAAGCCGTGGTGGTTTATTGGTGGGCGTTCTCATGGTGTCGCCAGCTCTGTACTCCCGATTCGATTTCCGGTCGTGTCAATATAGATAACACTTTTTCTACATTTTCTCGGATGTGGGTTAGTGTGGGTAGTGCATGTGCTGCCTTCATTGTTTCCGATTCAATAACACAAGTGCTTAAGCTGCTTACTTCGTGATCAGAGCAATGTATGTGATGTTGTCCCTATCTATATACATCATTAATCTAGCTTCTAGGCTACCATCAGATACTTCGAGAAAGGTCTTTTAATGAAGCATATTCCGTTAAGGATAACAAAATATGCTATTTTCTCTTTAATTTAATCATATGCTAACTAGTTAAAAGACAAGCTACTAGACATTTATGCACATACACTTATAAATATTCACGCCAATCCCAATATTGGGGTAGACAGAGGTCTAGACTATGGAGTCCTCTCGGTGCAACCTTCCATCGAAGACATTTTTTAAAACAAAGTGACAATGGTATGGCATATGAAATAAAAAAGTTTTAATGAGTGGTTATATAAATAGAAATTGAAGTACGAAAAAGATATTCAAAAGATATTCAAAACTTCAAACAATCTTGGGTGCGTTCCTAAACGTCATGACAATCAAATTGGATACGAAATATGTACCGGATATGAAAAGCACAGGACCTCTAAAAGTAAAATCTCCCGCGGTTTTACTTGCAACGATACTCGTTATGAGCGTGTCCTGCAAAGAGTATATAACCTCCACGTTTTAGTAGCCTAATTTAGTGATAGTGTTATAAACAAAGAGTATTTAATCTCCATATTTGGACAAAGATTATTTCTTCGAGACTACTTAGACTTTTCTAAAATTAACTTCTTATTCTATGAAAATGACATTATTCAGGAACATTTTAATTACATTTTTAATTTCTTTATTACTTATAACAATTAAAATTTAACATGTAACATAATTAATACGTAAGTTGCTTAATGTCCCCTTGTAGCTTCTGAAGCTAAAATAAGATTAGCATGTGCCTAATTAGTTCTAAAAATACCAGGTTATAATTCTAGAACACTCCAAATAAAATCAATCGATATTTTAAGGAGCATCAAAGGCAGCAGAGTGGAGTGTAGTGAATGCTGAGTGTTAAAATGAATAACAATTTCACAAAAGAAATAGTAAGTAAATGTGAGACGAGATTTCAGTGGAATATCAGATTGAAATATTGGTCTTTTAATGAAATCTCGAGAAGGTGTCTACCACCTGAAAGTAAATAATAAATTTATTCCAAATACATTTCACAACTTATTATACATTTTCTCAACTCTCAAATTAAGTATCGTTTTATTACCATTTTTATTCTTATCAACATCTTTAAAATAATGAATTTCCGCAAAATAACGCATTCAACGATTGTAACAATAATTTATGTTTATTTATTTACGTTCAAAAAATTATAGATTAGGCGGATTAAAATCAACATTTTTTTATAACTATATTAAAGTACGCAAGTAACATGACTACCGAGTGATGTAAATTACAAATAAATTGCTACGCCGCGAATGATAATAATTGTGTCTTTTTTAAAAAAACGAACCATTGGTCGTCTCAGTCGAGTGTTGTCAGTGCGGTCGTGCGAGGCGTCCGTTCACCCGGCGTTTTGTTATGCTTTTTTTTGTTATTTAAACGAAGCGCACTTGTATAGTGAAATCGTTACAAATAATCGACTATTTTACATCTTTTTTTTTAATAGACAAAAGAAGTTTTCGCATTCGGTTTCCAGCCAGTCTAAATAAGAGAGAGCGAGTGATAAATAATACGAATAATTTAAATAGGGATTGTACATTTATTTTATACTATCTACTTAACAATTAATTCTACTGTGTGGTAACGGTGTAAGAATTTTACCTCTCCCTTTCTTCCCGTGGGTGTCGTAAGAGGCGACTAAAAGCAACAGCCTTGAATATTGTTGTGACACCCGATAGATGGTCGGATAACCATCTCTAAAAATAATCAGACCGAAGAACGGCAGCAGAAATACAAAAAATAAAATGAGTGCTGACAATACCAAATAAAATTTCAGTTAACGCGGAAATATAATTAGTTTACCCAAAATTAAAATAATCTTAGTTACTACTTATAGCATCAGATATCGTGCCGTGCAGCCGTTTCGGAAATTCGCAAGGACAGATAGACGAATACGCTAAAGTTTTTAAAATTGCTACCATATATACTTTCATTTAATGGAAAAAACCATAAAAAGATAAATAGTATTTGGAACCTATGTCAGTTAATTTTTAAAATTCTTTTTAATATAATAACCTAAAGTTCAGCATAACTTATGGGGTTTAAAAATTCAATAAAAATTGCATAGTACTCGGAAATACATACTTTATAAATCAATCGAGACCTTATCACGGACAAGACCTACCCTATAATTCACTATCAACCGGCAGAAAAGCCTCAAGGTAGTCATTTAATCAAATTAAACATTGCTACAGAAAAAGAAAAAAAAATTTTATGGATGACACTTAGTGTTGTCCATTGTCCGCGTATTAATTGTTTTTTTTTTTTATTCTGTACATTTTTTTTCCTTATTTCATTGCAACACAGCAAACTGTTGTGTAATTCATCTTTGACGTATCAGGACAGAGAGAACTTTGCGTGCTGGTGTCGAAGTTAATACCTGAAACAAAAGAATGGTTTAGATTAATTAACAATTACAAACTTTCATTACACAACTCGACTTATAAATAGTAGTAAGTCTTTTATAGTTAAAAATTCAGAATATTCTTGATAATTACTTATTTATACCAAATTCTAACCATGTTAGACGTGAGGTTGGGTGACCGAAATTTGAACTAGATACAAGTTCTTGATCAAGATCCAAGAACTTGGATCTAGGCTCGTACCAAATGAGTTTTTAGAAGCTTTTATACGATTTATATCAATAACGGTGATAAGTACACCACCTGTCACGTAATCCCAAAAAATATCTTCGTTGAATAGCGTCAACTAATGTACTTTACTAATGCATTAATAGGCTGCTAAATAGATTTTGAGACACATGGTCCTTTTTACCCGCCATAATATTCAATTTTGTGCGATCAAGAGTTTTCATGTGAGTGTACCAATCGACAGCTACTATTAAGACATAAATAATAAACTATGACATTTGTAACGACCTCTTTCTATAATTGATTCGATATTTGCGAGAAAACCGATCACACATTTAGTAATTCGTCGCTTAACCAAAGACTATATAATCAAAGAACTACTCTGTGGCCCTGTTCGCGCGCTTTTAATCGATTCGCGTAAAAAAAACAATAAATCGTTGCCGATAATGAGTTGTTAATGTGCACATAATAACTACTCAATCGCTCGCTAATTGATGTATTGCGCTATGCGTTCACGTGGCATAGTGTAGCTAAATCAGAGTAATAAATATAATAAATAAATATCTTCACGCAATTCCCAATACAGGGGTAGCCAGAGGTCAAGTCTAGACAATTAAGTCCCTTCGACCCACCTTCCACCGAAGATATTTTCGGGACAACGTGACAGGTGGTGAACCCGTCGCCGCCTTTATGTCCAAGCCAACGATGTAATTCGTACATAGGTTTTAGAAAAACCCATTGGTACGAGCCCGCCACCAGGGGATCGAACTCGGGTCTCTTGACTCCAAATTCCGACCACCCAACCACTCGGCTATCGTGACTTTTTTTACCCAAAATTAAAATATACTCTAAATCAGAGTATTTTTTTTTTTAATTTTCCATTTGGTCGAAAGGTATTAAAATTATTTTTGCATTTGATAAGCTCAATCCTTAAGAAGGTGATAACCTTGTGACGATAGATGCAGGTGGCTGAGGACTGTACTTTGTGGAAAACTTAGGTCTATGTTCAATAGAGGATTCTTTATAAGCTGTAAAGAAGTAGATGAAGAAGGTTAAAGGTTAGAAATCGGCTTACTACGACGCTGAGCTAAAAGAAGTAAAGTCGAGCGTGGTTTAACGACAAATAAAAAAGCGGATGGTCGATTTTTTAATTAAACAACATAAATTAATGAACCCACGAGACAGCTAGTTAACATGTAAAATTTACAACGTAACAATATCCTGCATTGATGCTGCCAATCGTTGGCCACTTCCGTAACGAGGCATTTATAAAATGTGTACAATAAACGTTTGTTTCTCGCTTTCACCGTTAGATGGCGGTAATTTAATTACACACTAAGTAGACTTGCTATACCATTATCAATACATGTACTTTTGACCCTTCATTTCACCGAAGACATTTTTTAGGACAACGTATCAGGTAGTGAGCCTGTCGCCGTCTATTTTACTACCAAGCCAAAGATATAAATCGTACATAAGTTTTGAAAAAACCCATTGGTACGAGTCTACCGCTTGACGATCGAATTCGGATCTCTCGACTCGAATTCCGACCACCCAATCACTCGGCTGTCGTGACTTATTAAGTTGCTAGAGATATTTATATTTTTATTTATTCATTTATTTATTTCAATAATTAAAAACAGTAAGGGAGCAATCAAATCATTCCCAGGGGTTACCATAAATAATACAACACTTGTAAACATTTTTTTAAATTAATTTCTTGATTCTGTTAATTTAGGCTTTGATAATATTACAAATTGGCAAAATTCAGATTGCATTCTACAGCATTAGACGTATGAGAGAAGGCGACACGAAGCCATCATTGAAATTGTCAAAGTCGCGAAATCAAATTGACATTGAGGGATGAATTCGCGCCAGAAATATTATAATCAAATATTGGACGAACACAGAGCTGAAATGAAGACTCGAGATGTCACTCGAGATAGGTTAACAACATTTGAGAAATGTTACGTGCGCAATATTTACATTCAAATTGTACGCTCGAATTACTGTTATAAAGATTAATTTAATATTTGCGCTTAATAATAACGGAGGAGTATCGGCAAAAGAAACTCCGTAGGTATCCTCTTTTTGTTATTTGTTTTATTATTTTACGATTACTTACGATGCTTAATTACGTTAGCAAAATATGGTCCCACAAACGAGTATATTCCAATATGAAAATGAGAGAGAAAACAGTATACATCAAGGGTTACAGACCCGAGATGACCAGCCCCCACAAGCAAAGCCTGTTCGTAAGCATGTCTGTGTCTCAATAATCGCCCTCCTCAACCATCTTAAAGGTAAGAGTACGACGCGCACAAATTTCATATCAATAGCAAAATTACAACAAACAACAACGATATTAAAATTAGAAAAATTGTTATTTCTTATATAGTAGTTACTTATTTTCTCTTGAATGACAATCACAAGAAAATACATAGACAATTTTTTTTTTAATTATTCATCTCACATTTCATCAATGATAAATCCATAAAACTTAACCGCGAAATCTATACCGCAAGATGGCGGCCGCGGGCTCTGTTAACATGGCGGCGGTTTGCGCGCTGAATTTTTAATTCCCGACCCTGACCCGACCCGCGCTCGGTCACCGGTATACCCGGAAAACGGAATTCCTGGGACTTTTGTTTCGTTATGAAGCCTTATTTGCATTTGAATGCATTTCATTGAATGGAGCGAATTAAAACTGTAAAATAAACTGTATCTGTATATTACATTAATTTTGAAATTAGTTATTTACCGGCTCTGCTGTATAGTACGTCATTGGAACATACCACCCACTTTCTTCCCATGGGTGTCGTAAGGGTAAGCCCTAAAAATACTATTCGCCGGATAGAAGTTGGGATAACCTTCTCGTAAAGTTATAGATCAAAATTTAGCAGACCGTTGACGGGCAGCCGCGTATAACATGTGTGATGTATGGAATCGCAATCGCCAATCCTATGAACGATTAAGACAGGGCTATGCCCTGCAGCTGACTTTAACATGCATTTAATTTAGTATCTAGAACCTAACTCGCCGAAGTCACGATAGCCGAGTGGTTTGGTGATCGGAGTTCGAGTCAAGACACCCGAAATCGATCCCCAGGAACTATATATCAAGGTATATATCAATGAGAATAGAAACAGTCACGATAGCCGAATGGTTGGGTGGTCGAAATTTCGAGTCAAAAGACCCAAATTAGATCACCAAATGGCAGGCACGTACCAATAGTTTATCAAAAACTTATGTAAGAATTGTATTGTTGGCTTGAACATTGTTTTTTTTTATAGAAATGTGAGGCAAACGAGCAGTAGGCTCCCGTGATGGTGAAGTGATTACCGCCGCCCATAAACACCCGCAATACCAGAGGCATAGCAGAAGCGTTGCCGGCCTTAAGCAACGGGCTCACCACCTGTCACGTTTCCCCAAAAATATCTTCGGTGGAAAGTGGGTCGAAACGACTTAATTGTCTAGACATCTGTCTGCTCCAGTATTGGGAATGAAGTGAAGTGTATATAATTTATGAAGTATATATTATTATTTTGTAGAAAGTTACATTTCAATGCAATATAAATTGTTTAAATAAAATTAAGTCCAAGATCAAGCATACCACTGCCATAACTCATGACACTTTGACCTCATTCAGTTTAAATCAGATCAAACTTAATAAATAGAAGTTGAAGGTAGCCGAAGCTAACAATGATAGAGAGACGTTCAAAACCTCAATTCCCCCGTCACAACGGATGCTGTGAAAAAATGAAAAAGTATAAATCGTATTTCAGATGCAACAATACTCAATGAAAAACTATATAAATAAATATGCCTATGTGATTTGGCTAAAACAAATAAGCCAACGCAACTATTTTTCTTTATTATTTACTTCAATATTCGGCGAGTGTAAACAGAAAGATGTTAAATAATAAACAAAGAATCGGACGTTACTCTGTGTAGGGTGGCCATGTTTGGATTATTTCGTTTATTTTTTTTTCAATATCGATCACAGATAAATTATATTCAGCCAGTATTTATTTGTACTTAGGAATGTAGAATCTCGTCTCAGTAAATATTTACGAGTATATATTTGTAAAAATAAGTATTTGTTAACTTATGTGGCCATCTTTGTTTCCAAGCTATTATACTAGACGCGCAAGAGATCTTGCAATGTTCTACGGTCCTGGAGAGTAGTTGTAAAGGACATTATTTATGAATTTAATATATGAACTTCTCCGAAACTGGTAATTCACGCAATGACACATACTGGGGTAGGCAGAGGTCTAAACAGTCCGACTCGAAACCATGTATGCTCACCATCTGTCACGTTTTACCAAATACCCTTCGTATTGGCACATGGTGAACATCAAACCCGAGAAAATGTAGAAAGTGTTTTCTACATTGACCTGACCGGGAATCGAACCCTAGTGGGAGGTCTTTCAAGCAAACGATATAATATGTTGACTAATGTGTTGTCGTTTTCAATCTCTGTAGTTTAGAATTGTAGTAAGAAACCTTTGATGATGCTATAAAGGCGAAACCGGTCAGGTATTTTAATGTAAATAAATGTGGAATAAGTAAAAGTGATTTTATAATGTGTTTAAACGATATAACACTTGTTAGTAATAAGTCATGTAAATATACTTCGGGAATCGAACGTGTGGTCACCGCGCGTGTTTAATAAATAAACCTTCCATTCTGTCGGCGAGCCCGTTGCGTTCCGAGCGTAATTGTCTGAACAATCAGCAGTTCTTACAATATTTATTAATAATACCAATGAACATCAGCCATGAGGCATTGTCATTCAACTGAGACATGAAAAAAAGTCTGTTTTACGTACGTATATTAATTTAAATTAAATAAAAAGTCACGATAGCCGAGTGGTTTGGTGATCGGAGTTCGAGTCAAGACACCCGAAATCGATCCCCAGGAACTATATATATCAAGGTATATATCAATGAGAATAGAAACAGTCACGATAGCCGAGTAGTTGGGTGGTCGGAAACATTCAAGAGACCTGAGTTTGATCCCCAGGTGGCAGGCCCATGCCAATGGGTTTTTTCAAAAACTTATGTAAGAATTATATCGTCGGCTTGGACATTAAGACGGCGATGGGCTCACCACCTGTCACGTTGTCCCAAACATATCTTATATCGTCGGCTTGGACATTAAGACGGCGATGGGCTCACCACCTGTCACGTAATCCCAAAAATATCTTCGGTGGAAAGTGGGTCGAAACGACTTAATTGTCTAGACATCTGTCTGCTCCAGTATTGGGAATGAAGTGAAGTGTATATAATTTATGAAGTATATATTATTATTTTGTAGAAAGTTACATTTCAATGCAATATAAATTAAATAAAATTAAGTCCAAGATCAAGCATACCACTGCCATAACTCATGACACTTTGACCTCATTCAGTTTAAATCAGATCAAACTTAATAAATAGAAGTTGAAGGTAGCCGAAGCTAACAATGATAGAGAGACGTTCAAAACCTCAATTCCCCCGTCACAACGGATGCTGTGAAAAAATGAAAAAGTATAAATCGTATTTCAGATGCAACAATACTCAATGAAAAACTATATAAATAAATATGCCTATGTGATTTGGCTAAAACAAATAAGCCAACGCAACTATTTTTCTTTATTATTTACTTCAATATTCGGCGAGTGTAAACAGAAAGATGTTAAATAATAAACAAAGAATCGGACGTTACTCTGTGTAGGGTGGCCATGTTTGGATTATATCGTTTATTTTTTTTTTTCAATATCGAACACAGAAAAATTATATTCAGCCAGTATTTATTTGTACTTAGGAATGTAGAATCTCGTCTCAGTAAATATTTACGAGTATATATTTGTAAAATAAGTATTTGTTAACTTATGTAGCCATCTTTGTTTCCAAGCTATTATACTAGACGCGCAAGAGATCTTGCAATGTTCTACTGTCCTGGAGAGTAGTTAAAGCGACATTATTTATGAATTTAATATATGAACTTCTCCGAAACTGGTAATTCACGCAATTACACATACTGGGGTAGGCAGAGGTCTAAACAGTCCGACTCGAAACCATGTATGCTCACCATCTGTCACGTTTACCAAATACCCTTCGTATTGGCATATGGTGAACATCAAACCCGAGAAAATGTAGAAAGTGTTTTCTACATTGACCTGACTGGGAATCGAACCCTAGTGGGAGGTCTTTCAAGCAAACGATATAATATGTTGACTAATATGTTGTCGTTTTCAATCTCTGTAGTTTAAAAATTGTAGTAAGAAACCTCTGATGATGCTATAAAGGCGAAACCGGTCAGGTATTTTAATGTAAATAAATGTGGAATAAGTAAAAGTGATTTTATAATGTGTTTAAACGATATAACACTTGTTAGTAATAAGTCATGTAAATATACTTCGGGAATCGAACGTGTGGTCACCGCGCGTGTTTAATAAATAAACCTTCCATTCTGTCGGCGAGCCCGTTGCGTTCCGAGCGTAATTGTCTGAACAATCAGCAGTTTTTACAATATTTATTAATAATACCAATGAACATCAGCCATGAGGTATTGTCATTTAACTGAGACATGAAAAAAGTCTGTTTTACGTACGTATATTAATTTAAATTAAATAAACTGGAAAAATACGCAGTTTCCCTTCCGGGACATTATACTACAGCAACAAAGACACAGGTTAGACACACCATAGAGTATAAAAAAAACATAGAGTATTTAAGAATTTAGAGCTTATTGTCTATTGTATCTTCGGTTACCACTGAATATTAATGTGATCGTACCTTCTGCGATACAATAAAGTTAATAAGTTTCCTCTAACGGTGAAGATACCAGAAAGGAACTCCGTAGGCATCCTGTCTTTTTGATCATTTTTTTTATAACAGTTCTAAGATTCTTTTCCAGAAATAGCTTGAGAGCGATTAATCGCAAAGGTTGTTCTTATTTGCATATTTATTTATATAACTCTCCCAATAAACCGTTTACAGCCACGATAGCCGAGTAGTTGGGTGGTCGAAATTTCGAGTCAAAAGACCCAAATTAGATCACCAAATGGCAGGCACGTACCAATAGTTTATCAAAAACTTATGTAAGAATTATATCGTCGGCTTGGAAATTAAGACGGCGATGGGCTCACCACCTGTCACGTTGTCCCAAACATATCTTATATCGTGTCATCATAACTTGATCTTGCTGAATTGATTTTGATTTGCTGCATTAAGAGTACTGAGAGGAAATATGACCCTACTTACTCCTCATCGGTTCCACTCCAGGAAATTGAATTCGAACTGTGTTGCGTGCATATACTTGTTAATTTTATTGACCTACCCAGATAATGGGACAACTAAAACTTATCCATATACATACATAGAAAAGAACAACATCGCATACATTGCTCTGATCCTAAAGTAAGTAGCTAAAGAGCTTTAAAATAAACAAATATATAAATACACATATAAATAGGGACAACATCACATACATTGCTCCGATCCCAATGTAAGATGTTAAAACACTTGAGGTATGGGAATCGGAAACAACGAAGGCACCACAAAGCGTTTTAAAGAAAAGCTTTTTGGTCGAGGTCGAGTCAATACATACATAGAAAAAATATTACATATATTGCTCTGATCCCAAATTAGAATCAGAAACAATGAAGCTACCACAAACAAACTCAAGGCAATGAAGAGAATGTGTATTTCTAATATTACCCTTCCGAGATTTAAACCTGGGACCTCAACAAGAACATGAAAACTTAGCACCCGACTCGTCTATGGAGTCCGTCGAATTCTCGCTCGGTTATGTGCATTCACTTTTAAGGCTTCCATAGAGTTTTCCAGAAACAATCACAATGCCCGAAGGAACAAAGGCAATCTTACGCAAGCAAGCCCTCGGTGGAACGTTCGAAAGAAATTCTCCTGTGACGCTTTACAAAATTACATTTCGACGAATCGAACTTCTGAATGCGTTCATTGTTTGATATTATACAGTTGTTACGTAATCAAACAATAATTAATTTACGTAAGACTGGACAATAGAAAAAAAAGGAAAAACATGCCACTGAAAAATATATTGTTTTTACTTCAAGTAATTTCCCAATACAATAGGCAAAGGTTTAAATAATTAAATCCTTCGACGTAACTTTCAGCGAAGATTATTTCGGACGACGTTACATGTCGTAAGCCCGTAGCCGGCTTCATGTCCAAGCCAACGACATAAATCGCACATACGTTAAAAAAAAACCTAATGAGCATGCCACCTGGTGATCAAACTCGGGTATCTTGACTCGAATTCCGACCAATAAGCCACTCGGCTTTTATTATATATAAAATTTACATGCACTAATTGAGGCTTTTAACAATGTTGGCATCATATGAATATAGAAATGTTACAAAAATGGTAGTATTCGGAATTATCGATAAATAAAGACTTTTCCCAAACAGATCTTGTTTAAAAACATTTAAAAACATATAAAAATACAACCATCCAAAAAATATATATAAATATCTTCACGCAATTCCCAATACAGAGTAGACAGAGGTCTAGTCTAGACAATTAAGTCCTAGCACCGAAGATATTTTCGGGACAACGTGACTGGCAGCCCGTCGCCGTCTTTATGTCCAAGCCAACGATATGAATCGTACATAGATTTTGAAAAAACCCATTGTTACGTGCCTGCCTCCTAGGAAAATCGAACTCGGGTGTCTCGACTCGAAATTCCGACCACACAACCACTAGGCTATCGTGACTTTTTTCTCGTGAACTCTATACTTTATGCTGTATTTACTCTATATTAACTTAGAGATTTGGTTACCTTTAGTAACCAAATCTAAATACCACCAGTATTTAATCTAAAATGCTCGCAAATAAAAACTAACTATTTCGATAATTGTAACACGTGAACTGTGTAAATGTAATAGAAATGTACCAGTTAACAAATTAATAGTCGCCTATAAACCGCAAGTTACAAATAAAGAGCCTAAGCAACTCGATTTCAGTTGGTTAACTGTAAAAAATCTCCGGCGATCGGTTAACATTTATTGCTGTTAGAAAGTGAACCGCGCTCGCGCGTTGCCGCCGACTTTCCACCGATAGATAGTGATGTGCGTTGTATTTTATATGCTCTTCACGCCCGTCCCAACAGAGGGGTAGTTAAGTCCCTACGACCGACCTTCCACCGAAGATCGTGAGCCCATCGCCATCTTAACATCCAAGTTTCTTTGAAAAAAACGCTTGATACGAGCCTGCCACTTGGGGATCGAACTCGACCAACCAACGACATGAATCGTACATAGGTTTTGAAAAGACCCATTGGTACGAGCCTGCCATCTGGGGATCGAACTCGGGTCTCGCGACTCGAATCGGCCACCTCGATCACCCAACCACTCGGCTATCGTGACTTATCTGTGCTGTGTGTTTTAATATTCATTATTTTCGTAATTTAGGAATACACGGTATACTAGTCAAGATAGCCGAGTGGTTGGGTCGTCGGAATTTCGAGTCAAGAGACTCGAGTTCGATCCCGAGATGGCAAGGTCGTACCAATGGGTTTTTCAAAAACTTATGTACGAATTACACCATTGGCTTGGACATAAAGACGGCGAGGGGCTCATCACCTGTCACGCTGTCCCGAAAAATATCTTCGGTGGAAGGTGGGTCGAAAGGACTTAATTGTCTAGATTAGACCTCTGTCTACCCCAGTATTGGGAATTGCGGGAAGATATTTTTTTACGGTATACTCTGGCTAATTAAGAAAGCAAGCAAGTGCTTCCCTTGAACTAGAGAACGAGGCGGAAGGTGTCCAGTGGTGACAAGGAATTTTCCGAGTTAGGTCTAAAAAATATCTTCACATATTTTACAATACAGGGGTAACCAAAGGTCTAAACAATGTAGCCCTTTCGAATTACATTTCCTCGGAGCTTATTTTGGGACGTGACAGGTGGTGAACCTGTCGCCGACTTCGCCCAAGTCAACGGTATGGATAGTAAATAAGATTTGTGAAAAGAAAAACGCGTTGGTGCGAGCCTGCCACTTGAGGATCGAACTCGTGTTTCTTGGCTCGAAATGCGAGCACCTAACCATATCGTGACTTTTTTAATGAGAACTAAGAGGAACTAAATTTATATTTATTAAATATATCTTCACGCAATTCCCAATACAGGGGTAGACACAGGTCTAGTCTAGACAATTAAGTCTCTTCGATCCACCTTCCACCGAATTTATTTTCGGGACAACGTGACAGGTGGTGACCCCGTCGTCGTCTTAATGTCCAAGCCAACGATATTTATTAATATTCATTATTTATTTATAAATACAATTTTGTTTCAGTAAACGAAGTTTTGACAAAAAAAATACCAAAAATTTCCTCAACTCTGTGACGAGCAAACCGATTAACATTTAAGGAACGTATAAAAAAATGGACGCCCGTTTTAACAACGTCTGTTCGTACCCACGCGCGGAAACGTTTTGAATATGCAAATTAAGTTATGTTAATTGATACGCCGATTACTGAAGCAAATTAATTACGCATTTGTTTCAAGTTTACCCGACTTTTATAATAATAATACATAATAAATAAATACATTTTTTTTTATAGAAAAGGGAGGCAAACGAGCAGGTGGCTCACGTAATGTGATTACCGACGCCCATGAACACTCGCCATACCAGAGGCATAGCAGATGCGTTGCCGGCCTTAGAATGCCCCCCCCCCCAGATTTGGTGGAGGGGGGTGGGGGTGTGGACCTCCGGTTACCTGCACTCACCAGACGAAACGCAGAAGTTTGTTAGACTTCTACTTCATGTCGGTATTCCGTGAGGCCGTGGTACTTCCCCGGTCGAGCCGGCCCATTCATGCAACAACAAAAGCTGATGCGTGGCTCTACCACTGTCAGAAATACACACATAGATAGGAAAGGCTTTGGTTTGGTGAATGCGAGCCAAGAGCTCGTAGAAATGAGCTTTTCTAAAATGATTTACGATTTATAACGCTTGCTTTTATAAAGACTGCAGGCAGAGCCAAAGAAACAGGCTCACCACCTGTCACGTTGACCCAAAACAAGCTCTGGTGAAAAGTGGATGGAAAGAATTTAAATTTAAATGTAGTTAATATTTATTAGTTAATATTTAATTAGTATTGGGAATATGGGAGAAGATAAAATAATTTAAAATGTGGTAAATTCTTTCTGTGCCTGGAAGTCTGATTAGTATACACTACTAATAGAGATTGAAGGAACGGTGCTTGATTCTCTATACGTTACAGCTTACTTAGGGTAGACAGTAAAATAGAATCTTGTATTTTATTATATATTACTAGCTAAACCCTGCCGCATTTAGCAGCAGAGTTTGGTAATTAAAATTATTAAAATATTAATCTTTGATGACTTCCTAAAATCAGTAAGTTTGTCTAAAAACTACATTAATCCTAATTGAGATACACAGTCCCGTGAGCTTAAATCTCATCAGATCAACTTCAAGTTCAAGGCCCTAAGGGAACCGGTTCCCATAGACAATACACAATCTCGGATGCTGCGCACCACAGCGTCTCTATGGTCGACTGGCTGAGCTCGCATTGTTATATAGCAACACCGGTTCGAAACATTGTCTGTGACTAGAACTGCATAAATTGTAAATATGTCCTTATGATCTCTTTAATACCAACAAAATATTAGATTTAAATATATTAAATTAATTATCAAAGAGTCAAGATAGCCGAGTGGTTGGGTCGTCGGAATTTCGAGTCAAGAGACTCGAGTTCGATCCCGAGATGGCAAGGTCGTACCAATGGGTTTTTCAAAAACTTATGTACGAATTACACCATTGGCTTGGACATAAAGACGGCGAGGGGCTCATCACCTGTCACGCTGTCCCGAAAAATATCTTCGGTGGAAGGTGGGTCGAAAGGACTTAATTGTCTAGATTAGACCTCTGTCTACCCCAGTATTGGGAATTGCGGGAAGATATTTTTTTACGGTATACTCTGGCTAATTAAGAAAGCAAGCAAGTGCTTCCCTTGAACTAGAGAACGAGGCGGAAGGTGTCCAGTGGTGACAAGGAATTTTCCGAGTTAGGTCTAAAAAATATCTTCACATATTTTACAATACAGGGGTAACCAAAGGTCTAAACAATGCAGCCCTTTCGAATTACATTTCCTCGGAGCTTATTTTGGGACGTGACAGGTGGTGAACCTGTCGCCGACTTCGCCCAAGTCAACGGTATGGATAGTAAATAAGATTTGTGAAAAGAAAAACGCGTTGGTGCGAGCCTGCCACTTGAGGATCGAACTCGTGTTTCTTGGCTCGAAATGCGAGCACCTAACCATATCGTGACTTTTTTAATGAGAACTAAGAGGAACTAAATTTATATTTATTAAATATATCTTCACGCAATTCCCAATACAGGGGTAGACACAGGTCTAGTCTAGACAATTAAGTCTCTTCGATCCACCTTCCACCGAATTTATTTTCGGGACAACGTGACAGGTGGTGACCCCGTCGTCGTCTTAATGTCCAAGCCAACGATATTTATTAATATTCATTATTTATTTATAAATACAATTTTGTTTCAGTAAACGAAGTTTTGACAAAAAAAATACCAAAAATTTCCTCAACTCTGTGACGAGCAAACCGATTAACATTTAAGGAACGTATAAAAAAATGGACGCCCGTTTTAACAACGTCTGTTCGTACCCACGCGCGGAAACGTTTTGAATATGCAAATTAAGTTATGTTAATTGATACGCCGATTACTGAAGCAAATTAATTACGCATTTGTTTCAAGTTTACCCGACTTTTATAATAATAATACATAATAAATAAATACATTTTTTTTTATAGAAAAGGGAGGCAAACGAGCAGGTGGCTCACGTAATGTGATTACCGACGCCCATGAACACTCGCCATACCAGAGGCATAGCAGATGCGTTGCCGGCCTTAGAATGCCCCCCCCCCCAGATTTGGTGGAGGGGGGTGGGGGTGTGGACCTCCGGTTACCTGCACTCACCAGACGAAACGCAGAAGTTTGTTAGACTTCTACTTCATGTCGGTATTCCGTGAGGCCGTGGTACTTCCCCGGTCGAGCCGGCCCATTCATGCAACAACAAAAGCTGATGCGTGGCTCTACCACTGTCAGAAATACACACATAGATAGGAAAGGCTTTGGTTTGGTGAATGCGAGCCAAGAGCTCGTAGAAATGAGCTTTTCTAAAATGATTTACGATTTATAACGCTTGCTTTTATAAAGACTGCAGGCAGAGCCAAAGAAACAGGCTCACCACCTGTCACGTTGACCCAAAACAAGCTCTGGTGAAAAGTGGATGGAAAGAATTTAAATTTAAATGTAGTTAATATTTATTAGTTAATATTTAATTAGTATTGGGAATATGGGAGAAGATAAAATAATTTAGAATGTGGTAAATTCTTTCTGTGCCTGGAAGTCTGATTGAGTATACACTACTAATAGAGATTGAAGGAACGGTGCTTGATTCTCTATACGTTACTGCTTACTTAGGGTAGACAGTAAAATAGAATCTTGTATTTTATTATATATTACTAGCTAAACCCTGCCGCGTTTAGCAGCAGAGTTTGGTAATTAAAATTATTAAAAATATTAATCTTTGATGACTTCCTAAAATCAGTAAGTTTGTCTAAAACTACATTAATCCTAATTGAGATATACAGTCCCGTGAGCTTAAATCTCAACAGATCAACTTCAAGTTCAAGGCCCTAAGGGAACCGGTTCCCATAGACAATACACAATCTCGGATGCTGCGCACCACAGCGTCTCTATGGTCGACTGGCTGAGCTCGCATTGTTATATAGTAACACCGGTTCGAAACATTGTCTGTGACTAGAACTGCATAAATTGTAAATATGTCCTTATGATCTCTTTTAATACCAACAAAATATTAGATTTAAATATATTAAATTAATTATCAAAGAGTCACGATAGCCGAGCGGTTGTGTGGTCAGAATTTCGAGTCAAGTGACCCAAGTACGATCCCCAGGTGGCAGGCTCGTGCCAACGGGCTTGTTAAAAGAACTTATGTACGAATTATATCGTTGGCTTGGACAAAGAGACGACGACGGGCTCACCACCTGTCAGTTTGTCCCGAAAATATCTTCGCTGGAAGGTGGGTCGAAGACTAGACCTCTGTCTACTCCTGTATTGGTAATTGCGTGAAGATAGAAGTAGATTCATCAAAAATTAGACCTCTAACGGAGAAGAAACAGGCGAAAGAAACTCCGTAACTATCATCACTTTTGATATTTTTTTTCAAAGCAAATATAATTTTGAACATAATGATTAGATCCTGGGAGGGATCAACTTGTTCCCAGGGGTTACCGCCTATACTATACGTACCTATTCATTAATAGTACAGTAACCCTTTTTATAAAGTGTTCCTTCAATAAATAACTTGAACCTATTAACTGTTAACCTGCCTAGGTTATTTTTCGTTTATATTATAATAACCGTGTTATAACGCCAGTGAGATGCGAGCAGAATCAAGTTTACACTAACGTAAAAAGGGAAAAATAATAATAAATTATAAATATCTTCACGCAATTCTCAATACAGGGGTAGACAGAGGTCTAGTCTAGAAAATTAAGTCCCTTCGACCCACCTTCCACGGAAGATATTTTCGGGACAACGTGACAGATGGTGAGCCCGTCGCCGTAAAAAGGGAAAAGATTTGAGTTTTCGTTTGTTTACGTCAATAAGTAGCCGTTAATAAGTCACGATAGAGGAGTGGTTGGGTGATGGGATTTCGAGTCAGGAGCCCCGAGTTAAATACCCAGGTCGCCGGCTCGTACCAATGGATTTTTTCAAAAACTTATCTACGATTATATCGTTGACTTGGATATAAAGACCTCGACGGGCCCACCACCTGTCACGTAGCCAAAAAAAACTTCGTTGGAATGTGGGTTGAAAGGACTTAATTTTATAGACGTCTGTCTATCCCTGTATTGGGTATTTATTGATGTTATAGTGAGAAGATATTGTTTTTATTTAAGAAAAATTGCAATAACGTTACGCAAGATATTATGAATTTACATATAAATGACATTATTTAGCGCTACCAGTGAGTACTCGTACGAGTATGTCTAAACATTATAATTACATCAAAACATGAGAGTTGGTAGAAACCCTGCGTTCGAAGCTGAGTGGTGCGGGTTGGAATCAAGCTGGCAAATAATTGTGTGATACATATGGGAAAACTGACAATCAGTTACGTTTAGTCCATCTTAGCAATAGTACATTAGTTAAAAACTCATTGCTACTTGTCTGCCACCTGGGAATCGAACTCGGGTCTGTTGACTCGTATTCCGATCACTCGGCAATCGTGACTTACAACTACAGTAACCATGATTTAATCAAAGTCAAATCACTTATTCATCGACATAAGTAATATATAAATGATACATACATTTATCGATTGCAATTTTTTTTATTAATAAGGTTCCTCTAACGGAGAAGAAACATGCGAAGGAAACTCCGCAGGTATCCCCTTTTTTGTCATTTATAAAAAAATTAAGATTTTGATCATAGAAAAAGTAGCGATTTGATCATAGAGTAATAGCAGAATGGGAACGATCAACTTATTCCCAGGAGTTACTTTCATTAATATCAGTTTATAGTATAACTAGCTGCCCTCCGCGGCTTTGTCCGCAGTTTAACACTTAACTCGGAACCCTAATTATGTTTCTAAAATAAAATTAGCCTACGTTACTCCTTATAACATTAGCTATCTGTCAGTGAAAGTCCTGTTAAAATCGGTCCAGCCATTTCAGGGATTAGCCGGAACAAACAGACAGTCAGACAAAATTGTAAAAAAAATGTTATTTTGGGTATGTACCGCATATATTCATATACATGTTGCAAAAAAACGGTTATTTCAATATTACAAACAGACACATAATCCTTTTTATAGTTTTAATATTGTGTTGTACTGTATTGTCTTTCATAACTTTCTTAAACCTGTTAATAGCTAGGTTTTTAAAACTACGTATAGTAATTACGTGGAATACGAACTGGTTACTATAGACAAAGCATTCCGTCCTTGAGTGTGTAAAACTAAAGAAACCCGACCGGGCGAATAGTAACTCGAGCCGTCGTGAGTGCGAGCGGGAGGTTGCCGCGCCGAGCGAGACAGATGCCCTGCGCCGGCGCAGCATTGGGACGCGGCGACCGCTACTGCGGCGCCTGTATCATACGATCCTAACTCGGGACATGTTTGTTTGGAATTGTTTAAAATATTAAATATCAAGCATTTTTTGTTGATTTTTAAAGCACATAAGTTATTAAATTAAAGAGAAAAATGTTTTTTTTTTGCAAATTTCAACTGACACTGACGGGGTGAGAACCCGCGACCTCTGCCGAACCGTGGCAACCGTTGCCACGGTACTTTTATATATTTCATATGTGTATTTATATTTGATATGTATGTGTATACTATTACATTTATTAATTACGACTCCTAGACGGAAAAATTGTAAGTATATATTAATTTATGATTTATTTTAAAATATGAATAGGCGGACTTATTGTCATATAGCAATATCTACCAGTCAACTTTACTTGATGTAGAGGAATTACAAGGTGGGTGAAATAAAAATAAATTGACAAATAAAATAAAAAAGTCACGATAAAGTGGTTGGGTGGTCGGAATTTTGAGTCAAGAGACCCGAGTTCGATCCCCAGATGGCAGGCTCGTACCAATGGGTTTTTCAAAAACTTATGTACGAATTACACCATTGGCTTGGACATACAGACGGCGACGGGCTCACCACCTGTCACGTTGTCCCGAAAATATCTTCCGTGGAAGGTGGGTCGAAGGGACTTAATTGTCTAGACTAGACCTCTGTCTGCCCCTGTATTGGGAATTGCGTGAAGATATTTATATATTTGTTTTATTACAAGTGAGATATATCTTCATTTAAAATCATCACCATCTATTGCCCAAACACTCGGTTATCGTGACTTTTTTTAAAAAAAAGAAGATTTATTTTAAACAGCCATGTTTTAGATAAATCTTCTTTTTTAAAAGCGCCTAATCAAATTAAATATTACTTTGTATCGAGTACACGTGGTAACGCAACCCCACAGTACGTACAGACGTCGCAGACCTACCTCGCTCCCCCTCAACAAACAATCCTTCCCGGGCCAGGACCACAACAACTGACGAGATACGGGCAATAAGACAACTTACGAATATCACAACCATACACTTTTTACCCGCGTTTCGTATTAAATACGCTACTTTAAAAAATTATGCACTATACTAAGTTATTTAATTAAATTAAAAATATCTTTACGCCATTCCCCTACAGGGGTAGACAGAGGTCCAGACAATAAGGTCATTTCGTCATTTAATGTGTAACTATTAATAATAAATACATACCTAGATAGAGACAACGTCACATACATTGCTCTGATCCCAAAATAAGCAGCTTAAGCACTTTTGTTATGGAATAAGAAACAACTAAGTTCCCACAAACACCCAGACCTGAAGAAATGAGTGTATTTGAAAAGAAAGTAACATAAAATTAATAAATATAAGATATACAGATACGTTTAAAAATTAACACTGTCTGGTGTAAGACGCGGCCGGTGGGGTAAGAATTAGCATCTCTGAATGCCATTCCTTATTTACCTGCGTAGAAAGGGACCCCTGACTTGTGGCGAGAGTAGTTCACGACAACAGTCGAATGGTGGACTTGAAAATCGACATTATTTCTTTCAGTCCGCAACCTAAACCTATTGATACATTAAATCTAACAAACATTGTTTTTTTCCATACTGTGCCTACCCTATGGATCTATGCTTGATGTTACAGTCTATGTTTCTTTCAAATAATTGCTACATCTAACGCAAAACCATTTTTAAATCGGTCTGGCTCTACATATTAACCATTACAAACAAAAAAAAAACAAATACAAAACAAAGTTTTCCTCTTTATAATAACTGGCAGCTCCAAAGATTATCCACTTCAAACAAAAAAAAACAAAGTCTCTCTTAATATGTAATCTATATCAAAATCTATAATCGAATATCTCTTTATAATGTTATCATAGATTAGCTAGCGTAATATAATAAGTCTGAGTCACACGGTCATAGAATAATCAACAAGCGCAGACAAACTGACATATTTGAATTGTCAATGAGACCGTCGATACTACGAAGCCCGAAATAAAAAAAGCGCTCGATTCTCAAGGACACTGACAAATATGTACGTGACCACCATACCGCTAAACGTTAAACACTTGTCTCGTTGTCTGAAATGGGCTTCGGCGAAAGATTGATGTAAGAGACTACCTACCTCAGTATGGGAAATTGCGTGAAGATAAATATATATGTATGTTAGTACGATTGTGGTTTCTTGGTCGAATTGCAACGTTAAATAAATTAAAATTTACTTACACTACACTTTCCACCATTTTTTTTCTATTTTTAAATAAATACCAGATGGCAGAAAGACATTGCCTATTATTAAACTTTGATATAAACCTATTCAATGGTTATTACTGTTACTGAATTAAAAAAATTCTTTGACGTGTTATTTTTTAAGAACATATAAAATTTATAAATTTAATTAATTTAAAATTATTTGCATTAATTTAAAAGTACATAGTTTTAAAAATATGTACAAATTTATACTGATGTTTATTATTTATAATGAATTAAAATTGATGTATTGTTTCGACATTTTAGATTAATCAATTGCTGTTTTATCGTTTATTTTCGTAAATTTTCTTTTATAAGAAATTTGTACAGAATATTTTAATCTTCTGAGAAAAGCGACCCTTTGTTAACATGTTCAAATTAATAAATGAATTACTATAATTATTATATGAAAATTAATAAATGCACAACTTTTTAATTATAATTCATATATTTTTAAATGTTAAGGAAACCTCAAAAATAGTCAAAAAAACAGTTACAAACAAAACAAAAATAAAAATCGATAAAGGTCAAATGCATGATCCCGCACCAGGCAAGTTGCCATACGCAGGGACCTGCAGAGAAATAAAAAGCGCAGTCAGCAGGTGCAGGTGCTTCTACTAATTAACCTTGTCGTTCTAGCTAACTTTTGAAGCTAGAAGTTTAATCATAGTGGGTTTAGACTTTCATAAGAGCTTTAAACAAACCTTAATAAGTAAAAGAACTTTGAGTTGTCTTTGGAAAAAATATTCTACAGTAACAATAATATTAAAATTTATGATGCACTTTTGTTGGTTTTTAAAGTATGTAAGTCGCGCTGGACTTTTTGTTAATAATTTCATAAAATAAAATAAATAAATAAATATCTTCACGCAACGGACAAAGGTGTAGTCCAGACAGTTAAGTCCCTTCGACCCATCATCCACCGAAAATATTTTGGGACAACGTGACAGGTGGTAAGCCCGTCGCCATCTTTATGTCCAAGCCAACGATGTGAATCTACATAGTAAATAATTTCATAACAATTAAAAGTTTTGCACTGTCTTATTATGACAAATAATATAAACTATTTTTAATATATAAATTAACAAGAGTAAAGATTGTAAAAGTTGTACAATTATTTTATTATTTTAAGTTTATATTCTGTAATAAACAATAGTGTTTCCGCGCCTTTTCTATATACTACTGGCTATCAAAAAATTAAAAAGAAAACTCTTTGCAGTTCATCGGTACTGCGACCCAATTCTAAAGTAATAGATATTTATATCGTATACCGATACCTGTTACCGGCTCTTTATACGCGCCGTTAATAACTGTTCAGTAAGAACGCATTAAAAATGTAAAGCGGATAATGTAGGGATGATACTTAAATGCTTGTCAGATTAAGTAATTCTTGATAAGGCCTATTCTACAATATTATATCTTCACGCCATTCCCAATACTGGAGTAGACAGAGGTCTGCACGATGAAACCGTGTAGACCTCTGTTAACGATTAAAAAGTGACAGGTGGTGAGCACGACGGCGTCTTTATTTCCGTATAAAAGTTTTGAAAAACTCATTGGAACGAGCCTGCCACCTGAAGATCGAACTCGAATCTAGACTCGAATCCCAATCACCCAACCACTTGGCTACAGTGTTTATACAGTGACCCCATTAAATCACATTAGCAAAGAACAAACCATAAACAAATAGATAATACAACATCATATACAACGCTCTGACCTCAAAGTAAACATCCAAAGCACGTGCGTTATGGAATCAGAAGCAGCGAAAGTACCACAAACATCCAGACCCAAAACAATGTAGAAAAAGTGGGTTTCTGAATTGACCAGTTCGGAAATTGAACTCGGAATTTCTGTGCTGGAGAAACCTCGATAAACGGTGTATACACCGCTCGTCCACGGACGTCGTCATAGATAATGTAATGTTAACAATTAAAAAGAAATAAACAGAAGAAAAACAAACATAACAAATTAATATTACATGACATAACCTCTTTTGAAATTCAATCATTTTTTTAAAATGTACTACGTTTCCTATCATAATTTATATAAGTGCTAACTCCGCAATTTTTTATTGATTTTAAAACATTTATATGTTAGCTGATTATATAAGTTATGCTGAACTTTGTTGTTATAAAATTAAAGAGGAAATATCTTTTTCTTGTTATCTTTATAAAATCTCAGTAAGTTACTGTTAACAGTAACTTACAGAGATTTAATATAAAACCATATCATCTATAAACTGCGATTAGTTTTATTGACCGTAAAATAAAATTTTTGGCCGTGTGGTAACAGTTTACCACCTATTTTCATCTCGTGGCGCAAAATCTTAAAAATGGCAATACGTACTGACAGACTTATCATTAAGAAGTACTGCTTGCTCCAATGTTATGTGGATCCAATGTAGTGACATTAGCGGTGTGGTTGGGTGATCGGGTTACGAATCAAGAGACCCCGAGTTCGATCCCCTGGTGGAAGGCTCGTAGCAATGGTATTTTTTTTTTTCAAAAACTTACGTACGATTTATATCGTTTGATTTAACATAAAGACAACCACGTGTTCACCACCAGTCGTGTTACAAACTTCAGTGGATGTGGGGGCGAAAGGACTTAATTTATTAGATCTCAGTCCATCTGTGTTGGGAGAGGCGTGAAGGTTTTTTTTTTGCTCCAATATCCAAAACTGCAATATCCAAAGCATGATGAAGATAATTTTTATTGCTCCAATGTCCACTGCAATGTCAAGTATGATTATAAAGCAGTATATGTGATGTTGTACATATCAATGTATTTATCTTCGCTTCCCGTAACGTAACGTAGTCAACGTACACCGACTTCACCGGCGTTACGTACGTCACGCAGCCTCGGAGAGGTTAATGGTCCACCAAATAGCAAGCCCACGAGACACTCCAAGACGCGTAAACAATTGCTTTAATGACTGTATTGTGACTGTATTGTATTGTGATATTGTTTAAAACGAATTGGTTCGACTACGTTAAGAGGTTACTTAGCCACCGCCAACTGGTAAGTTGCGTGTTTTTTTTTATAGAAAAGGGAGGCATACGAGCACGTGGCTCACGTGATGGTAAGTGATTACCGCCGCCCATGAACACCCGCAATACCAGAGGCATAGCAGATGCGTTGCCGGCCTTAGAGTGCCCCCCCCCCTCCCAGAATTGGGGGAGGGAGTTGTGTGGGCCTCCGGTTACCTTCACTCACCAGACGAAACGCAGAAGTTTGTTAGACTCCTACTTCACGCCGGTATTCTGTGAGGTCGAGGTACTTCCCCGGACGAGCCGGCCCATTCATGCAACAACAAAAACTGATGCGTGGCTCTACCACTGTAAAAACATGTGCTTACATTCATACATATCAGCCTGTTGAAGTCCACTGCAGACATAGGCCTAGGAGGATTTGCCATAATCGCCACGCTTGTGCAAGTGGATTGACAATCGCAGTACCAGTACGCAGTATTTTCGGTCTTATAATTTTGGTCTGATCTTTTATAGATGGTTATCCATCTATCGGTTGCCATAACGATATTCAAGGCTGTTTCCCTTAGTCGACTCTTACGAAATCCACGGGAAAAAAGGGAGTGGTAATATTCTTACGCCGTTACCACATGGAACGTGTGCTTACTGCGTTAGAATCTGTAGCGGATGATGTGCTGCAGGAAGAGTAGCTAGACCTGGGGAGGTCATCTCCTCCGCCAGTGTGCGGTATCGGTAATCGTATATATGCGTGCAATCGTGCGAACTTCGATAGCGCGATGTAGGATGTCGGTTTTTCCTTAATCCTCCACTACCGAGCTTCTGATATGAAGATATAGATGTCGCCACAAATCTACGGGTACGTCCAAATCTTGCGAATCCGCCACTCGAGAACCGCTCGCGAGCTGCTCGCGCGCTGCGTGCAGTTACTGCAATTTTTTGGTCTAGCAAGGCTGCACGTGTGCTGTTTACTAGCGAGCAGTTTGCGCCACACACACGTAACCAGGTAACAAACAAGGCATTACGAAGCGTGTACTAATAATGCCTTGTTTTGAGGCGAAACTGTGTCGGTGGTGGCATATGTTACTTGGTGGTGGCACACTGAGCTAAAATCACTTTAATTGTGTAGTGACATCTTTGTATTTGTCTTATATCAACCTTCGCCCAAACTTTAAAAAAATTACATAGAGGTAAATCTTCGTGCTCATCACAAATTTGATATTGAGCATTAATTTTAGAATTTTAACCTTCTGAACCTTTCTCGTTGTAAGATTTAATTTGTCATTTCATTACGTTCTCGTGAGTCGACAAGGTAATGAGAAAATTTAGTTGAAATTTCAATAATCTTACGTAAATCTTCACGGTTAAATCATACAAAATTATGTTAATATTAACAATACTTATTAACTAAAAACTACAATAATCATACAGCCCTACTCCTCGTGGTACGGTACCAAGAACGTTGGTTGCAATTCCACGTTGAATGAGAGTTGTTGTTGAGCGAGAAAAGAACCAGCCCTCTTGTCACCAGCGGCTACGGCCAGTCGCTGATACAATTCCTTTAGAAACTGCTACGCGCGGGGACCCCACGGACCGATTGTCTCTACGGCAAATGGAACAAATATATAGTCTCCTTTCAAAGACTCATATTTACGCCATTACATACATACATCTTTAAAATAATTTTTCACGAGTACTAGGATATGTTTTATTTTACTTAATTTATAATTACCTGTTGTGTAATCTTCCGTGTGTATAGACGGAATTTGAATCAAGAGACCCGAGATCCGTCCCCAACTAGTAGGCTCGTACCAATGGGTTTTTCAATACTACGTACTATTTGTATTGTTGGGTTGAAAATATAGACGGTAACATACACACCACCTGTCACGTTGTCGCAAAAAAAAATGTCTTCGGGGAAGACCTATTTTCGTACCACCTGGTCGAAATGACTTAATTGAGGCCTCTGTCTGCCCCAGTTTAAACGTGATAAAATCCGTAAATATCTTTAAAATAATTTTTCACGAGTACTAGGATATGTTTTATTTTACTTAATTTATAATTACCTGTTGTGTAATCTTCCGTGTGTATAGACGGAATTTGAATCAAGAGACCCGAGATCCGTCCCCAACTAGTAGGCTCGTACCAATGGGTTTTTCAATACTACGTACTATTTGTATTGTTGGGTTGAAAATATAGACGGTAACATACACACCACCTGTCACGTTGTCGCAAAAAATGTCTTCGGGGAAGACCTATTTTCGTACCACCTGGTCGAAATGACTTAATTGAGGCCTCTGTCTGCCCCAGTTTAAACGTGATAAAATCCGTAAATATCTTTAAATTTTAAATATTTGTATTCGCGTAAATGCAAGTAATCATTATATATTAACCTGGGAATGTTTGCGAATGGTTTGCGATAATGGTCAACAGACTTAACTTCAATACATCATACATGTTAACAATCTATGAATGCTCTGTACTGTTCATAGGCCACAACCGAAAAGGAGCTTCGAGCTATTATCTAGGGCTAGCAGGGGTCCAAACAATAAAAAAATTAGAAAAAAATTAAATACCTTCACGCAATTCCCAATACAGGGGTAGACAGAGGTCTAGTCTAGACAATTAAGTCCGTTCGAGCCACCTTCTACCGAAGATATTTTCGGGTCAACGTGACAGGTGGTGAGCCCATCGCCGTCCACACAATTAAGTAATTGAGACTTTCACCGAAGACACTTTTGGGACAACGTGAGAGGTGAGCCCGTCGCCGTCTTTATGTCCAAGCCAACGATATATATAGCACATAATTTTTGAAAAACCTCATTGGTGCGAGCCCTGGGGACCCAACTCGAGTCTCGAGGCACGAATTCCGATCACCTAACCGCTCGGCTATCATGTAAAAATAGTTTAATAATATAAAATATGTAGTGTAATTAATGTCAATAGTACAAATAAAATCACAATTAAAAAAAAAAGATTTTTGGGTCTGGTATTTTTCAATACATTTACACAGTAGCCTTTTAAGACACCAAACAGGGGTTCAATATTCCAGACTTTCCACTTATCACCTCTTACGACATCCAAGAAGTAACGCGGGGAGAAATGTTTGCAGTGTACTACAGTTTCTATGGCTTCCATCCGAGGTATTGTTGTCACTTAAATGTAGGGGGTAGTAGGCTAGATGATTACGTTCTTACGACATGGCTATATAGTGCTTTGCTTAACTTATAATGCCTTATGAGAGTCACGATAGCCGAGTGATTGGGTGGTCGGAATTTCGAGTCAAGAGATTCGAGTTCGATCCGCAGGCTCGTGCCAATTGGTTTTTCAAAAACTTATTTACGAATCATATCGTTGACTTGGACATAAGACGGCGACGGGCTCGCCACATGTCACGTTGTCCCGAAAATATCTTCGGTGGAAGGTGGGTCGAAGAGACTTAATTGTCTAGACCAGACCTTTGTGTGTGTGCCCCTGTATTGGGAATTGCATAAAGATTTTTATTTATTTTATTTATAATGCCTCATGCATATTCGGCCTTATGCCTTCTACATCAACAATAGTTCAGAGTTGTCTATTGCTAAATATTCGTCGATACCACGCGGTATTTAATCTATATACAGTACACTTTATTACGAGTCGATGTCTACTCTTTGAAGCGTATCAAAGAAACTTTGTACTCAATATAAACCAACTCGATACATTGCCATTCTAAATCATTGGCGCGCGGTGTACAGAGTAATGAAAACAGCAGTTTCCAAAAACCTTTTAAGTTTTAAAGATCAGAGACTAGCTTTCAAAGTTATTTTTTTGCGAATAACAATAAAAATAGAGTCTAGAAGTATATGTCTCCGGTCAGACTGTCAATAAACAATATTTTTATCTTCTTTCTCAATACGAGGATATTTAGTCCTTTCGGCCGCGTCTTTATTGGGACAATGTGACAGATGGTGAGCCTGTCGCTAGTTTACTGTCCAAGTCTAGAATACAAATAGAACACAGGTTTCGGAAAAACTCATTTGTTTCTGACTCCTGAAGATTGAATTCGTGTATACTGAATTCCGTACATCTAACTTTTTAATTTTATTTGTTTTTTTTTTTATTAAAACGCCATTACAATTTGATGCCTAAATGTCAGAAAAATTATACAGTATTTCATGGTTATTTTGAATACTAAAGAATAAGCTTATGCATTAGCTCCAATACTCATGGAAAAAAAGAACTGACTGTATGCTCATTAGGCCTTTGCCAATCCTAGGGGATGAAAACAACATTAATATATCTACAGTTATATATGGTTATTCTAAAAACAAATTAAGAATTTATATAAAATATTCCAATCGCAAAAATATATATAAGCCTGTACCGGTTTGAAAAGTTAGGCCACCAGAAGAATCGAGTAAAGCTTCTGGGTTATTTCGAAACAGTTTAGGCGTCAAATATAAACTTGAATGTTTATGGTCTGATCTTTGAATTAGACATCGTCAATTGAGTTGGCTGTATTATATAGGCTAAGAATAATACCACGCCTTACCTTCTCGTGGCCATGGGAGTCGTGAGAGGCCTCAAAGGTACCTTAATTTTAATATCGCAAGGGCTGTGTCCTGTGTAGACTCGAATTTCACCTCCTGTAGGTACAGACAAACCTAAAAAACCAGGAAGTTTGAAACTACTGTTCATCAATATTTATACATGATTTCCATCGATCATCATTTTGTTATTCTACCAGTTTCGTAATGAGGTTCCTCTAAAAAAGATAAAACACGCGAAAGAATCTCCGTGTATATCCCCTTTTTATAATTTTATATAAGTAACTATAATATTGAAAAATTCGATACACGAATATAATATTATAAATAAATAAATATCCTCACGCAATTCCCAATACAGGGGTAGACAGAGGTCAAGTCTAGACAATTAAGTCCCTTTGACCCACCTTCCACCGAAGATATTTTCGGGACAACGTGACAGGTGGTGAGCCCGCCGCCGCCTTTATGTCCAAGCCAACGATGAAATTCGTACATAAGTTTTTGAAAAACTCATTGGTACTGCCACCTGGGGATCGAACTCGGGTCTCTCGACTCGAAATTCCGACCACCCAACAACTGGCCTATCGTGACTTCTATTGAACATGAATAATGAATATAATATTGAACATGAATAATTAGAAACAGCATGGTAGCGATTAACTCATTCCCAGCAGTTACTGCCATATATATTTATAGTATAATAACCCTTTTCATCAACATTTTCTTAATTAAATGTTTAAGATCCTTCTCTGCATGAGAGTAGTCTGCTTCATAAATAGCAATGTTACATGTTTTATATATTGTTATCTGAAAAATTAATCGGATCGATCGACACAAGCGATTAACGAGTTGCGACATCAACATCTCAACATCAGAGGCTGCCAGTGACGAACTATTCAGGAAACATAACAATGTCCTATATTGCGCTATCGATGTTCTCACAATTCCAAGCATACACTGGTGAAGAAGATGGTCTATCCACGAACACCCAACCTAACGGGTGGCTAACCTTTTTCTTCAGCACAGCACATCATCCACTATAAACGAGGACTTTCATCGCTGACTTGGACAGCAGGTCGACAACATACTCGACACCTCTTCCAAAAAAACCTCTGGTGATACGATCAAAAAGTCACGATAGCCAAGTGGTTGGGTGATCGGGATTCGAGTTAAGAGACCCGAGTTCGATCCCTAGTTGGCAGGCTCGTATCACCGGCTTGGGCATAAAGACGGCCACGGGCTCGCCACCTGTCACGTTTTCCCAAAAGCACCTATGCCAGCATTGAAAAATTTGTGTGAATATGAAAAAAGTTCAAAATGTATACCTCATATTATATAGTCTATATTATTTAGTCTCAGATATTACTTGGCGTTAAATATCATCTACTGAGTCGATACACAAACTGTCCAAAGGAGCCAATGGTTGATATCAGCTCTACAGTTTAAAAGAAGAGTTTGAGTCATGATAGCCGAGTGGTTTGGTGGTCGGAATTTCGAGTCAAGAGTACCGAGTTCGATCCCCAGGTGGCAGGCTCGTACCAATGGGTTTATCAAAAACTTAACATTCTCACATAAGTCGAGGTGCAATGGGCAAACAGATCCTTTCAAAAAATCCTTTTAAACTATAAATAAATATCTTCACACAATTCCCAATACAGGGGCAGACAGAGGTCTAGTCTAGACAATTAAGTCCCTTCCACCCACCTTCCACCGAAGATATTTTCGGGACAACGTAACAGGTGGTGAGCCCGTCACCATCTTTTATGTCCTAGCCAACGATATAATTTTTATAATAAACTGTTGTCATTTTTCGATTTTCTACGTATTTAAAATTCTTATATGTTAAAACAACACGAATTGAAAAAATTTGGCTTATCAAGGCTTTTTTGTGTTGAAATTAGAATTTCTTAGTGTCCGTAGTTCAAGTGACTTAAACGGCATTATCTAAATAGTATCCAGACGTGAGGGTACGGACGGAGCTATCTCCACGTATCTCGGTCCTCAATTTATTGATTCACTTTATAAATAACCTCTCCCTGGTTGACTTCAAATAGTCTGACACAGACCTTTCATTATTTGTAAATTACTATTCGATGAACTGGTAGCAGAGTTGGTAATGACCTGCCTTCGAAGCTACAGTTTGCGGGTTCGAATCCCTGTATCAACAGGAATGTTTGTACGACAGGTCATAGATTGTTATATATGTATGTCTATTAAAATAAAATATGTAAACTTATCGTTAGACGTAAATAGTCTCACCACCAGTCACGTAGTCCGAAATAGTTTCCGATGAAAGGCAGGTCGAAAGATTTTGTCTTGATTATCTATGCTTCTGTCCAACTAATATACATAAATAAATAAATAAATATTTTCAGGCAATTCCCAATACAGGGATCGACAGAAGTCAAGCCTAGACAATTAAGTCCCTTTGATCCACCTTCCACCGAAGATATTTTCGGGACAACGTGACAGGTGGTGAGCCCGTCGCCGCCTTTATGTCCAAGCCAACGACGAAATTCGTACATAAGTTTTTGAAAACTCATTGGTACTGCCACCTGGGGATCGAACTCGGGTCTCTCGACTCGAAATTCCGACCACCCAACAACTCGGCTATCGTGACTTAATTATTATTAACTTTATACTTAATTACTATTAACATTAAATGAACTTGAGAACTTAATTTTAGAAAATACACAACTTAAAAAAGAAATAAATCATTTAAACGAACAGAATAATTCATTAAAAATTATATGTAAAAGCCCATTGTCTCTAAGAAAAAAATCAGTTACATCAAGCAGTAAAACACGACGAAAAGTCTGAAAACGGACTGGCATAATTCACCAACACAAAAAAATGCATAAACAACCAAACACTTTCAACAAAACAGATGAGTGTATAAAGTCGAAGGACCTATATACCCAAATAACACTCCCAAGCATTTGATAAATAGACAGATTTCATCGCCATTCAGCAACCTAATATGCTGTTCAGATAAAAAAAGAACCAAATCTGTATCAACTCCAAACACAAAAGAAATACTGCTAAAATTACCACTTCAAGACAAAAAAACTATTTATATAACCGGTGGGCGTCAATGTATTGGGTTATCACATAAATTAATAAAGTCTAGAACAAACACTACGTACGAAAAATACCAAATCATGTCTTTATTAAGCCGGAAGCTGACACGGAAGAAATCCTAAAGACGTGTAATGGAAACAATTTTACCTCGAGAGACTGTTTGATACTAAGTGCCGGAGAACATGATAAAAATCCATATAAAATTATGACTGAATTAAACCAAGCACTTAAAATTCTAACTCAGCAGTGCATTGTACTAGTACTAGGAATTAAAAAAAATAACTTCTTAAGAGAAAGTAAATTAAATAATATGTTGAAATATATATGTAAGCAATACTCTAGCAATTGTTACTTTATAGATAATTATAACTCATTTGAACCAATGTCTGGACTATGTCAAAAAATTAATTTAATTTTAGATCAACTTTACTATGATTCAAAGTTCTTACGATTTATGAAACGTGGAGCAATTCAAGGAGATATATACAGGAAAAAATATAATACTGAAACTGACGTTATAAATAATAAAACCGGTAATAAAAATTCTAAGATTATACAAAATAAAATAACTCACTATTTTCAACAGTTCAAAAAACCTTCTTTTCACCAGAAAGAAAAAATTCAAACCAAGCTAACTACTTTCTTTCCAAAAATACCTAAAACTAATTTTTTTCGTGTTAAATAAAATTGATAGTCCATTTTTACACTTATGCACCAAAATATTGCAAGCTTACTTCATAAAATGTATTTTAGAAGAAGTACTGGAACAATACAAACCTGATGTTATATGTATATCTGAAACTTTTATTCGCACAGGCTGTGAAAAAATGTAAAGATACACAATTATAATTTAGCGGCGATATACTGTAGAAAAAATCCAAAATAGAGGTGGCGTTTGTATCCTAACAAAAAAAGAATTACATTATATAACTCTTGATACTATTCTAAAATTAAGTTCTGATGAGGTTTTTGAGTGTTGTGGTATTGAATTATCGTACCATAATTTAATTATAATCTGTATATATAGGACCCCAAAATCTAATATTAATAGTTTTTCCATAAATTAGAAAATTTACTGTATATATTAACAAAAAATGAGAAATACAAAATAATCTTAGCG
Organism: Sericinus montela; assembly: GCA_029286605.1. NCBI lineage: Eukaryota > Metazoa > Arthropoda > Insecta > Lepidoptera > Papilionidae > Sericinus > Sericinus montela. Next base: position 186,645 of record JAGSMR010000119.1, on the reverse strand, counting down.
GGAGACCTCAATATTAACACGAATAACAATTGTCCTAACACAACTAAATTGCTTGACTTAGTAATTAGTTATAACTTTATAATGCACATTAATAAATCCACTGTTTTAACTCATGCATAGATCATATAATAAGTAACATTCCTAATGCATATGGTGAACTACTAAATTTGGCACTCTCCGATCATAACACGGCTCAGTTTCTAAAACTACCCATAGAAACAACTCGCACCCTTTAACACATTATTTTGTGTTCAGAAGAGATTACTGCAAAGAGAATATCTTAAAATTTCGCCATTGCTTACAAAGCCTAAAATTCTTGGACGTCTATAAAGAAAGCAATATTAATAAAGCCTTTAATCATTTCTATGACTTGTTTTTACTATTCTATAACTTATGCTTTCCGGCTGAGCGTATAAAAGTTACAAACTTTACTCGACAACCTAAATGGCTTACGAAAGGTATAAAGACTAGTTGCAAAACAAAACGTTATTTACAAATTAAATATTATAAGAATAAATCAGAAGCAAACAAATTGAAATACAAAAATATAACAAACTGCTAAGAACATGTATACATACTTCAGAAAAAAATGCTAATAGCCGTCATATAATTCGCTCTAAAATAAGTCTAAAGCAGCGTGGAATCTTATAAAAGTGAATCAAATGATCTAAAAACAAAAGAATTCATTACAAAGTTGAAAGTTAATGGAACTGAAACGAATAGTCCAACAAAAATAGCAAACGCTTTAATGAATATTTTATAAACATTAGTAATAAAAAAAGACGAACAAATGCTGCAATACTAACAAAAATACGATAGTGAATAGCATTTTCCTGAAACCATACGGACACAATGAAATTATGAAAATGATAAAGTCACTTAATGACACAAATTCTGTCGGATACGATGGAATTTCAACTAAAGTGTTAAAACATTGTAGTAGAGACATTATATCGACTTTGACATATTTAATCAACCTTTCTTTTGACAATGGACATTTCCCTGATCGCCTTAAATTTTCAATCGTTAAGCCTCTATATAAAAAGACAATAAACAACTAGTAAGTAATTATCGACCAATAACATTAGTGTCGATTTTCTAAGCTGTTCGAAAAAGCTATGCATAAAAGAATAAATGAGTTTTCTTCAAGGTTTAGTATATTGAAGAAGGAGCAATATGGTTTTCGTTGCAATAAATCTACGACACATGCTTTATTTAATCTTATTTGTATGATAATTGATAGTTTAGATTCAAAAAATTAACTACTGTGACATTCTTTGATATGACTAAAGCTTTTGACTATGTGTCACATCAGATACTACTGCAAAAACTAGAGGATTTAGGAATTAGAGGCCAAGCATTGCGCTGGATTCAATCATATTTAAGTGACCGAAAGCAAAGCGTAATAGTTGAAAATCTTAATGCATACAATGAAATCGTAAATTATGAATCAAAATGCATGTATAACAGATTTGGTGTACCACAAGGTAGCATACTTGGGCCACTTCTATTTCTATTTTATATTAATGATCTTCCTGACGTAACAAAAAAATATGACATTATATGCTGATGATATTTCAGTTTTGGTAAATTCTAATAATAATTGTGACACTAATTTATTACAAAATGACATGAACAATACTATAAAATTGATAATAAATTGGCTAGAACTTAATAATCTTGACATTAACATTAGCAAAACTAAATTCATTCATTTTATTAATAGAAATAAACATGGACACGAAAAATAATGAATATCCAGTACAATGCACAAACAATACACATGGTTGAAGAAACATCTTTTCTCGGAATTCAAATCGATAGAAATTGTACCTGGAAATCACATGTAGATAAAATTTGTAAAAATTAATCGATTTGTATACGTCCTGCGCAGGCTAGCTAAAGTATCTTCTATGGATACTGCGCTCAAAGCATACTATGGATATATTTATTCAATACTTAACTACGGAATTTTAATTTGGGAAACTCTTCACACATAAATAGGGCTTTCCTTGCACAAAAAGTGTGTTCGTGCAATGTGTAATATACCATTTTATGAATCATGCAAACCGCATTTTAAAAACTTAAAGTCATGACACTTCCTGTATATATATTTTTGAAGTAGCCAAATTTGTAAGATATAATCCTGATATTTTTCTAACTTTAGCAGATGTTAACCATTCAAAATATTTTAGAAACCAAAATAAACTTATTCTTAACAAAATACCCAAAACAAAATTGTTTCTCAACAATTGCTACGCAGTATGCGTAAAGATATATAATGCATTGCCTAATGAAATTAAGTCGCATAATAAGAAAAGATTTAAAAATGTTCTAAAAAAATGGTTAATAGATAAGATGTTTTACTCAATAAAAGAATTATTTGATGAACGTTAACATTAAGACTACTATTTGACAATTACTGAATACTAAAATTACTAAAAGTCTTCTTTAAATTTGTATAATGGATTAATTCAGTCTAAATTCAGAACATAACAAATTTCTTAATATGATTATTGTACAATGTTTATTTTAATTGTTTTACTTTTTTTTATTGTTTGCCTGAATCCAATAACAATTTCATTTTCGAATATTTATCAATATTTAATTATAAAATTTTGTACGCCAGAAATGGTCAATGTGATGAGATCTTATGCAATGTTACTGTGTCAACCTGTATACCCACATTATACAAATAAACAAAATTAAATTAAATTAAATTAAATTAATATACGAGCAGATATATGTTTTTTACTTTATTAGATACAATTTCAACAATACCAAACTTGTCATTCTTACGTTATAAATATGAATATTTGTATGTTTAGATGTTTCTTTCTCAATCACACTGATCGGTTGAATGGATGTGAATGAAATTTCGTCCATTTAACGAACCACTAATGTCGATATTTCATTGAATTTATTCGTTTAGTTTCGATCATCTTCACGCAATTCCCATTACAGAGACAGAGGTCAAGTCTAGATAATTAAGTCCCTTTGACCCACCTTTCACCCAGGATATTTTCGGGACAACGTGACAGGTGGTGAGCCTGACGCCGTCTTTATGGCCAAGCCAACGATATAATTGGATCCCATAACACGTGCTTTAGCTACTTACTCTGGAATCAGAGTACGGTTGCCACATGGCCAGGAAATCAGGGAACGTCTCCCGGAATTTTTAATCCTGTCCCGTGTCCAGAAATTATATATTATGTCCCGGATTCTGGATACTTAGTTTTTACCATTGAGTATGCTCAAACCATACCAAACATACCAAATACACAATATGTAGTAAAGCTAACTTTTAACATTAACTAAAACATAAAAAAGCATTTGAAAATGATATGAACTAATAGCATTGGTGAGGCTAAATACATATTTCCAATGTATAAAATTCTCGTATCATAGTGTTACGTGTTACACTCCGCCGTAACGTCTTGACCTATTCTTATGATTTTTTTTTATTATTCGGTAGGTCTGTGAATCGGTCATAATCTGGTTTTTCAACCCCTTAATTATATATGACCCACCCCTAAATACTTTCTTTTTTATTTTTTACATTAAAAATAAATACAGCCATAAATGTTCAACCTTCTGTCATTAAAATCTATTTTTAATAGCTATATTCATTATTTATATGGTAAAACAACGTTTGCCGGGTCAGCTAGAATCCGAAGAGAAAGTCCTGGAAATAATAATGTCAATATTTGGCAAACTAAGAACAGAGCAATGTGTGTGAAGCAGTGAACTCATAGCTTTTCGATCATGAGATCAGCTGGGATCATTGTCATGGTCCTAACTTATCTCAGGATCCACTAGTACTAGAGAATAGAGACAAGTACTGATAGTAAGTAAATAATATAATAAAAACATATTTTTAATAAATAGTACACATTCGTAGTACAAACTACTGCGTTATCCAATTCCCAATGGCCTTACATTCAGTAATAAATCGCCAGTTAATGCGGGTGTGTTTCTTGAATATATTTAAATAAATAAAAATAAAAATCTTCACGCAATTCCCAATACAGGGGTAGACAGAGGTCTAGCCTGGACAATTAAGTCCCTTCGATCCACCTTCCACCGAAGATATTTTCCGGACAACGTGACGGATGGTGAGCCCGTCGCCGTCTTTATGTCCAAGTCGACGATATAATTCGTAGATAAGTTATTGAAAAACTCATTGGTACGAGCCAGCCACATGGGGATCGAACTCGGGTCTCTTGACTCGAAATTCCGACCACCCAACTACTCGGCTATCGTGACCTTATATTGAATATATTTGAAATATTTTTGTAATTATTAACACACAGCTGCAGTCAGAGGTAAATTAGTTATTTGTTTTCATTCTCGTTATACTTTAATTATTTGTTAAAACTTTCATAGAGTCAACTGTGTATAGGCGGACTTAAAGCCCGTGGGATTCTCTATCAGTCGACCTTTGGGTGATGAAATTAACTAGGTGAAGAAGATAAATATGAGGGAGAAACATTTAATTTAAATGCACCTATTACTTGAAAGATAGAATTGAATATCTGAGTACCTTACATTCTCTTCCGCTCTGCTCTCAAAATAATTTTCTGCTAAGTACTCCTAAACACTCCTATTTCTTCTATGCTAACTCTTTCACTGTAACCGCTATACGACTTAGGAGTTCTCTTCCCTTTTATATTAATAAACCTCTTTCTATAGTAGAAATTAAATTAAATCTCCATTACCTATCCACTAACTTAATTTACCTTCTTATCCTTTATATATAAGTTCTTTAGTTTTATGTGATACATATACTATATATTATATATATCATATTATTTACATTATTTGGTACACCCTTGCCGCTTTCTTTAGAAGAATCCTTTTTTCCTAAGGTTGCCTGGAAGAGCTTAAACAGCGATAAGGCCGCCTGTTGTACTGATGTCCGTATTAATTGTAAATACTATATGTCTCTTGCTGTACAATAAAACACATTTTACTTTAAATATTATTAACACTAAAATTTTTATTTAAAAAAATATCTTCACGCCATTCCCAGTACACCTTCCACCTAAGACATTTTGGGATAACGTGGTGGTGAGCCCGTCACCGTCTTTATGTCAAAGCCAACGATGTGAATCGTACATAGGTTTTGAAAAAACCCATTGCTACGAGCCTGCCATCAGGGGATCGAACTCCGGGTCTCTCGATTCGAATGCCGATCACCCATTAACACGGCTATCGTGACTTTTAAATGTAAAATTTTTATTTAATTATTATTAATCAAAATTTTTTCTCATTACCTTAATCCACTCACGAGAACGTAACGAAATGACACATTAAATTTTACTTAAACGAGAAAGGTTCAGAAGGTTAAAATTCTAAAATTAATGCTCTATGTCAAATTTGGGATGAGGACGAACATTTACCTCTATGTAATTTTTTTAAAGGATTGGGCGAAGGTTGACATGAGACTAATATAAAGATGTTACTATACATTTAAAGTGATGATGGCCCAGTGATTTACCATCGTTTACGATTGGCCCACGCAACGGTTTTTATCCTGTCGTAAGTAAAAAATAAATAAATATCTTCACGCTATTCCCAATACAGGGGTAGAGATCTAGTCTAAACAATTAAGTCCCTTCGACTCACCTTTCACCATAGATATTTTCGGGACAACGTGACAGGTGGTGAGCCCGTCGCCGTATGTAAGTACTTCCGTTATTTCCGTAACACAAGTTCTTTGGGATCAAAGCATGTCATTTTGTCCCTATCAAAGTTTATTATAATGTAATTAACCTATTTCTCTATCCATCATTTGAGGGCCTGAGCACGTAATTAATTAAGAACTACAATAGTTTTATTACAATCAAACTCTGTGAACACGTTACCGCGACTGCAGGTGTTAATATCGCGGTCGACATTTTGTTTATTGTATCCGAGACGAGCCGCGGTCTGCGAGCTGGAATATGCAGATCATTGTAATAATTGTTGCGGAGCCGTGCTCTTGGTTCCTTTTAATTGATGTTGAAACGGAATTCGGTTGTCATTATTGAATTTACTTGAAAATATTGTGCAAGAAACATTATTACTGTTACATAGTCTTTGACAAGGTTGGCAAAGAACAGATCGCCAAGTGTCACTCTTCATACATGCACGTCTAGGTGTCCGAGAACCTTTGACCCTCACCTCTTTGAGCAATTTGCTCACATGGTCTTCCAAAGTCAGTCTCGACCTACTTCGACTGCTTTTATCGTTGACTTTATTTGTTCTTTCACTAATTCGCACATATGTACCATAAATAAGTACCAATGAGTTTTTCCAAAACTTCTGTACGATTTATATCGTTGGCTTTGACATAAAAACGGTCACACGCTCACCACCTGCCACGTTGTCTCAAAACATTTCGGTGAAAGGTGTGCTGAAAGGACTTGATTGTCTAACCTAAAAATGCAGCTAATTTGTATTTTCACGCCGTTCCCAATACGGAAAAAGAAATAGGTCTAGACAATTAAAGTTCTTTTGATCGACCTTCCACCGAAGACATTTTTGGGACAACGTGACAGGTAGTGAGCCTGTACGCCTTCTTTACTTCCAGTCCAACGATATAAATCTTACATCATTTTATTTTTTTTGAAATAAAACCCATTGCGACCTTTTGGGGATCAACTCGGGTCTCTTGACTCGAATTCGATCACTCAACCACTCGGCTATCGTGACTGTTCTGAGAATGAATCTTTAAAAGCAATAAATATCATTAAAATGAATTTTACAACATAGCTCACGCAGACTCTTAACTCTAGCCAATGGAGAGAGGATTGACTAGAAAAGTTCGAGTGTAATGAAAACTTTTTAATCATTCCGAAAATAACAGACCAGCATGAGTCTGACTGGCGTGCAACGGCGCCAAAGTTTCGAAGTGTCAGGTATTACGATCGCCGATCTGCTTGCCGAGCATAGCGATTATGGCACATCCTCCTTATTAGAGAAGACTATGTCCTGCAGTGGACTTTTACAGACCGTTATCTGATATACAGATTTGAAGGCTAACTTTGATTGTTTTTGTATAGTATATTTAATTTTAAACTAGTTTTAGGTACCGTACGAGTATAGTGTACAGTAGATTAAATATAATGAAGCATAATAGTGCCTTCTTTGTTTTCGATTCCCATACCTCAAGTGCTTTAGCATCTTACATAGGGATCAGGGCAGTGTATGTGATGTTGTCCTTATCTATATATGTATTTATATATTATTAATCATTTTCTTTACACACTGTCCCGGACGCAGTAGCCAGAGAGAAAAGACGCCATGTATCACGATCCTTACATATCTCTCGCTTCTTTCAGATTCATCATTTTATCCATACATACACGGCTAATTATCCGAGTGATCTTGATCACTCGGATAATTAGCCGTGTATTATAATTAGCTCTCCTCTTCGATCAATTTGGTCACATGGTCTTCGAAAGTTAGTCTAGGCCTACCTCAACATTTTTTAATATTAACTATATATTTTCTTCACCACTCGGTCTTTACTCATATCAATTTTAGTGTTAAGGTCATCTTTCAAACCTTTTTCATCTTTTCACCTAAATAACCTAAAATAACCTTAAAATAAATAATTAGGTTCAGTAAGTATGAATATTTAGTAGGTATGTTAGACAGGTTTGGTCAGATGATGACACGTTTGTTATGAATTTCTTCATAGTATAATCTAGGGAATATAAAAACAATAAATATTATTGTATTTTTTACAAGCCTTCACGCAGTGCCAATACACAGACAAAGATATTTTTGAATTTTACTTTAAATAAGGTTGTGTGTCGATTAAAATTCTCGCAAACAGAGAAACGATTCATTAGAAAATCGTAGATAATATTTAACAAACTCTTAGCCTAATAAAACCTCCGAGCGAACAGAAAAACTTCAGCCCGAACAAAGTTTTTAATTTAAAACATAAACCCGACCGACCGATGCTGTGTTTGAGGCGTAAAATAAAATTAATAAGGAATATTTTCGGCCTATTTATAAAAGGATTCAATCTTATTTTCCGTTAAATAGACAGGTATTTACGTACAGTACGTAACGGACTATCGTTTTCAATTAAAGTTAATTAAGACTCCATCATGAATAGACATACGACAACTGACAAAAAAACCCATTTTATGTTTATAATCCGTAACAATGGCATATTTTTAAACTAACATAATACAGTTTCCTATTGCGCATTGTGAATAGGTACCTCGAAGACGCATAAAACAGCTTATGCAGTGTTCTGCGTATGCAGAGTACGGTTTGTGCATACCTTTAGTTATCAAATACCAGTCGAGCATCGCACAAACTGCAATACGTCGCTTTTGTTTACCGGCCGGCATCGCCACGGCTCTACTCGATTCCAAGAATACTCTATACAATTATCGATACTCTGCTCGCATTACAGTACCTGCACCGTGTGCCTAAGGACAAGTCTAAGCCGATTACAGAACCGGTAACAGGGTAGAACAGGAATGGCCGTGCGTTTTCTACTCACAATCGATACAAAAACATCGATTCGAAACGATTCAACGGTCGCGCTGCGAGTGTCGTCCCTTTCTGAATGAATGTTATGTTGAAAAATCGTATTGTGATCGCGCGATGGCTTCCTACAACAAACCAACGTGTTGAAGACAAAAAAAAATGCGAGCCGTCATCTCATATCGACGTCCCGCCCGCACGGGCGTCACTGACAGACGCGCAATGTCGCGGCCCGAGCGCTGAACCAATGTAAAATCACTTTACTGGCGTTTCGTTTTTTGTTAACGCCATCGCAAAACATTACACCATCACTGGACACTGGTAGTGGCGCACCGTTAGGGCGGTGGCTCTCTCACCTGAGCCTGACAGGCGGCGGGATGTTGAACGCCGGGAACAATTTCGCATTGGGACTCTCGAACAGCATCGCGATCGTTTATTTTTTCTTCGTTTCACCGCGCGCGCATTGTGCACACTTCCACACGATGTGGCGGCCGGCCGAACACTGCCGGTTTGTAGAGGGCACCGCCCTCGTCCTCGCGCTCGTGACGTCACCGCCTGACAGGATGAACGGCGTCCCTCTTATTCGCGGCACGTTAGACGGAGACGTGTGCAGTTAAGACTGCAGTAGTGGCGAGCGTATTGTATAGTTGAGCCCTCTTATGTCGTTGCTTGTAGGGCTTCGCTCGACGGCCGTGCTTGCCGCCCGCCGCTCGTGCGTGAGGCAGTTAAGTCCCATCTGTCCCTGTATTTAGTTCCGACGTTTCCAAGTAAACGCACCAACCAACCCAAATCCAAATCCCTCCGTTATTTAGTCTCCAATGTTTGTCAATTCATCAACTAATTAGTTTCAATCGATGTTCATCATTCGAAGAGATGATTCTTCTTTACTGAACTGACCGTTGATTGTTTCCGACAGTTAGAAATGTCAGTGGAGTCGGTACAGCATCGTGATCAACTTTCACATTGTTCCTAAGTACACGTTCATCTTTACAACTCGTTCGATCCATTCCGTTTGATACTTCATTAACTGTAAACGCAATTCACCTCTTCGTCTTCCAAGCAGGGTCGTATTTGGAAGAAGAAGAGACACTAAGTCTAAGTCTAAGACACTTGTGTTCTTAAACAACGTTATCCTTTAAGTAATTCTTTTATAAAGCTTGGCGTGCTCTGTAGAGCACGACAGTACTTCATGCCGGCCCACCGCTTGCAACTTTATAAGGCGCAGGTTCGGCCGCACATGGAGTACTGTTCTCATCTCTGGGCGGGGGCACCTCAGTGTCAGCTCCTTCCATTTGAACGTATCCAACGAAGCGCGGCTCGAATCGTCGACGACCATGTTCTATCTGATCGGCTAGATCCCTGGCGTTGCGAATCTCTTTGAATTTTTTACAAGATGTACTATGGGGAGTGCTCCGAGGAATTGTCCGGATTAATCCCAGCCGCTGAATTTCACCATGGTATCTTACGGCATAGTCAAAAATTCCATCAACATCATCTAGATGCTTGCATTGATGCTTGGCATTCCACAATATTGCATTTTTCACGGAATTTTCTGCCACGCACTTGCACTTTATGGAACGAGCTGCCGTCAGCGGTTTTTCCGGACCGATACAACTTAGGGACCTTCAAGAAAAGAGCCTATACCTTTCTCAAAGGCCGGCAACGCATGCCTTGCCATTCCTCCGGTATTGCAGGTGTTCATGTGCGGCAGTAATCACTTACCATCACGTGAGCCACTTGCTCGTTTCCCTCCGTATTCTATTAAAAAAAAACACTTACATAGATAGGGATCAACATCACATACATGACGATGTAAATCGTACACAAGTTTTTGAAAAAACCCATTAGTACGAGTCTGCCACCTGGGGATTAAACTCGGGTCTCTTGACTCGAAATTCCAACCACCCAACCACTCGGCAATCGTGACTAGCTATATCTTGAGTATGTATGTAATCTTGAGACACAGTATCGATGACCTTGAACTGCATGATTTACGTATTCAGGTTAGCCGCTCGCCAGGTGGGAGTTTTTTAAAGTCGATATTTTACATTATTCAAATCAAATGAATTCAAATCATTTATTTATCGACATAAGAATGCACATTCGTTTATTGATATTCATTTTTAATCTACCACCGTTTCGTAATGAGGTGCCTCTAACGGAGAAGAAACAGGCGAAAGAAACTCCGTATATATCCTCCTTTTCGGTCACTATATTTTTTTTACAATATAATGTATCATACAAATATATGTGATATTTTCTAGAAATAGCTTTATATTATAATAAACCTTCTTAATAAGTTTTCTTTAATAAATTTCTAAACCTGTTAAAAGGCAGGCTTTGCACATTTACAATATTATTATAAGATACAGATAAATTGTTGAAGACAAAAAAATGCGAGCCGTCATCTCATATCGACGTCCTGCCCGCACGGGCGTCACTGACAGACGCGCAATGTCGCGGCCCGAGCGCTGAACCAATGTAAAATCACTTTACTGGCGTTTCGTTTTTGTTAACGCCATCGCAAAACATTACACCATCACTGGACACTGGTAGTGGCGCACCGTTAGGGCGGTGGCTCTCTCACCTGAGCCTGACAGGCGGCGGGATGTTGAACGCCGGGAACAATTTCGCATTGGGACTCTCGAACAGCATCGCGATCGTTTATTTTTCTTCGTTTCACCGCGCGCGCATTGTGCACACTTCCACACGATGTGGCGGCCGGCCGAACACTGCCGGTTTGTGAGGGGCACCGCCCTCGTCCTCGCGCTCGTGACGTCACCGCCTGACAGGATGAACGGCGTCCCTCTTATTCGCGGCACGTTAGACGGAGACGTGTGCAGTTAAGACTGCAGTAGTGGCGGAGCGTATTGTATAGTTGAGCCCTCTTATGTCGTTGCTTGTAGGGCTTCGCTCGACGGCCGTGCTTGCCGCCCGCCGCTCGTGCGTGAGGCGGTTAAGTCCCATCTGTCCCTGTATTTAGTTCCGACGTTTCCAAGTAAACGCACCAACCAACCCAAATCCAAATCCTCCGTTATTTAGTCTCCAATGTTTGTCAATTCATCAACTAATTAGTTTCAATCGATGTTCATCATTCGAAGAGATGATTCTTCTTTACTGAACTGACCGTTGATTGTTTCCGACAGTTTGAAAATGTCAGTGGAGTCGGTACAGCATCGTGATCAACTTTCACATTGTTCCTAAGTACACGTTCATCTTTACAACTCGTTCGATCCATTCCGTTTGATACTTCATTAACTGTAACGTAATTCACCTCTTCGTCTTCCAAGCAGGGTCGTATTTGGAAGAAGAAGAGACACTAAGTCTAAGTCTAAGACACTTGTGTTCTTAAACAACGTTATCCTTTAAGTAATTCTTTTATAAAGCTTGGCGTGCTCTGTAGAGCACGACAGTACTTCATGCCGGCCCACCGCTTGCAACTTTATAAGGCGCAGGTTCGGCCGCACATGGAGTACTGTTCTCATCTCTGGGCGGGGGCACCTCAGTGTCAGCTCCTTCCATTTGAACGTATCCAACGAAGCGCGGCTCGAATCGTCGACGACCATGTTCTATCTGATCGGCTAGATCCCTGGCGTTGCGAATCTCTTTGAATTTTTTACAAGATGTACTATGGGGAGTGCTCCGAGGAATTGTCCGGATTAATCCCAGCCGCTGAATTTCACCATGGTATCTTACGGCATAGTCAAAAATTCCATCAACATCATCTAGATGCTTGCATTGATGCTTGGCATTCCACAATATTGCATTTTTCACGGAATTTTCTGCCACGCACTTGCACTTTATGGAACGAGCTGCCGTCAGCGGTTTTTCCGGACCGATACAACTTAGGGACCTTCAAGAAAAGAGCCTATACCTTTCTCAAAGGCCGGCAACGCATGCCTTGCCATTCCTCCGGTATTGCAGGTGTTCATGTGCGGCAGTAATCACTTACCATCACGTGAGCCACTTGCTCGTTTCCCTCCGTATTCTATTAAAAAAAAACACTTACATAGATAGGGATCAACATCACATACATGACGATGTAAATCGTACACAAGTTTTTGAAAAAACCCATTAGTACGAGTCTGCCACCTGGGGATTAAACTCGGGTCTCTTGACTCGAAATTCCAACCACCCAACCACTCGGCAATCGTGACTAGCTATATCTTGAGTATGTATGTAATCTTGAGACACAGTATCGATGACCTTGAACTGCATGATTTACGTATTCAGGTTAGCCGCTCGCCAGGTGGGAGTTTTTTAAAGTCGATATTTTACATTATTCAAATCAAATGAATTCAAATCATTTATTTATCGACATAAGAATGCACATTCGTTTATTGATATTCATTTTTAATCTACCACCGTTTCGTAATGAGGTGCCTCTAACGGAGAAGAAACAGGCGAAAGAAACTCCGTATATATCCTCCTTTTCGGTCACTATATTTTTTTTACAATATAATGTATCATACAAATATATGTGATATTTTCTAGAAATAGCTTTATATTATAATAAACCTTCTTAATAAGTTTTTCTTTAATAAATTTCTTAAACCTGTTAAAAGGCAGGCTTTGCACATTTACAATATTATTATAAGATACAGATAAATTGTTGAAGACACGATAGCCGAGTGGTTGGATGATCGAAATTCGAGTTCCATTCCCAGGTGGTGGGCTCGTACCAATGTATTTTACCTTATATATAATTTACATCGTAGGCTTGAACATAAAAGAAGACGATGCCGTCTCCTCTGTCTATACCAATATTAGGAAGGGCGTGAATATAAATAGATAGGGACAACATCACATACGTTGCTGCAATCTCGGTGACTAGCACTAGTAAAGTAAAGCACGCGTGTTGTTTAACAACGAAAGTACCACAAACACCCAGATCAGATACAATGAAAAAGTGGTGTTCTAGATCTTACAGCTCTTCAAGAAAAGATCGTCAAATTCATTCAAAATAGGATAGTCTAATATAATCTTCCAAAAAAAAATTAACAAAAACGTGACAAGTTCGTCAAACAAACGAACGTATGCTAACAATGACAGTTTCCACATAACTTATTTATGGATAACATAAATAAATATATATCTTCACGCAATTCCCAATACAGGGGTAGGCAGAGGTCTAGTCTAGACAATTAAGTCCCTTCGACCCACCTTCCACCGAAGATATTTTGGGGACAACGTGACAGGTGATGACCTTGTCGCCGTCTTTATGTGCAAACCAACGATATATTTCGTACGTAAGTTTTTGAAAACCCCATTGGTACGAGCCTGACACCTGGGGATCGAACTCGGGTCTCTTGACTCGAAGCTCCGACCTCCAAACCACTCGGGTATCGTGACTTAATTTATTGATAATTAATAAATAATAAATAAACACTTACATACATAGGGACAACATCACATACAATGCTCTGAACCAAAAGTAAGCAGTCAACACACTTGTATAATCAGCAACAACGAATGCACCAAAAACAACGAAACAACAGAAAATATAGAAAGTGTTTTCGACATCATCCCGTCCCGGAACCGAATCGCCAGCTCAGGACCTAGGAGCTGGCGATACCATGAAAACCGGTGCGCACGCCACTCAACCACGGAGGTCAACAATAGATATTAAAAATTCATGCAACACGACCATCTGCATCTAAATCCTCCTATCGTTGTACCAATCATATTTTACATGCTTCATTATTTTTATATCTTTACACACGCCAGGTGGTGAGCCTGACGCTGACTTAATCCAACCTAACGGTACAATATACTTACACATAAACATACATAAAAGTCACGATAGTCAAGTGGTTGGGCGGTCAGAATTTCGAGTCAAGAGACCCGAGTTCGATACCCAGGTGGCAGGCTCGTACCAATGGGTTTCTGAAAAACTTGTTCGATGTACGAATTATATCGTTGGCTTGGACACAAAGACGGCGACGGGCTCACCACCTGTCACGTTATCCCGAAAATGTCTACGGTGAAAGGTGGGTCGAAGGGACTTAATTGTCTAGACTAGACCTCTGTCTAGTCTAGACATGTGTGTCTGCACCTGTATTGGTAATAGCGTGAAGATATTTTTTTTTACTTACCTTATTAATGATAAAGGCAGGCAATGAACATTTATGAGTACTTACCTGCATATAACTCACTGTCGAGTATAAATCTTAAATAATATTATTCAAAAAAGGAAACTTCAGAGTGAAGGTCAAGCATACAAATTACAATTTTACTACATAACTAAGTAGTTACTAGTGCGTAATAGCAAAAACAACTTTTAAAAAAATAATAATTTACTATTGTATTATAATTCAATGATAATATATAAAAAAAAAAGATGGCATTATTTCAAAGAAGCAACTGTGATACTTATCTCTTTTGACAAGCTATTTAAAACAAACTTAATAACTTTCGTAAATAAACACCATCACCAATAATTATACTTAAAATTAACACTCAAGACATAAACAATAAAACAATTACATTCTTTTTCTTGAATTTTTATTTCTTTAAACTCAAAAGAGACGACAATACATTAAACCCAAAAAAGTAAGCGCCATATTTCCCAAAATCTGTCATTATGTTTTCTTTACTATTGACATACAATGGACGCTAACGCAATTGGCCCAAATATCAATTGAGTGTCTATGTAAATCATAATCGATACTATTTAAATTTATTACATTTAAAATTATTTGTAATAAAATGAATATTGCGTTTGTTTTATTATGGAACACTGTAACCCTAATATAATATCCAAATAAAATAGTAAATTAACAACCTGGACATAAATATAAATTTAGTAACGACTAACGAGAAATTTCACAAACGACTTGAGAAATAACCTAAAATTAAAGCATGAAAAGATATTTTTTTAATTCTACTAGTTTCGCAACCAAAAACATCCATCGGTGGGACATTAGAAATACATACAGCCATAGCAAAGTTTTACTGTTAAAGTAGTTATGTCAAATAATTTATTTAAAAGCAATGTTCTAAAAGATTTTATATAATTATTAAACTTTTTAAATTTCTATTTTAGTTATTCTTGATTTCTGTTTCAGGCTGGTAAAACTATAAATAAGAAAAATGCACTGTCGCTGAGATACAGGTTTATTTCTAAGCCTGGTTCAGCCACAAATGCTTTGCTAATTTAACATTTATCTAGCCGAAAACTTTGAAGAATTGTGATTCAACCTTTTTTTCTTCGAATAAATAAATAAATTATAATTACATAACATACTTATTAAAATAATCAGTTACCTCTGCACTGTGGGATCAGTGTAAGAATCTAAGAATTTGTACACTTTTCTTTCGTGAGTGTCGTTAGAGGCGACTAGAGAAAAGATTTAAATATTTAAATGGCAACCTAATAAGATAGTTCGCGGGATAACTATTAGAACAACTATCACTAATTAATAATTCTTTACTCGTATAATAATAAGTTCAGAGTGTTAGTTGTAGAATAAAAAAAAACATCTTCACGCCATTCCCAATACTAGGTAGACAGAGGTTTAGACAATTAAGTCCTTTCCACCCACCTTACACCGAAGACGTTTTTCGAGACAACGCGACAAGTGGTGAGCCTATTACCGTCATAATATCCTAGCCAACGATATTGACAAACCGTGGGGATCAAACTCTCATGACTCGAACATATGGTGAGCCCGTCGCCGTCTTTACGTCCAAGCCAACGATATAAATCGTACATAAGTTTTTTAAAAAATTTATATTATCCAACCAGGAATCAAAATCGAGTCTCTTGACTCGTATTCCGATCATCCAACTAAACGGCTATCGTGATACATGTGTGAAATAAAACGCAATAGAAAAACGTACGCCGATAAACCGACTTTCAGCACATTCCAATACGAAATTCCGTCGCAAAGCAAAGCGCGGTGGAATTAGCTAGTAAAGAGACCTCGACGGTACGTGTAACTCGATACGAGGCTCACAAGGTAATGACGCAAGTAACGCGATTCGTGGTCAAGAGAACAGCTGATGGCCCCCCGCGGTTGTCTCTTACCGACGCGGTGGCTAGATAATGCCTGTTTGCGAGGCGAAACACGTGTCACATTCGTCGCAAGTTATTGCTGATTCTGTCATGTGCTACCGATTTATAAATTGAACAATATTTCTCTTACAATAGGTATGGTTAGGGGCGATAATGCGGCGACATAGAAGTTGCTGGAAGCTCACTATTGACGGACAATTCAGGAAACACAACGAAATTCTACATCGCGCTATCGAAATTCTTACGATTAATAAAATAATTATTCAGGCTATAATGTGGCGACATCAATGCGCTGGAAGCTCACTAGTGACGGACAATTCGGGAAATACAACGACATTCTACATCGCGCTACCGAAATTCTTAGGATTAAATAAATAATTTATTCAGGCTACAATGTGGCGACATAGATGTCGCTGGAAGCTCACTAGTGATGGACAATTCAGGAAACACAACGACATTCTACATCGCGCTATCGAAATTCTTATGATTAAATAAATAATTTATTCAGGCTACAATGTGGCGACATAGATATCGCTAGAAGCTCACTAGTAGCGGACAATTCAGGAAACACGTTATTCTATATCGCGCTATCGTAATTGTTGTACATAAGTCACGATAGCCGAGTTGTTGGGTGGTCGGAATTTCGAGTCGAGAGACCCGAGTTCGATCCCCAGGTGGCAGTACCAATGAGTTTTTCAAAAACTTATGTACGAATTTCGTCGTTGGCTTGGACATAAAGGCGGCGACGGGCTCATCACCTGTCACGTTGTCCCGAAAATATCTTCGGTGGAAGGTGGGTCAAAGGGACTTAATTGTCTAGACTTGACCTCTGTCTACCCCTGTATTGGGAATTGCGTGAAGATATTTATTATTTATTTATGTAATTGTTGTAACTAAATGAAAAATTTCTTCACGCGATTTCCAATACTAAGGTGGATAGAGGCACATACAAATAAGTATTTTCGTGCCACCTTCCACCGATGACAGTTTTTGGGTCAACATAACAGGTGGTGAGCCTGTCGCTGTCTTTCAATTCAAGCCAACGATATAAATCGTATATTGAAAAGATCACCCAAACACTCGGCTCGAAATTATGGATTGACCAATATTTTGAATTGTTGACAATGTAGCGACATCTATATCTCCATAACGGAAGCTCGCTAGTGCAGACTTGTCAAGGAACACAACAAATCCTTCTTCCTTTTCTCTTTTGTTTCATGGTTTGTCTCGATAGAATTCTAACCACCTTCAATGTTTTCTCACTACCTTTAAGTTGACTGGCTGAGAATGCTGTTAGCATTAAATCCGCCTTTATTCATTAGGGTTTTGTAAGGCATGAAAAATAACTAATATAAAATAAAGTTTACAGTTTCAAGAAGTACGTACTATATATCGTGTGGTAACGGTGTAAGAATATTGCCACTCCCTTTCATTCCGTGGGTGTTGGAAGAGACGACTAAGGGAAACAGCTTTGAACATTGTTATGGCAACCGATAGATGGCGGTATAACCATATCTAAAAATATCAGAGGAAAACAATCAGACCGAAGATGGGCAGCAGCGTCTAAGGTGCGAGGTGTCTGATACTGCGATCGCCAATCCGCTTGCCAAGCGTGGGGATTGTGGCAAATCCTCCCTATGGGAGAGGCCTTTGTCCTGCAGTGGACTTTAATAGGCCGTTACGTATGTATGTACGAGTATGTATGTATATCACACATTAGTCTATGCAGTTATATGTTATGGATTGGGCGCATATGGTCTCACCTTTCCTGTTCATCTAAATAAGATAAAATTTCTGCAAATAAGAATATTGAAACTACTTGTTGATGAAAAACCTTAAAATCACTAAATAAAGTTTATAATAAACTCTTTAAAATTTGTGGAATATTAGAATAGAATTAAAAATAAAAAGTGCAATTATTATCGAACAATGTAATTCTAGTGAATTTAAACAGGAAAGGGAGCATACGTAACCAACACGTTTAGCTAAGAAAACTAAACTGAGGATTCATACAGTTAAAATTACTATGGAAAACGTGAAAGGCGATGGGTAACCACATCATTCATGAGCTTCCTCCGAATCTATTTAACAAATTAAGTAGAAATAACCTTAAGGCAACCGTACGAAAACATTACCTGTCTTTGTGTCCATAATGTAATTCAGTGTTTTGTTAACATTACATCATATGCATTGTGTTAGATTATAAGTACTAGATAAGATCTCCTCTTAACAATCAAAAACAGTTCCTTAGTTGTCGCTGCTGCTTATCTTCCGTCTGATTATTTTGGTCTGATTAAGGTTATCCCGCCATCTATCGATTGCCTAACGACATCTAACTATGTCTAAGGATATTCAAAGCTGTTTCCTTAGTCGCCTCCTACGACGTCCTCGTGAAGAAAGGGAGTGGTAATATTCTTACGCCGTTACGTAAAAAGAAGTGACGATAGCCGAGTGGGTCGGTGGTCGGAATTTCGAGTCGAGAGACCCGAGTTCGATCCCCAAGTGGCAGGTCGCACCAATGAGTTTTTCAAAACTTATGTACGAATTATATCGTTGGCTTGGACATAAAGGCGGCGACGGGCTCACCACCTGTCACGTTGTCCCGAAAATATCTTCGGTGGAAGGTGGATCAAAGGGACTTAATTGTCTAAACTAGACCTCTGTCTACCCCTGTATTGGGAATTGCGTTACGTAAAATCTAGTAATTTTCAAGTGATTTTACATCATGATCAATTACAGGACATTGACCTCACCCTCACGGCAGGGTTTGCCACAATCGCCACGCTTGGCAAGGGATTGGCGATCGCAGTATGTATAGATTTGTTTATTTATCTATATCCATGGCTCCGACAGAATACCAGCACTGTAGTTATGATAACATGGCGGCTCATGACCGTGTCGCTGGCCGCTTTGTTTTCAAAATTATAGTTAAAGTATTTTGTGTTTTAGTTTTAATATGTGTTAAATACGACCGTCACCACCACGTCTATTAATAAACATTCAACGTACATAGTAATATCGAATATAATGTGGTTTAGGTAAATAAGTATAGTTTATAAATAAAAAAGGATATCGTAAAATTAATTGTTATAAATCAATAGAATTATAACAGTTGTTATTATGACTATTTCGATTTACTAGTGTCAAAATAGTCTGTATAAAGCAGCGCCAAATGTGTGTAGTAGGGTCATTATCATTTTGTAAGAACTATATGTGGTTACGCTGCTCAAATATGAATTGTTTCTATAAGTTTACAAGTGTTTTATTTGCCATTCGATCTTTCATTGCTACTACTAGGCACCTCGCACCTTTCATTGCTACCCGTACCAGTCTGCTGAAATTTGATTTATATGTAACGTTTGTCTAGTTGGTTATTATATATTTATTTTTCGCCATATAACGGTAGCAAATGCTTTTTCAATGCTTTTCTCTTACTCACCTCTTACGACACCCACGGAAAGAAAGGGAATGGTTATAACTCGTAACCACACGGTAATAGTTTTTTGTTCATCTTACCGCAATTTAACAAACTAGGTATGGACAATGAGGTATTTTCTACCCACTTTTTTACCGAATCTTATTTGGTACAACATGATTGGTGGTGAGCCTTAAGCCTTCAAGCTAGTACATATATATTTTTAAAGAAACATATTTAAATATTATAAATCTATACATCTAAATAAAATTGGATCTGTTTGTAATATTGAAATAACCGTTTTTTACAACATGAATATATACGGTACATACATCAAAATAACATTTGTTTACAACTTTGTGTGTTTGTTCTGGCTAATCTCTGAAATGAATGGACCGATTTTAACAGGACTTTCACTGACAGTTAGCTAAAGTTATAAGGAGTAACATGGGCTACTTTTATTTTAGAAACATAATTAGGGTTCCGCGTTAAATGTTAAACTGCGGGCAAAAGCCGCGGGGGCTACTAGTATACAAATAAAACTACAAATAGTACGTAAGTATTTTTAATTAGACCAGAGTATTATTACATTAACAATTACCTTCTGACAGAATTACATTTAAAACTAGAAATAAAACAATGCACTCCAACCGATTGTCCTTCCTCTTCCTTTCCTATATATTTTTATCGCTCACTCACTCACACGCAAACTGACACACTCACACAAGCGAGATGTAAAGAAAAATCTTAATATTAGTTAATATTTTTAATGTTCAGACCATTTCCAATTCCAATTCCAAAAAATAATTTATGAATAGTTTTAACAGAATTAATATTTTATTTGGACTTTACAAAATATATCCGAGTCACATTGAAAAAAAAATTCTTTGGCAGATTCTATAATTCGTTATTTAAAAAAAAACTGCATCAATCTCCCGCCAAAAGTTTTTTTTTTTTAATATTCTGCTAAAGCAAAGGTTGCTAAAATATTCATCTGAAAAATTAAACCAAGTTAATATTGCATGCGATGGTGACGGTGACATGGTAGCGATCGTGGTGAGGTGGTGATGGTGGTGATGGTGGTGATGGGGATGGTGATGGTGGTCTACCGGCCGCAGCCGCCGCGCGAGCACGCGGAGCGCTTCGGCGGCCGGTACGTGGAAGTCGAGGCGCCGCCGCTCAGCGGCAGGAAATCTGAAATTATTATGCATATCCAATACAATATAGCTGTTATTTATGGATTTTATTATCTTCATCTTCACGCACAGTCCCTGACGGGGTAGCCAGAGAGAACAGGATCGCCGAGTGTCACGATCCATACACACGACTTTCGCTTCTTTCTGCTCTTTGAAAGTTATAATGGGTTTTTTCGCCCTTTTATTGTTTTTATTTCAATTATTTTTTATAATTAATTTAATATATATGTACATGTTTATTAATATACGCACTAAATTTGCCATTCAATATACATCTCTCCTCTATGGGACTACTGGAAGACATTTCATTTTAGGAATAAATAAGTCACGATAGCCAAGTGGTTAGGTGGTCGGATTTCGAGTCGAAGAGACCCTTGTAGTAGGTTCAAACCAGTGAGTTTTTTCAAAAACTCTTTTACGATTTATATCGTTGGCTTTGGCATGAAGACGGCGATTTTTTTTTTTTACAAACCCTTTACACACTCTACTTTTTTCCCTTTACACACTGATTAAATATGAACATATTATCATGCAACATGTTATGTATGCGTTATGTATGTATGTATTTGTGAATGTATGTGTGTGTGTATGTACGTATGTCTGTATAGCGATCTTCGTAGACGTGGCGAGGTCCAGGTTCGATTCAGGTCAGGTTAATTTAGAAAACAACTTTTCTACGTTTTCTCGGGTCTGTATGTTTGTGGTGCCTTCGTCGTTTCCGATTACCATACCACAAGTGCTTTACCATCTTGCATTGGGATCGGAGTAATGTATGTGATGATGTCCCTATCTACACATGTATTTCCTTATAATGTATGTATGTATGTATGTATGTATGAATGTAGGCATGTACGTATGTTTGTATGTACACAGTGGCAAGCTCACCGTCGCCCGCGCCCAGTCGGTGCCCCCCGTTCTCTTCCAACTTCTTCAGTTTCTCCACCGCCTCCGCCCGCCGACGCTCCTCGCGCTGCAACACCAAACTCTTACAGTAACCACAGCTGCTCAGCAGTCGGTATGCAGGGGACCGAGGTTCAGAGCATACAGACGTTAAATACAACTGTAATAACTCATGAATTATAAAAAAAAATAACACGATTCCTAATACAGGGGTAGACGGAGGTCTAGTCTAGACAATTGAGTCCCTTCGACCCACCTTCCACCGAAGATATTCTCGGCACAACGTGACAGGTGGTGAGCCCGTCGCCGCCTTTATGTCCAAGACAACGATATAATTCGTTGCATAAGTTCTTGAAAAACCCATTGCTACGAGCCTGTCACCTGAGGATCGAATTACGGTCTCGACTCGAAATTCCGACCACCCAACAACTCGGCTATCGTGACTTGTAATTTCATGATTTATTATTTTTAAATATGTTA
This sequence comes from Sericinus montela, assembly GCA_029286605.1. NCBI lineage: Eukaryota > Metazoa > Arthropoda > Insecta > Lepidoptera > Papilionidae > Sericinus > Sericinus montela. The sequence continues at coordinate 164,144 of JAGSMR010000119.1, read as the reverse complement.
TTTTTAGCGAATAAACCTTTCTTTCTTAACTTACTAACTTACTTATCTTTACGCACGATCCTGACGGGGTAGCCAGAGAGAACAGATCGCCAAGTGTCACGATCCCTACATACTTCTTTCGCTTCTTTCAGATTCATCATCTTCTTCATACATGCACGTCTAGGTATCCGAGTACTCTTGACCCTCCCTCTTCGAGAAATTTGCTCACATGTTCTTCGAAAGTTAGTCTCAGTCTACCTCGACACCTTTTAATATTAACTTTCGCTATATATTTTCTTCACCATTCGGTCTTCACTCATCCGCTCAACGTGCCCAAACTATCGAAGCACTTATCCATTTTGTGACAAGGCCATATTGCGAACCTCTTCGTTTTCGCTTACGGTCGGCCATGGCAAGGCCGCACATTTTACGAAGAGATCGCATTTCCACTGCATTCAACCACTTTTATGCCTCTTGGGGCATACCCAGGTTTCGCTGCCATATAACAAAGTCGATACCAACACTGCGTTATGTATTGCAAGGCGTGCACTTTTCACAACGCCTTGCCTTTTGATTAACGCAGTCAGGGCACCATTGACTTTGTTCCCGGCAGCGACACGCCTGTCCTCATCAAAATCACATCTTCTAAACGCACTCCCCAAGTATACAATTTCATTCGCCTGTTATAGACATTCCTGATTTACCCAAATTTCGCACTTCGTTCTTTCTTCGTCCCTTTCAAATACCAGAACCTTAGTTTTATTAGCATTCAAACGGAGACCTTTAATTTCACATTCTTCTTCCATACACTTGACTAATGCCTGCAGTTCTGCCTCTGATGGTGCAATAAGCACTGCATCATCAGCATATAGCAGACAATTTACTTTTATGTCACCCAATTTCACACCCAAACAGTTATCTTTCAGCTTCTGTAAACAGCTGTCGAGATATAGTAAAAACAGCCAGGAAGACATGACACAACCCCGTTTTACGCCCGTTTGGACGCTAAACATGGGTGACAGGGCATGCCCTACCCGCACACAGGCTTTACAGTCACAGTAAAGTGACTACACTGCCCTTAGCAATCGACCATCCACACCATACCCCGGCAACAGTTCCCACATTTTCTTCCTTACAACCTTATCAAATGCTTCCTCAAGATCCACAAAAGCACAGAAAATCTTCTGGTTAGCAGCCAGAAGCTTCTCCGTGATCATGCGGAGAAAACATTTGATCCGTGCATCCTCTTCCAGGTCTAAATCCGCATTGTGCCTCCCATAGAAATCTTTCCGATTTCTCTTGCATCCTACGTGTCAAAACCTTCGAGTAAACTTTACTTGCTAAACTGGTCAAGCTGATCGCCCGATAGCACCCGCAGTCATAATGTGAACCTTTACCTTTATATAAAGGCACAATGACCGCGGATCGCCAATCATCCGGGACAGCCCCGTTCGCCAGCACAAATTGCACAGCAGATGAAAGCTATCCCAGACGCGTGGCCCACCATACTTGACCATTTCAGCAGAAACTCTGTCTAGTCCCGCAGCCTTACCACATTTCAAACTTCTAATCGCACATTCAATCTCTTTCATACTGATGACCTCAGTGTCATCGAGGTCCGAGTCTGGCGTACCAGTCACGGCGTCACCCCGGATCCTCACTAAGATCATCACACGCATACATTTCTCTATAAAATTCGCTCCATCGCTGCATGACGTCCGATTTTTCAGAGAGGACGTCATTAGTTCCGAAAGCACTTTGTTCATTCTTTTCTTTCTTTCTTTCTATAATCTATGTCATCTATCTTTGACGACCTCCAAGGACGAGTGGCGTGTACACACCGGTCGTCAAGGTGTCCTTCCTCCAGCTCAGAGATCCTGGGTCCGAAACTCCCGATCCTTCATCCTTTGTAAACTACTTCTTCTGGGTGTTTGTGGAGCATTCTTTCCTTCCGCGTCCATAACACGCGTCAGCTGCTTAGTTTGGGATCCGAGCACTGCCTCAATCTTCTTCAGGTGTTCGATAACTCTGTGAAACAAAGCGACACAAACGCGCAGACAACTCACCTCAATCTGCTCCTGCAAGGCTTTAGCGGAAGCCGCCTCTAGCAGGCGCTGCTGCTTCTCCCGCGCCGCCTGCACAGCCTGCAGGCGGGCCAGCGCCTTGTCAGGGTCTGTGGGCACCAGGATTACTTCACTCAATTACCTTATCTTCACGCACAATCCCTGAAGGGTTAGCAAGACATAACAGATCGCCAAGTATCACGATCCTGATCTGAAAGGACCTGATCTCTTCTTCTTTCAGATTCATCATTTTCTTCTTCATACTGCACGTCTAGGTATCCGAGTACTCTCGACCCTGCCCTCTTCGAGCAATATGGTCACATGGTCTTCGAAATTCAGTCTCGGCCTACCTCGGCTAGCTGGAGAATTAACTTCACCAGTGTTTAAAGCCACGGTAGCAGAGTGGCTGGATGATCGGAATTCGAGTCAATCTGGCAGGCTCGTGCCAGTAAGTTTTCTAAACATAAGCACGATTTATATAGATGTCTTGGACATATAGATTCTATCCGCGACCCATAGCTTCAAAGACAGGGTCACTACCAACTGGACTATCGGGTCGTCAACTAGGAACAACCGGACGTCATCGACAGCTCGACTAAAGCTACTAATACTGCACTGTCAAAAGTCATGTTTTCGTTATTCCTAATTGAAAAGTCTTAATTTTTCGATATACCTACTGTCTCGTAATGCTGATCGGAATTCGAGTCAAAAGAACCGAGTTCAATGCCCAGGTGGTAGTAGGCTCGTACCATCAAGTTTTTTTTTTAAACTTATGTACCATTTATATCATTGGCTTAAACACGAGACGGCGACCTGCCTCACCGTCCATCACATCATGACGAGAGGCATAAACACCGGTTCTCAAGGTGTCGCCACCTCGAGATCCCGGGTTCGATTCCCGGTCGGGTCAACGCAGAAAAAAAACAATTTTTCTACATGTTCTCGGGTCTGGGTGTTTGTGTTGCCTTCGTTGTTCCCGATTCCCATACCTCAAGTGCTTTAGTATCTTACATTGGGATCGGAGCAATGTATGTGATGTTGTCCCTGTCTATATATTTAAATATTTAAATATATAGATCATCGCAAAACATGTCTCGGGGCGAAAAGTGGTTCGAGAGCACCTAATCGTCTGGACATCTGTCTTTTTTTTATGGAAAAGAGAGGCAAACAAGCAGGTGGCACACGTGATGGTACGTGATTACCGCCGCCCATGAACATCTGCAAAACCGGAGGAATAGCAGATGCGTTGCCGGCCTCGTCTACAATAGGAACGGCGTAAGGAAAGGAATAGACATGTTACCCTTGTGTCACGATAGCCGAGTGGTTCGGAGGTCGGAATTTTCGAGTCGAGAGACCCGAGTTCGATCCCCAAGTGGCAGGCTCGTACCAATGAGTTTTTCAAAAACTTATGTACGAATTATATCGTTGGCTTGGACGTAAAGGCGGCGACGGGCTCGCCGCCTGTCACGTTGTCCCGAAAATATCTTCGGTGGAAGGTGGGTCAAAGGGACTTAATTGTCTAAACTAGACCTCTGTCTACCCTTGCATTGGGAATTGCGTGAAGATATATATTTTTTTGATATACCCTTGTGATACTCCGCGTCCTCTCTCGCCTGCCTCCAGCGCTGCAGGATAGGCCGCAGCTGCCGGGCGAGGAACAGCACGCAAGCCGCGCTGCCCACCAGGTACCAGCCGTATTGGGCCAGGAACTTCAGCGCTGGGGGACGTATGTAATTCGTGTGTGTGGGACGTACAATGACGATAGACGAGTGGCGTACGGTTTTCATGGTATCGCTAGCTCTGAGGTACCGTCTTCGATTCGTGAGCGGGTCAATGTATAAAATTTTTCTACATTGTCGAGGATCTAGGTGTTTGTGGTGGCTTCGTTGTTACTGATTCCGCAATACAAGTGATTTAGCTACGTACTATGGGATTACTACTACTCACGATAGCCGAGTGGTTTGGATGGTCAGAATTTCGAGTCAAGAGACCCGAGTTCGATCCCCAGGTGGCAGGCCCGTACCAATGGGTTTTCGAAAACTTATGCACGGATTATATCGTTGGCTTGGACATAAAGACGGCGACAGGCTCACCAACTGTCACGTTGTCCTGTAAAATATCTTCGGTGGAAGGTGGGTCAAAGGGACTTAATTGTCTAGACTAGACCTCTGTCTACCCCTGTATTGGGAATTGCGTGATGATATTTATTTATTTATTTTTTATTTACTTTGGGATTATAGTAATATTTGTGGTGTTGTCTCAATCTATCTATGTATTTATTTATTATTTATACAATGTGACCCATTTCGAGTCTTTTCACCAAATCATGACCAAAATCAATGTAGTCAATGACTTCTACTGAATACTTTTAGTGAATACAATTCTAGTGAATTTTTTTATAGAAAAGGGAGGCAAACGAGCAGGTGGCTCACGTGATAGTAAGTGATTACCACCGCCCATAAACACCCGCAATACCAGAGGCATAGCAGATGCGTTGCAGGCCTTAGAGTGCCCCCACAATTGGGGAGGGTGTGACGTAAAACCTCAGTTACCTGCACTCACCAGACGAAACGCAGAAGTTTGTTAGACTTCTACTTCACGCCGGTATTATGTGAGGTCGTGGTACTTCCCCAGTCGAGCCGGCCCATTCATGCAACAGCAAAAGCTGATGCATGGCTCTACCACTGTGAATTGTGCACCTTTAAGGAATTAGGAAAATGGGAAAGAGAAGAGTGAATTAGTGTATATGGGAACCCTTTTACTACACATTCAAGTCTCCACATTCAGCGTCCAGTCAAAGTGAGATCACTAAAGCCAACACATGTGTCCTCACCTATCCCTTTCCATTGCAAACAAAAACCTAAATACACTAGCAATGTTGATAAAAAATATATTTTTGGCTCCCATAAATCACAAAGGCAATTGTCACTGTCCTTGTCTATATGTATTTCGAAACAGAGCATATTATCAATTGTGTCATTCATCACATCCTCTGTAATTGTATGACAAATGGTATATTATCTACATTCCTGCTGTGTGTTCTAATTAAATACAAATAAGTACTCAAGGCCAATGGCTAATAACCTAATAACCTATTAACTCAGGTTCAACCCCTGCTACCAAACTACTAAAATTATTAATAGACAGTTAAAATTCATGGTGAGCGACAGGCTCTCCACCTGTCACTTTGTCCCAGGAAGGTGTGGTCAAAGAACCTTAATTGTCTTGACTAGACCTCTGTCTACCTCTGTATTGGGAATTGCGTGAAGATATTTATTTTATTTATTTTATTTATTGCTTGGTGAAGGAAACCACCAAGAACCTGCATGTCTGAGAATTAGTTTAACAAAAATTTATCAAGGTCATTCAAAATGCATATTAGTAGTACATTAAATAGAATGTTATAAACATAATCAACTGCATTTTCTTATCAAAACACCTTCTTATTCAAACCACATTTGTTAGAAATTATTACAAGCAAACACAACTCGGAAATTTAAAGTCACAAATATTGTACTATATATATATATTATAAAGTAATAAACCATGTGTGTGAGCTGTGAACAGAACAAGTGAAAATATTACTTAACATACATAGGTGCCTATAAAATACACTGCAAGGTATCCAGTATCCGCTATAAGGGAGGGTTCACCAACTTTTAAACACTGTTAACCTGGATTATGATTATTCACCTGATATTGCACCGGTGATGTGATGCACGGCTGCCTATCAAATTTCCGCTAAATTCTAGAATAAATCTTCACAGTTCCCAATACAGGGGTAGACAGAGGTCTAGTCTAGACAATTAAGTCCCTTCAACCCACCTTCCACCGAAGATATTTTCGGGACAACATGAATAGTGAGCCCGTTGCCATCTTTATGTCCAAGCCAACAATATGACTTGTACATAAGTTTTAGAAAAACTCATTGGTATGAGCCTGCCACATCGAATTCAGGTCTCTCGACTTGTAATTCTGACAACCCAACCACTCGGTGGGAGTGACTTATTAATTCTAGAATGGTTTTAATCTAGCTACCACGAACATCTAATTCAGTAACCAATGATATTTCTAAGGATTGACCTTAAGACACCTCTTACAACACCCACAGGAAGAAAGGTAGCAGTAAATTCATAGGTAAACACAACATGGCAAAAGGTGTTTAAGTTTATCTAACTTAGGAGCTGGCTGGTGGAAGTCACCATAGCCAACTCTTATGTATGATATATATTGTGGGCTTGGACATAAAAACGGCGATGGCTCACCACCTGTTATGTTAAGATTAGGTAGAAGGTAGGTAAAAGATTTAATTGTCAAAACCACTGTCTACCCATGTTGTGTTTATTTTTTTTTGTTGTGTCTTTTGGGAATGGCGTGAAGATATGTTTTTAGCACTGGCTGTAAAAATCTAGAAATATCTCTAAGTTATACAGATTACGGAATAACAATTGACAGAAATTTTTTTACGAATAAATGCACGTTCCTCGTGAGATACCTAAAATGTGTTTTACGCCTAATACAGCGAATATTTAAGTCTGCTGGCAGAGTTTAGGTCAACATAATAGTAAATTGTTAAAAAATATATTTTTGGCTCCCATAAATCACAAGGCAATTGTCACTGTCCTTGTCTATATGTATTTCGAAACAGAGCATATTATCAATTGTGTCATTCATCACATCCTCTGTAATTGTATGACAAATGGTATATTATCTACATTCCTGCTGTGTGTTCTAATTAAATACAAATAAGTACTCAAGGCCAATGGCTAATAACCTAATAACCTATTAACTCAGGTTCAACCCCTGCTACCAAACTACTAAAATTATTAATAGACAGTTAAAATTCATGGTGAACGACAGGCTCTCCACCTGTCACTTTGTCCCAGGAAGGTGTGGTCAAAGAACCTTAATTGTCTTGACTAGACCTCTGTCTACCTCTGTATTGGGAATTGCGTGAAGATATTTATTTTATTTATTGCTTGGTGAAGGAAACCACCAAGAACCTGCATGTCTGAGAATTAGTTTAACAAAAATTTATCAAGGTCATTCAAAATGCATATTAGTAGTACATTAAATAGAATGTTATAAACATAATCAACTGCATTTTCTTATCAAAACACCTTCTTATTCAAACCACATTTGTTAGAAATTATTACAAGCAAACACAACTCGGAAATTTAAAGTCACAAATATTGTACTATATATATATATTATAAAGTAATAAACCATGTGTGTGAGCTGTGAACAGAACAAGTGAAAATATTACTTAACATACATAGGTGCCTATAAAATACACTGCAAGGTATCCAGTATCCGCTATAAGGGAGGGTTCACCAACTTTTAAACACTGTTCACCTGGATTATGATTATTCACCTGATATTGCACCGGTGATGTGATGCACGGCTGCCTATCAAATTTCCGCTAAATTCTAGAATAAATCTTCACACAGTTCCCAATACAGGGTAGACAGAGGTCTAGTCTAGACAATTAAGTCCCTTCAACCCACCTTCCACCGAAGATATTTTCGGGACAACATGAATAGTGAGCCCGTTGCCGTCTTTATGTCCAAGCCAACAATATGACTTGTACATAAGTTTTAGAAAACTCATTGGTATGAGCCTGCCACATCGAATTCAGGTCTCTCGACTTGTAATTCTGACAACCCAACCACTCGGTGGTAGTGACTTATTAATTCTAGAATGGTTTAATCTAGCTACCACGAACATCTAATTCAGTAACCAATGATATTTCTAAGGATTGACCTTAAGACACCTCTTACGACACCCACAGGAAGAAAGGTAGCAGTAAATTCATAGGTAAACACAACATGGCAAAAGGTGTTTAAGTTTATCTAACTTAGGAGCTGGCTGGTGGAAGTCACCATAGCCAACTCTTATGTATGATATATATTGTGGGCTTGGACATAAAGACGGCGATGGCTCACCACCTGTTATGTTAAGATTAGGTAGAAGGTAGGTAAAAGATTTAACTGTCAAAACCACTGTCTACCCATGTTGTGTTTATTTTTTTTGTTTTTTTTTTTGTTGTGTCTTTTGGGAATGGCGTGAAGATATGTTTTAGCATTGGCTGTAAAAATCTAGAAATATCTCTAAGTTATACAGATTACGGAATAACAATTGACAGAAATTTTTTACGAATAAATGCACGTTCCTCGTGAGATACCTAAAATGTGTTTTACGCCTAATACAGCGAATATTTAAGTCTGCTGGCAGAGTTTAGGTCAACATAATAGTAAATTGTTAAAAATATGTGGTATTTACGTTTCGGTAACAGTCTAAAAGGTATAACTTACCGAAACTTATAGGATTGAGCATTGTAATTTGCTCCTCTTCCTCGATAAGTGGGTCCATTACTGATGACTTTATATCGAAAACCTTAAGTTGTTAGATTTTCACCGCTGCTACCCGGTAGTTTTGAAATACCAATGTAAACAATAATTTGTAAAATCTGTGTATTTTATCAGTCGTAAAACAGTAAATCACTTTATGTTAAATTTTCCTTTACAAAATTACAGAAAAAATTATTTCACAACATTTAAAACAGAAAACATGACGTGTTATTACAATTTGACATTGACAAATTAAAATAAAAAGTTTTTGACACCTGGCACTGACATAGGACATAGACAATAGAAAATAAGTTTATTCATTATGTAACCATTTATATACCAAAATGAACTTAACAAAACATAGATTCTTATGACACTAAAAGTTTATTCAAAATGACCTCCGTGATTTTGAATAAAGGCCTTCAACCTGTGCGGCCAGTCGTCTATAGCAGCACGAACGAGGTCCATGTCAATATCGGCGGCTCCAAATTGGGATGAGGCTTTGAGCACGCCTTTTCCTTCAAGTGTTGCCATATCTTGTAACCTAACGGATTCAAATCTGACCGGAGGGCGCTATTCGTGCCCGATGAAGTCGATTTCACGCGCCGCCAGCCAGTCGTGTATGCTCTTCACTCTATGAGCTGTCGCCGAATCTTGTTGGAATACCCAGTGCCTGTTATTGAACATGGTATGAGAAACAGGTTCCACAAGGTTCGTCAGGACTGTATTTTGATACACAACTGCACTAGATTTTACACCTTTTTCGCAAAATGTACCTCTGTTAAGCCCCAATAAGAAACTCCCAACCATACCATGAGTGAGGATGGAAATGACCTCGTTGGACACGCGGAATACGGTTGCTCGCTTCTTTACTACTGTGTGCGTACACCTTATCATTTTGTTTGTTGTAGCTCTCTTCTACGGTAAAAAATTTTTCATCCGAAAAAGAATTTCCCGATATTTTTTTCCCGCGTACCGCTTTAACAAAGCGCGGCATCTCTTCAGTCTCAGGTGCATTAGACGAGCATTCAAACAATGTCCTGTTTTTCTTCGATATGCCCGAAGCCTTTAGTCTTCATTTAACATCCTTTTCAATTCGAAATTCGAATTCAAGAAACTTTGTGGCCAGCATTCTAAAAGAAAAGTTTTTACTGTGTGACAATACTTATGACCTGACTGTGTATATGAGATGCGGATTTAGACCTGGAAGAGGATGCACAGATCAAATGTTTTCTCTCCGCATGATCACGGAGAAGCTTCTGGCTGCTAACCAGAAGATTTTCTGTGCTTTTGTGGATCTTGAGAAAGCATTTGATAAGGTTATAAGTGGGAACTGTTGCCGGGGTATGGTGTGGATGGTCGATTGCTAAGGGCTGTGTAGTCACTTTACTGTGACTGTAAAGCCTGTGTGCGGGTAGGGCATGACCTGTCAGCCATGTTTAGCGTTAAATCGGGCGTAAAACAGGGTTGTGTCATGTCTTCCTGACTGTTCATACAGTATCTCGACAGCTGTTTACAGAAGCTGAAAGTTGTTTGGGCGTGAAATTGGGTGACATTAAAGTAAAAGTACTGTATGCTGATGATGCAGTGCTTATTGCACCATCAGAGGCAGAACTGCAGACATTAGTCACGTGCATAAAAGAAGAATGTGAAATTAAAGGTCTTCGTTTGAATGCTAATAAAACTAAGTTTCTGGTATTTGAAAGGGATGAAGAAAGAACGAAGTGTGAAATATGGGTAAATCAGGAATGTCTAGAACAGGTGAATGAAATTTTATACTTGGAAAGTGCGTTTAGCCAGGATGGAGGAACCACAAAATGAGAAAAAATTGATAGATCTTCTTTGAAAGTCCCGAAAATCCTATGAAAAACAATTTGAGATGCCTTTTCCTCTTCCATGCTGCCTGCAATAGTGAATTTCTTTGTCATGTTTATTGCTTTTTTATAGCAGCAACTGTGGAGCTGAAAAATTCACAAAATTTTTTCTTGTCGTCCTCTTATTCCCAAACTGACGAAAACAAGGTTATTGAGAAAAACATTCCCGTTGCCTGTCTAGAAGTAGTTATCAGCAGAATCTCTGCTATTAATGTAGTCAACATGGATATCTCAGCTGCTTGTTTGGTGGTTCTAGTAAGTTCAATAATATCATCGATATAAGGTGCATGAGACATTGCTCTTTTTACTCCAGCAACATACTTCTTTCTATAGGGATTGCTATTCTATTTCTATAGGGATATAGTTGATGCTGGTAAATTTGCGTGGGCCAACGTCATTTGAGACACTACGGACTGTTAATGGTGTTATATTCCCAACATATCGTGCTGCATGTGAAGAACTGAACTTATTAGAAAACGATACCCATTGGGATATTTCTTCTCCATTATTTCTGAAGCCATTATCTCTGCATCTCCAAGTCAGATACGCACATTATTCGCTATCATAATTTCGACATGCTTTCCATCCAAACCCATGTAACCTGTGTCACATATACAAGGTTAATATGCCAGAAGACATTTTACATCAATTTCGTGTCACTTCCAGAAATCACGATGTTGAGATGAATGAGGATATACACAATCGTGCTTTACTCTTGATCGAAAATATTTGTTACCTCATGTGCGGTAGTTTATTAATCAGGTTAGGAATGCTAGTGCCCAATTGTGAAATGAATGACGCATTTAATCGAGAATTGGAACGGGAACGTGAATATGACCACCAGGAATTAGATTTAGTAGTTCAAGCTAATGTACCGCTGTTGAATTCCCAACAAAAGGAAGTTTTTAGTTTATTTGGTATACTTTAAAGGAGGCAATGGATTATGGAAGTAGTGGTTTATATTTCCTAGATGCAATTTCATCCAGTGATTTCTTCCAAATTCATTCCAGTGATGATGGCCCAGTGATTTACCATCGTTTACGATTGGCCCACGCAACGGTTTTTATCCTGTCGTAAGTAAAAAATAAATAAATATCTTCACGCAATTCCCAATACAGGGGTAGAGATCTAGTCTAAACAATTAAGTCCCTTCGACTCACCTTTCACCATAGATATTTTCGGGACAACGTGACAGGTGGTGAGCCCGTCGCCGTATGTAAGTACTTCCGTTATTTCCGTAACACAAGTTCTTTGGGATCAAAGCATGTCATTTTGTCCCTATCAAAGTTTCTTATAATGTAATTAATCTATTTCTCTTGAGGGCCCGAGCACGTAATTAATTAAGAACTACAATAGTTTTATTACAATCAAACTCTGTGAACACGTTACCGCGACTGCAGGTGTTAATATCTCGGTCGACATTTTGTTTATTGTATCCGAGACGAGCCGCGGTCTGCGAGCTGGAATATGCAGATCATTGTAATAATTGTTGCGGAGCCGTGCTCTTGGTTCCTTTTAATTGGATGTTGAAACGGAATTCGGTTGTCATTATTGAATTTACTTGAAAATATTGTGCAAGAAACATTATTACTGTTACATAGTCTTTGACAAGGTTGGCAAAGAACAGATCGCCAAGTGTCACTCTTCATACATGCACGTCTAGGTGTCCGAGAACCTTTGACCCTCACCTCTTTGAGCAATTTGCTCACATGGTCTTCCAAAGTCAGTCTCGACCTACTTCGACTACTTTTATCGTTGACTTTTCTTTGTTCTTTTGATTTGTTCTTTCACTAATTCGCACATATGTACCATAAATAAGTACCAATGAGTTTTTCCAAAACTTCTGTACGATTTATATCGTTGGCTTTGACATAAAAACGGTCACACGCTCACCACCTGCCACGTTGTCTCAAAACATTTCGGTGAAAGGTGTGCTGAAAGGACTTGATTGTCTAACCTAAAAATGCAGCTAATTTGTATTTTCACGCCGTTCCCAATACGGAAAAAGAAATAGGTCTAGACAATTAAAGTTCTTTTGATCGACCTTCCACCGAAGACATTTTTGGGACAACGTGACAGGTAGTGAGCCTGTACGCCTTCTTTACTTCCAGTCCAACGATATAAATCTTACATCATTTTATTTTTTGAAAAAAAAAACCCATTGCGACCTTTGGGGATCAACTCGGGTCTCTTGACTCGAATTCCGATCACTCAACCACTCGGCTATCGTGACTGTTCTGAGAATAAAACTTTAAAAGCAATAAATATCATTAAAAATGAATTTTACAACATAGCTCACGCAGACTCTTAACTCTAGCCAATGGAGAGAGGATTGACTAGAAAAGTTCGAGTGTAATGAAAACTTTTTAATCATTCCGAAAATAACAGACCAGCATGAGTCTGACTGGCGTGCAACGGCGCCAAAGTTTCGAAGTGTCAGGTATTACGATCGCCGATCTGCTTGCCGAGCATAGCGATTATGGCACATCCTCCTTATTAGAGAAGACTATGTCCTGCAGTGGACTTTTACAGACCGTTATCTGATATACAGATTTGAAGGCTAACTTTGATTGTTTTGTATAGTATATTTAATTTTAAACTAGTTTTAGGTACCGTACGAGTATAGTGTACAGTAGATTAAATATAATGAAGCATAATAGTGCCTTCTTTGTTTTCGATTCCCATACCTCAAGTGCTTTAGCATCTTACATAGGGATCAGGGCAGTGTATGTAATGTTGTCCTTATCTATATATGTATTTATATATTATTAATCATTTTTGTTCCAGCTGAGAGATTCAAAGATTTTTTACACTTCCCGATGTCTCCTAGACAGATTAGTACTAAGATACATACGATACATTTTAATATAAGTGACCGTTAGTTAATAGATCAAGTAGCAAATGTTTGACCTAGAGAGAATCATTACCATCTCAGACTAGATATTAGGTCTTCGTAATGAGCAAGAACTTAGTGCGTTACGAAGACCTAATATTAAGTTTTGTTACAAATTACTACAATAATATTTTGTTGTTTTTCATCAGTTGAAAGCTATTGTTTGACTCTGTGATATCTTTAAGAACTGCTAGAAGTATTCATTGAAGCAGTTTGTGATGAAGAAACAGCGACGCTTACATTCAAAATCAAATACGCCACAAGCAAGACGAAGAAATATCTTCACGCCATTCCCAATAGAGGAGTAGACAAAAGTCTAGTCTAGACAATTAAGTCCCTTCGACCCACCTTCCACCGAAGATATTTTTGTGACAATGTGACAGATGGAAAATTTTGGAGGCCCATTGCGGTAGAACATATAGATATAAATAAAATTATCAACACCTGTAAATGTACTATTTTCTTGCAAATAAATAAATAATTTAATTTAATTTAAATGGTGAACCCTTCGCCGTCTTTATGTCCAAGCCATCGATATTTATTGTATTCAAGCAGGATGAAAAAATCATATTAATTTTAGGATCAGTTATATTATTATTATTTAAACAATTTTATTTTTCTTTACACACTGTCCCGGACGCAGTAGCCAGAGAGAAAAGACGCCATGTATCACGATCCTTACATATCTCTCGCTTCTTTCAGATTCATCATTTTATCCATACATACACGGCTAATTATCCGAGTGATCTTGATCCTCTCCTCTTCGATCAATTTGGTCACATGGTCTTCGAAAGTTAGTCTAGGCCTACCTCAACATTTTTTAATATTAACTATATATTTTCTTCACCACTCGGTCTTTACTCATATCAATTTTAGTGTTAAGGTCATCTTTCAAACCTTTTTCATCTTTTCACCTAAATAACCTAAAATAACCTTAAAATAAATAATTAGGTTCAGTAAGTATGAATATTTAGTAGGTATGTTAGACAGGTTTGGTCAGATGATGACACGTTTGTTATGAATTTCTTCATAGTATAATCTAGGGAATATAAAAACAATAAATATTATTGTATTTTTTTAAAAGCCTTCACGCAGTGCCAATACACAGACAAAGATATTTTTGAATTTTACTTTAAATAAGGTTGTGTGTCGATTAAAATTCTCGCAAACAGAGAAACGATTCATTAGAAAATCGTAGATAATATTTAATAAACTCTTAGCCTAATAAAAACCTCCGAGCGAACAGAAAAAAACTTCAGCCCGAACAAAGTTTTTAATTTAAAAACACAAAACCCGACCGACCGACGCTGTGTTTGAGGCGTAAAATAAAATTAATAAGGAATATTTTCGGCCTATTTATAAAAAGGATTCAATCTTATTTTCCGTTAAATAGACAGGTATTTACGTACAGTACGTAACGGACTATCGTTTTCAATTAAAGTTAATTAAGACTCCATCATGAATAGACATACGACAACTGACAAAAAAACCCATTTTATTTTTATAATCCGTAACAATGGCATATTTTTAAACTAACATAATACAGTTTCCTATTGCGCATTGTGAATAGGTACCTCGAAGACGCATAAAACAGCTTATGCAGTGTTCTGCGTATGCAGAGTACGGTTTGTGCATACCTTTAGTTATCAAATACCAGTCGAGCATCGCACAAACTGCAATACGTCGCTTTTGTTTACCGGCCGGCATCGCCACGGCTCTACTCGATTCCAAGAATACTCTATACAATTATCGATACTCTGCTCGCATTACAGTACCTGCACCGTGTGCCTAAGGACAAGTCTAAGCCGATTACAGAACCGGTAACAGGGTAGAACAGGAATGGCCGTGCGTTTTCTACTCACAATCGATACAAAAACATCGATTCGAAACGATTTAAATTGTCGCGCTGCGAGTGTCGTCCCTTTCTGAATGAATGTTATGTTGAAAAATCGTATTGTGATCGCGCGATGGTTTCCTACAACAAACCAACGTGTTGAAGACAAAAAAAAATGCGAGCCGTCATCTCATATCGACGTCCCGCCCGCACGGGCGTCACTGACAGACGCGCAATGTCGCGGCCCGAGCGCTGAACCAATGTAAAATCACTTTACTGGCGTTTCGTTTTTTGTTAACGCCATCGCAAAACATTACACCATCACTGGACACTGGTAGTGGCGCACCGTTAGGGCGGTGGCTCTCTCACCTGAGCCTGACAGGCGGCGGGATGTTGAACGCCGGGAACAATTTCGCATTGGGACTCTCGAACAGCATCGCGATCGTTTATTTTTTCTTCGTTTCACCGCGCGCGCATTGTGCACACTTCCACACGATGTGGCGGCCGGCCGAACACTGCCGGTTTGTTGAGGGGCGCCGCCCCTCGTCCCTCGCGCTCGTGACGTCACCGCCTGACAGGATGAACGGCGTCCCTCTTATTCGCGGCACGTTAGACGGAGACGTGTGCAGTTAAGACTGCAGTAGTGGCGGAGCGTATTGTATAGTTGAGCCCCTCTTATGTCGTTGCTTGTAGGGCTTCGCTCGACGGCCGTGCTTGCCGCCCGCCGCTCGTGCGTGAGGCGGTTAAGTCCCATCTGTCCCTGTATTTAGTTCCGACGTTTCCAAGTAAACGCACCAACCAACCCAAATCCAAATCCCTCCGTTATTTAGTCTCCAATGTTTGTCAATTCATCAACTAATTAGTTTCAATCGATGTTCATCATTCGAAGAGATGATTCTTCTTTACTGAACTGACCGTTGATTGTTTCCGACAGTTAGAAATGTCAGTGGAGTCGGTACAGCATCGTGATCAACTTTCACATTGTTCCTAAGTACACGTTCATCTTTACAACTCGTTCGATCCATTCCGTTTGATACTTCATTAACTGTAAACGCAATTCACCTCTTCGTCTTCCAAGCAGGGTCGTATTTGGAAGACGAAGAGACACTAAGTCTAAGTCTAAGACACTTGTGTTCTTAAACAACGTTATCCTTTAAGTAATTCTTTTATAAAGCTTGGCGTGCTCTGTAGAGCACGACAGTACTTCATGCCGGCCCACCGCTTGCAACTTTATAAGGCGCAGGTTCGGCCGCACATGGAGTACTGTTCTCATCTCTGGGCGGGGCACCCCAGTGTCAGCTCCTTCCATTTGAACGTATCCAACGAAGCGCGGCTCGAATCGTCGACGACCATGTTCTATCTGATCGGCTAGATCCCTGGCGTTGCGAATCTCTTTGAATTTTTACAAGATGTACTATGGGGAGTGCTCCGAGGAATTGTCCGGATTAATCCCAGCCGCTGAATTTCACCATGGTATCTTACGGCATAGTCAAAAATTCCATCAACATCATCTAGATGCTTGCATTGATGCTTGGCATTCCACAATATTGCATTTTCACGGAATTTTCTGCCACGCACTTGCACTTTATGGAACGAGCTGCCAGCGGTTTTTCCGGACCGATACAACTTAGGGACCTTCAAGAAAAGAGCCTATACCTTTCTCAAAGGCCGGCAACGCATGCCTTGCCATTCCTCCGGTATTGCAGGTGTTCATGTGCGGCAGTAATCACTTACCATCACGTGAGCCACTTGCTCGTTTCCCTCCGTATTCTATTAAAAAAAAACACTTACATAGATAGGGATCAACATCACATACATGACGATGTAAATCGTACACAAGTTTTGGAAAAAACCCATTAGTACGAGTCTGCCACCTGGGGATTAAACTCGGGTCTCTTGACTCGAAATTCCAACCACCCAACCACTCGGCAATCGTGACTAGCTATATCTATGTATGTAATCTTGAGACACAGTATCGATGACCTTGAACTGCATGATTTACGTATTCAGGTTAGCCGCTCGCCAGGTGGGAGTTTTTTAAAGTCGATATTTTACATTATTCAAATCAAATGAATTCAAATCATTTATTTATCGACATAAGAATGCACATTCGTTTATTGATATTCATTTTAATCTACCACCGTTTCGTAATGAGGTGCCTCTAACGGAGAAGAAACAGGCGAAAGAAACTCCGTATATATCCTCCTTTTCGGTCACTATATTTTTTACAATATAATGTATCATACAAATATATGTGATATTTTCTAGAAATAGCTTTATATTATAATAAA
Organism: Sericinus montela; assembly: GCA_029286605.1. NCBI lineage: Eukaryota > Metazoa > Arthropoda > Insecta > Lepidoptera > Papilionidae > Sericinus > Sericinus montela. Next base: position 146,860 of record JAGSMR010000119.1, on the reverse strand, counting down.
CCTTCTTAATAAGTTTTTCTTTAATAAATTTCTTAAACCTGTTAAAAGGCAGGCTTTGCACATTTACAATATTATTATAATGTACAGATAAATTGTTGAAGACACGATAGCCGAGTGGTTGGATGATCGAAATTGAGTTCCATTCCCAGGTGGTGGGCTCGTACCAATGTATTTTACCTTATATATAATTTACATCGTAGGCTTGAACATAAAAAGAAGGCGATGCCGTCTCCTCTGTCTATACCAATATTAGGAAGGGCGTGAATATAAATAGATAGGGACAACATCACATACGTTGCTGCAATCTCGGTGACTAGCACTAGTAAAGTAAAGCACGCGTGTTGTTTAACAACGAAAGTACCACAAACACCCAGATCAGATACAATGAAAAGTGGTGTTCTAGATCTTACAGCTCTTCAAGAAAAGATCGCCAAATTCATTCAAAATAGGATAGTCTAATATAATCTTCCAAAAAAATTAACAAAACGTGACAAGTTCGTCAAACAAACGAACGTATGCTAACAATGACAGTTTCCACATAACTTATTTATGGATAACATAAATAAATATATATCTTCACGCAATTCCCAATACAGGGGTAGACAGAGGTCTAGTCTAGACAATTAAGTCCCTTCGACCCACCTTCCACCGAAGATATTTTGGGGACAACGTGACAGGTGATGACCTTGTCGCCGTCTTTATGTGCAAACCAACGATATATTTCGTACGTAAGTTTTGAAAACCCCATTGGTACGAGCCTGACACCTGGGGATCGAACTCGGGTCTCTTGACTCAAAGCTCCGACCTCCAAACCACTCGGCTATCGTGACTTAATTTATTGATAATTAATAAATAATAAATAAACACTTACATAGATAGGGACAACATCACATACAATGCTCTGAACCAAAAGTAAGCAGTCAACACACTTGTATAATCAGCAACAACGAATGCACCAAAACAACGAAACCACAGAAAATATAGAAAGTGTTTTCGACATCATCCTGTCCTGAACCGAATCGCCAGCTCAGGACCTAGGAGCTGGCGATACCATGAAAACCGGTGCGCACGCCACTCAACCACGGAGGTCAACAATAGATATTAAAAATTCATGCAACACGACCATCTGCATCTAAATCCTCCTATCGTTGTACCAATCATATTTTACATGCTTCATTATTTTTATATCTTTACACACGCCAGGTGGTGAGCCTGACGCTGACTTAATCCAACCTAACGGTACAATATACTTACACATAAACATACATAAAAGTCACGATAGTCAAGTGGTTGGGCGGTCAGAATTTCGAGTCAAGAGACCCGAGTTCGATACCCAGGTGGCAGGCTCGTACCAATGGGTTTCTGAAAAACTTGTTCGATGTACGAATTATATCGTTGGCTTGGACACAAAGACGGCGACGGGCTCACCACCTGTCACGTTATCCCGAAAATGTCTACGGTGAAAGGTGGGTCGAAGGGACTTAATTGTCTAGACTAGACCTCTGTCTAGTCTAGACATGTGTGTCTGCACCTGTATTGGTAATAGCGTGAAGATATTTTTTTTTACTTACCTTATTAATGATAAAGGCAGACAATGAACATTTATGAGTACTTACCTGCATATAACTCACTGTCGAGTATAAATCTTAAATAATATTATTCAAAAAGGAAACTTCAGAGTGAAGGTCATGCATACAAATTACAATTTTACTACATAACTAAGTAGTTACTAGTGCGTAATAGCAAAAACAACTTTTAAAAAAATAATAATTTACTATTGTATTATAATTCAATGATAATATATAAAAAAAAAGATGGCATTATTTCAAAGAAGCAACTGTGATACTTATCTCTTTTGACAAGCTATTTAAAACAAACTTAATAACTTTCGTAAATAAACACCATCACCAATAATTATACTTAAAATTAACACTCAAGACATAAACAATAAAACAATTACATTCTTTTTCTTGAATTTTTATTTCTTTAAACTCAAAAGAGACGACAATACATTAAACCCAAAATAGTAAGCGCCATATTTCCCAAAATCTGTCATTATGTATTCTTTACTATTGACATACAATGGACGCTAACGCAATTGGCCCAAATATCAATTGAGTGTCTATGTAAATCATAATCGATACTATTTAAATTTATTACATTTTAAATTATTTGTAATAAAATGAATATTGCGTTTGATTTATTATCGAACACTGTAACCCTAATATAATATCCAAATAAAATAGTAAATTAACAACTTGGACATAAATATAAATTTAGTAACGACTAACGAGAAATTTCACAAACGACTTGAGAAATAACCTAAAATTAAAGCATGAAAAGATATTTTTTAATTCTACTAGTTTCGCAACCAAAAACATCCATCGGTGGGATATTATAAATACATACAGCCATAGCAAAGTTTTACTGTTAAAGTAGTTATGTCAAATAATTTATTTAAAAGCAATGTTCTAAAAGATTTTATATAATTATTAAACTTTTAAATTTCTATTTTAGTTATTCTTGATTTCTGTTTCAGGCTGGTAAAACTATAAATAAGAAAAATGCACTGTCGCTGAGATACAGGTTTATTTCTAAGCCTGGTTCAGCCACAAATGCTTTGCTAATTTAACATTTATCAAGCCGAAAACTTCGAAGAATTGTGACCTTTTTCAACCTTTTTTCTTCGAATAAATAAATAAATTATAATTACATAACATACTTATTAAAATAATCAGTTACCTCTGCACTGTGGGATCAGTGTAAGAATCTAAGAATTTGTACACTTTTCTTTCGTGAGTGTCGTTAGAGGCGACTAGAGAAAAGATTTAAATATTTAAATGGCAACCTAATAAGATAGTTCGCGGGATAACTATTAGAACAACTATCACTAATTAATAATTCTTTACTCGTATAATAATAAGTTCAGAGTGTTAGTTGTAGAATAAAAAGTACATCTTCACGCCATTCCCAATACTAGGTAGACAGAGGTCTAGACAATTAAGTCCTTTCCACCCACCTTACACCGAAGATGTTTTTCGAGACAACGCGACAAGTGGTGAGCCTATTACCGTCATAATATCCTAGCCAACGATATTGACAAACCGTGGGGATCAAACTCTCATGACTCGAACATATGGTGAGCCCGTCGCCGTCTTTACGTCCAAGCCAACGATATAAATCGTACATAAGTTTTTTAAAAAATTTATATTATCCAACCAGGAATCAAAATCGAGTCTCTTGACTCGTATTCCGATCATCCAACTAAACGGCTATCGTGATACATGTGTGAAATAAAACGCAATAGAAAAACGTACGCCGATAAACCGACTTTCAGCACATTCCAATACGAAATTCCGTCGCAAAGCAAAGCGCGGTGGAATTAGCTAGTAAAGAGACCTCGACGGTACGTGTAACTCGATACGAGGCTCACAAGGTAATGACGCAAGTAACGCGATTCGTGGTCAAGAGAACAGCTGATGGCCCCCCGCGGTTGTCTCTTACCGACGCGGTGGCTAGATAATGCCTGTTTGCGAGGCGAAACACGTGTCACATTCGTCGCAAGTTATTGCTGATTCTGTCATGTGCTACCGATTTATAAATTGAACAATATTTCTCTTACAATAGGTATGGTTAGGGGCGATAATGCGGCGACATAGAAGTTGCTGGAAGCTCACTATTGACGGACAATTCAGGAAACACAACGAAATTCTACATCGCGCTATCGAAATTCTTACGATTAATAAAATAATTATTCAGGCTATAATGTGGCGACATCAATGCGCTGGAAGCTCACTAGTGACGGACAATTCGGGAAATACAACGACATTCTACATCGCGCTATCGAAATTCTTACGATTAATAAAATAATTATTCAGGCTACAATGTGGCGACATAGATGTCGCTGGAAGCTCACTAGTGATGGACAATTCAGGAAACACAACGACATTCTACATCGCGCTATCGAAATTCTTACGATTAATAAAATAATTATTCAGGCTACAATGTGGCGACATAGATATCGCTAGAAGCTCACTAGTAGCGGGCAATTCAGGAAACACGTTATTCTATATCGCGCTATCGTAATTGTTGTAACTAAATGAAAAATTTCTTCACGCGATTTCCAATACTAAGGTGGATAGAGGCACATACAAATAAGTATTTTCGTGCCACCTTCCACCGATGATAGTTTTTGGGTCAACGTAACAGGTGGTGAGCCTGTCGCTGTCTTTCAATTCAAGCCAACGATATAAATCGTATATTGAAAAGATCACTCAATCACTCGGCTCGAAATTATGGATTGACCAATATTTTGAATTGTTGACAATGTAGCGACATCTATATCTCCATAACGGAAGCTCGCTAGTGCAGACTTGTCAAGGAACACAACAAATCCTTCTTCCTTTTCTTTTGTTTCATGGTTTGTCTCGATAGAATTCTAACCACCTTCAATGTTTTCTCACTACCTTTAAGTTGACTGGCTGAGAATGCTGTTAGCATTAAATCCGCCTTTATTCATTAGGGTTTTGTAAGGCATGAAAAATAACTAATATAAAATAAAGTTTACAGTTTCAAGAAGTACGTACTATATATCGTGTGGTAACGGTGTAAGAATATTGCCACTCCCTTTCATTCCGTGGGTGTTGGAAGAGACGACTAAGGGAAACAGCTTTGAACATTGTTATGGCAACCGATAGATGGCGGTATAACCATATCTAAAAATATCAGAGGAAAACAATCAGACCGAAGATGGGCAGCAGCGTCTAAGGTGCGAGGTGTCTGATACTGCGATCGCCAATCCGCTTGCCAAGCGTGGGGATTGTGGCAAATCCTCCCTATGGGAGAGGCCTTTGTCCTGCAGTGGACTTTAATAGGCCGTTACGTATGTATGTACGAGTATGTATGTATATCACACATTAGTCTATGCAGTTATATGTTATGGATTGGGCGCATATGGTCTCACCTTTCCTGTTCATCTAAATAAGATAAAATTTCTGCAAATAAGAATATTGAAACTACTTGTTGATGAAAAAACCTTAAAATCACTAAATAAAGTTTATAATAAACTCTTTAAAATTTGTGGAATATTAGAATAGAATTAAAAATAAAAAGTGCAATTATTATCGAACAATGTAATTCTAGTGAATTTAAACAGGAAAGGGAGCATACGTAACCAACACGTTTAGCTAAGAAAACTAAACTGAGGATTCATACAGTTAAAAATTACTATGGAAAACGTGAAAGGCGATGGGTAACCACATCATTCATGAGCTTCCTCCGAATCTATTTAACAAATTAAGTAGAAATAACCTTAAGGCAACCCTACGAAAACATTACCTGTCTTTGTGTCCATAATGTAATTCAGTGTTTTGTTAACATTACATCATATGCATTGTGTTAGATTATAAGTACTAGATAAGATCTCCTCTTAACAATCAAAAACAGTTCCTTAGTTGTCGCTGCTGCTTATCTTCCGTCTGATTATTTTGGTCTGATTAAGGTTATCCCGCCATCTATCGATTGCCTAACGACATCTAACTATGTCTAAGGATATTCAAAGCTGTTTCCCTTAGTCGCCTCCTACGACGTCCTCGTGAAGAAAGGGAGTGGTAATATTCTTACGCCGTTACGTAAAAAAAGAAGTGACGATAGCCGAGTGGGTCGGTGGTCGGAATTTCGAGTCGAGAGACCCGAGTTCGATCCCCAAGTGGCAGGTCGCACCAATGAGTTTTTCAAAAACTTATGTACGAATTATATCGTTGGCTTGGACATAAAGGCGGCGACGGGCTCACCACCTGTCACGTTGTCCCGAAAATATCTTCGGTGGAAGGTGGATCAAAGGGACTTAATTGTCTAAACTAGACCTCTGTCTACCCCTATATTGGGAATTGCGTTACGTAAAAATCTAGTAATTTTCAAGTGATTTTTACATCATGATCAATTACAGGACATTGACCTCACCCTCACGGCAGGGTTTGCCACAATCGCCACGCTTGGCAAGGGGATTGGCGATCGCAGTATGTATAGATTTGTTTATTTATCTATATCCATGGCTCCGACAGAATACCAGCACTGTAGTTATGATAACATGGCGGCTCATGACCGTGTCGCTGGCCGCTTTGTTTTCAAAATTATAGTTAAAGTATTTTTGTGTTTTAGTTTTAATATGTGTTAAATACGACCGTCACCACCACGTCTATTAATAAACATTCAACGTACATAGTAATATCGAATATAATGTGGTTTAGGTAAATAAGTATAGTTTATAAATAAAAAAGGATATCGTAAAATTAATTGTTATAAATCAATAGAATTATAACAGTTGTTATTATGACTATTTCGATTTACTAGTGTCAAAATAGTCTGTATAAAGCAGCGCCAAATGTGTGTAATAGGGTCATTATCATTTTGTAAGAACTATATGTGGTTACGCTGCTCAAATATGAAGTGTTTCTATAAGTTTACAAGTGTTTTATTTGCCATTCGATCATTCATTGCTACTACTAGGCACCTCGCACCTTTCATTGCTACCCGTACCAGTCTGCTGAAATTTGATTTATATGTAACGTTTGTCTAGTTGGTTATTATATATTTATTTTTCGCCATATAACGGTAGCAAATGCTTTTTCAATGCTTTTCTCTTACTCACCTCTTACGACACCCACGGAAAGAAAGGGAATGGTTATAACTCGTAACCACACGGTAATAGTTTTTTTCATCTTACCGCAATTTAACAAACTAGGTATGGACAATGAGGTATTTTCTACCCACTTTTTTACCGAATCTTATTTGGTACAACATGATTGGTGGTGAGCCTTAAGCCTTCAAGCTAGTACATATATATTTTTAAAGAAACATATTTAAATATTATAAATCTATACATCTAAATAAAATTGGATCTGTTTGTAATATTGAAATAACCGTTTTTTACAACATGAATATATACGGTACATACATCAAAATAACATTTGTTTACAACTTTTGTGTGTTTGTTCTGGCTAATCTCTGAAATGAATGGACCGATTTTAACAGGACTTTCACTGACAGTTAGCTAAAGTTATAAGGAGTAACATGGGCTACTTTTATTTTAGAAACATAATTAGGGTTCCGCGTTAAATGTTAAACTGCGGGCAAAGCCGCGGGGGGCTACTAGTATACAAATAAAACTACAAATAGTACGTAAGTATTTTTAATTAGACCAGAGTATTATTACATTAACAATTCCCTTCTGACAGAATTACATTTAAAACTAGAAATAAAACAATGCACTCCAACCGATTGTCCTTCCTCTTCCTTTCCTATATATTTTTATCGCTCACTCACTCACACGCAAACTGACACACTCACACAAGCGAGATGTAAAGAAAAATCTTAATATTAGTTAATATTTTTAATGTTCAGACCATTTCCAATTCCAATTCCATAAAAAATAATAAAACTCTATAAAACAAGATATTTTTTTAATGTTTACATATCATTTATGAATAGTTTTAACAGAATTAATATTTTATTTGGACTTTACAAAATATATCCGAGTCACATTGAAAAAAAAATTCTTTGGCAGAATCTATAATTCGTGATTTAAAAAAAAAAAAACTGCATCAATCTCCCGCCAAAAGTTTTTTTTTTTTTTTAATATTCTGCTAAAGCAAAGGTTGCTAAAATATTCATCTGAAAAATTAAACCAAATTAATATTGCATGCGATGGTGACGGTGACATGGTAGCGATCGTGGTGACGTGGTGATGGTGGTGATGGTGGTGATGGGGATGGTGATGGTGGTCTACCGGCCGCAGCCGCCGCGCGAGCACGCGGAGCGCTTCGGCGGCCGGTACGTGGAAGTCGAGGCGCCGCCGCTCAGCGGCAGGAAATCTGAAATTATTATGCATATCCAATACAATATAGCTGTTATTTATGGATTTTATTATCTTCATCTTCACGCACAGTCCCTGACGGGGTAGCCAGAGAGAACAGGATCGCCGAGTGTCACGATCCATACACACGACTTTCGCTTCTTTCTGGTCTTCGAAAGTTATAATGGGTTTTTTCGCCCTTTTATTGTTTTTATTTCAATTATTTTTTATAATTAATTTAATATATATGTACATGTTTATTAATATACGCACTAAATTTGCCATTCAATATACATCTCTCCTCTATGGGACTACTGGAAGACATTTCATTTTAGGAATAAATAAGTCACGATAGCCAAGTGGTTAGGTGGTCGGATTTCGAGTCGAAGAGACCCTTGTAGTAGGTTCAAACCAGTGAGTTTTTTCAAAAACTCTTTTACGATTTATATCGTTGGCTTTGGCATAAAGACGGCGATTTTTTTTTTTTACAAACCCCTTTACACACTCTACTTTTTTCCCCTTTACACACTGATTAAATATGAACATATTATCATGCAACATGTTATGTATGCGTTATGTATGTATGTATTTGTGAATGTATGTGTGTGTGTATGTACGTATGTCTGTATAGCGATCTTCGTAGACGTGGCGAGGTCCCGGGTTCGATTCCGGGTCGGGTTAATTTAGAAAAACAACTTTTTCTACGTTTTCTCGGGTCTGTATGTTTGTGGTGCCTTCGTCGTTTCCGATTACCATACCACAAGTGCTTTACCATCTTGCATTGGGATCGGAGTAATGTATGTGATGATGTCCCTATCTACACATGTATTTCCTTATAATGTATGTATGTATGTATGAATGTAGGCATGTACGTATGTTTGTATGTACACAGTGGCAAGCTCACCGTCGCCCGCGCCCAGTCGGTGCCCCCCGTTCTCTTCCAACTTCTTCAGTTTCTCCACCGCCTCCGCCCACCGACGCTCCTCGCGCTGCAACACCAAACTCTTACAGTAACCACAGCTGCTCAGCAGTCGGTATGCAGGGGACCGAGGTTCAGAGCATACAGACGTTAAATACAACTGTAATAACTCATGAATTATAAAAAAAAATAACACGATTCCTAATACAGGGGTAGACGGAGGTCTAGTCTAGACAATTGAGTCCCTTCGACCCACCTTCCACCGAAGATATTCTCGGCATAACTTGACACAGTGAGCCCGTCGCCGTCTTTATGTCCAAGACAACGATATAATTCGTTGCATAAGTTCTTGAAAACCCATTGCTACGAGCCTGTCACCTGAGGATCGAATTACGGTCTCTCGACTCGAAATTCCGACCACCCAACAACTCGGCTATCGTGACTTGTAATTTCATGATTTATTATTTTTAAATATGTTATTTTTAGCGAATAAACCTTTCTTTCTTAACTTACTAACTTACTTATCTTTACGCACGATCCCTGACGGGGTAGCCAGAGAGAACAGATCGCCAAGTGTCACGATCCCTACATACTTCTTTCGCTTCTTTCAGATTCATCATCTTCTTCATACATGCACGTCTAGGTATCCGAGTACTCTTGACCCTCCCTCTTCGAGAAATTTGCTCACATGTTCTTCGAGTTAGTCTCGGTCTACCTCGACACCTTTTAATATTAACTTTCGCGCTATATATTTTCTTCACCATTCGGTCTTCACTCATCCGCTCAACGTGCCCAAACTATCGAAGCACTTATCCATTTTTGTGACAAGGCCATATTGCGAACCTCTTCGTTTCGCTTACGGTCGGCCATGGCAAGGCCGCACATTTTACGAAGAGATCGCATTTCCACTGCATTCAACCACTTTTATGCCTCTTGGGCATACCAGGTTTCGCTGCCATATAACAAAGTCGATACCAACACTGCGTTATGTATTGCAAGGCGTGCACTTTTCACAACGCCTTGCCTTTTGATTAACGCAGTCAGGGCACCATTGACTTTGTTCCCGGCAGCGACACGCCTGTCCTCATCAAAATCACATCTTCTAAACGCACTCCCCAAGTATACAATTTCATTCGCCTGTTATAGACATTCCTGATTTACCCAAATTTCGCACTTCGTTCTTTCTTCGTCCCTTTCAAATACCAGAACCTTAGTTTTATTAGCATTCAAACGGAGACCTTTAATTTCACATTCTTCTTCCATACACTTGACTAATGCCTGCAGTTCTGCCTCTGATGGTGCAATAAGCACTGCATCATCAGCATATAGCAGACAATTTACTTTTATGTCACCCAATTTCACACCCAAACAGTTATCTTTCAGCTTCTGTAAACAGCTGTCGAGATATAGTAAAACAGCCAGGAAGACATGACACAACCCCGTTTTACGCCCGTTTGGACGCTAAACATGGGTGACAGGGCATGCCCTACCCGCACACAGGCTTTACAGTCACAGTAAAGTGACTACACTGCCCTTAGCAATCGACCATCCACACCATACCCCGGCAACAGTTCCCACATTTTCTTCCTTACAACCTTATCAAATGCTTCCTCAAGATCCACAAAAGCACAGAAAATCTTCTGGTTAGCAGCCAGAAGCTTCTCCGTGATCATGCGGAGAGAAAACATTTGATCCGTGCATCCTCTTCCAGGTCTAAATCCGCATTGTGCCTCCTATAGAAATCTTTCCGATTTCTCTTGCATTCTACGTGTCAAAACCTTCGAGTAACTTTACTTGCTAAACTGGTCAAGCTGATCGCCCGATAGCACCCGCAGTCATAATGTGAACCTTTACCTTTATATAAAGGCACAATGACCGCGGATCGCCAATCATCCGGGACAGCCCCGTTCGCCAGCACAAATTGCACAGCAGATGAAAGCTATCCCAGACGCGTGGCCCACCATACTTGACCATTTCAGCAGTAACTCTGTCTAGTCCCGCAGCCTTACCACATTTCAAACTTCTAATCGCACATTCAATCTCTTTCATACTGATGACCTCAGTGTCATCGAGGTCCGAGTCTGGCGTACCAGTCACGGCGTCACCCCGGATCCTCACTAAGATCATCACACGCATACATTTCTCTATAAAATTGCTCCATCGCTGCATGACGTCCGATTTTTCAGAGAGGACGTCATTAGTTCCCGAAAGCACTTTGTTCATTCTTTTCTTTCTTTCTTTCTATAATCTATGTCATCTGTCTATCATTGACGACCTCCATGGACGAGTCGCGTGTACACACCGGTCGTCAAGGTGTCCTTCCTCCAGCTCAGAGATCCTGGGTCCGAAACTCCCGATCCTTCATCCTTTGTAAACTACTTCTTCTGGGTGTTTGTGGAGCATTCTTTCCTTCCGCGTCCATAACACGCGTCAGCTGCTTAGTTTGGGATCCGAGCACTGCCTCAATCTTCTTCAGGTGTTCGATAACTCTGTGAAACAAAGCGACACAAACGCGCAGACAACTCACCTCAATCTGCTCCTGCAAGGCTTTAGCGGAAGCCGCCTCTAGCAGGCGCTGCTGCTTCTCCCGCGCCGCCTGCACAGCCTGCAGGCGGGCCAGCGCCTTGTCAGGGTCTGTGGGCACCAGGATTACTTCACTCAATTACCTTATCTTCACGCACAATCCCTGAAGGGTTAGCAAGACATAACAGATCGCCAAGTATCAAAGGGCCTGATCTCTTTCGCTTCTTTCAGATTCATCGTTTCTTCTGCATACTGCACGTCTAAGTATCCGAGTACTCTCGACCCTGCCCTCTTAGAGCAATTTGGTCACATGGTCTTCAAAATTCATTCTCGGCCTACCTCGGCTAGCTGGAGAATTAACTTCACCAGTGTTTAAAGCCACGGTAGCAGAGTGGCTGGATGATCGGAATTCGAGTCAATCTGGCAGGCTCGTGCCAGTAAGTTTTTTTCTAAACATAAACACGATTTATATAGATGTCTTGGACATATAGATTCGTATCCGCGACCCATAGCTGCAAAGACAGGGTCACTACCAACTGTACTATCGGGTCGTCAACTAGGAACAACCGGACGTCATCGACAGCTGGACTAAAGCTACTAATACTGCACTGTCAAAAGTCATGTTTTTAGTTATTCCTAATTGAAAAAGTCTTAACTTTTTCGAAATACCTACTGTCTCGTAATGCTGATCGGAATTCGAGTCAAAAGAACCGAGTTCAATGCCCAGGTGGTAGTAGGCTCGTACCATCAAGTTTTTTTTTTAAACTTATGTACCATTTATATCATTGGCTTAAACACGAGACGGCGACCTGCCTCACCGTCCATCACATCATGACGAGAGGCATAAACACCGGTTCTCAAGGTGTCGCCACCTCGAGATCCCGGGTTCGATTCCCGGTCGGGTCAACGCAGAAAAAAAACAATTTTTCTACATGTTCTCGGGTCTGGGTGTTTGTGTTGCCTTCGTTGTTCCCGATTCCCATACCTCAAGTGCTTTAGTATCTTACATTGGGATCGGAGCAATGTATGTGATGTTGTCCCTGTCTATATATTTAAATATTTAAATATTTAAATATATAGATCATCGCAAAACATGTCTCGGGGCGAAAAGTGGTTCGAGAGCACCTAATCGTCTGGACATCTGTCTTTTTTATAGAAAAGGGAGGCAAACAAGCAGGTGGCACACGTGATGGTACGTGATTACCGCCGCCCATGAACATCTGCAAAACCGGAGGAATAGCAGATGCGTTGCCGGCCTCGTCTACAATAGGAACGGCGTAAGGAAAGGAATAGACATGTTACCCTTGTGTCACGATAGCCGAGTGGTTCGGTGGTCGGAATTCGAGTCAAAAGAACCGAGTTCAATGCCCAGGTGGTAGTAGGCTCGTACCAATGAGTTTTTCAAAAACTTATGTACGAATTATATCGTTGGCTTGACGTAAAGGCGACGACGGGCTCGCCGCCTGTCACGTTGTCCTGTAAAATATCTTCGGTGGAAGGTGGGTCAAAGGGACTTAATTGTCTAAACTAGACCTCTGTCTACCCTTGCATTGGGAATTGCGTGAAGATACATATTTTTTTGATATACCCTTGTGATACTCCGCGTCCTCTCTCGCCTGCCTCCAGCGCTGCAGGATAGGCCGCAGCTGCCGGGCGAGGAACAGCACGCAAGCCGCGCTGCCCACCAGGTACCAGCCGTATTGGGCCAGGAACTTCAGCGCTGGGGGACGTATGTAATTCGTGTGTGTGGGACGTACAATGACGATAGACGAGTGGCGTACGGTTTTCATGGTATCGCTAGCTCTGAGGTACCGTCTTCGATTCGTGAGCGGGTCAATGTATAAAATTTTTTCTACATTGTCTCGGGTCTAGGTGTTTGTGGTGGCTTCGTTGTTACTGATTCCGCAATACAAGTGATTTAGCTACTTACTATGGGATTACTACTACTCACGATAGCCGAGTGGTTTGATGGTCAGAATTTCGAGTCAAGAGACCCGAGTTCGATCCCCAGGTGGCAGGCCCGTACCAATGGGTTTTTCGAAAACTTATGCACGGATTATATCGTTGGCTTGGACATAAAGACGGCGACGGGCTCACCAACTGTCACGTTGTCCTGTAAAATATCTTCGGTGGAATGTGGGTCGAAGGGACTTAAATGTCTAGACAAGAGCTCTGTCTACCCCTGTATTGGGAATTGCGTGATGATATTCATTTATTTATTTTTATTTACTTTGGGAATATAGTAATATTTGTGGTGTTGTCTCAATCTATCTATGTATTTATTTATTATTTATACAATGTGACCCATTTCGAGTCTTTTCACCAAATCATGACCAAAATCAATGTAGTCAATGACTTCTACTGAATACTTTTAGTGAATACAATTCTAGTGAATTTTTTTTTATAGAAAAGGGAGGCAAACGAGCAGGTGGCTCACGTGATGGTAAGTGATTACCACCGCCCATAAACACCCGCAATACCAGAGGCATAGCAGATGCGTTGCAGGCCTTAGAGTGCCCCCCCAATTGGGGAGGGGGGTGTGTGGGCCTCCGGTTACCTGCACTCACCAGACGAAACGCAGAAGTTTGTTAGACTTCTACTTCACGCCGGTATTATGTGAGGTCGTGGTACTTCCCAGTCGAGCCCGGCCCATTCATGCAACAGCAAAAGCTGATGCATGGCTCTACCACTGTGAATTGTGCACCTTTAAGGAATTAGGAAAATGGGAAAGAGAAGAGTGAATTAGTGTATATGGGAACACTTTTACTACACATTCAAGGCTCCACATTCAAGCAGCCAGTAAAAGTGAGATGACTAAGGCCAACACATGTGTCCTCACCTATCCCCTTTCCATTGCAAACAAAACCTAAATACACTAGCAATGTTGATAAAAAATATATTTTTTGACACCCATAAATCACAAGGCAATAGTCACTGTCCTTGTCTATATGTATTTCGAAACAGAGCATATTATCAATTGTGTCATTCGCCACATCCTCTGTAATTGTATGACAAATGTTATATTATCTACATCCCTGCTGTGTGTTCTAATTAAAAACAAATAAGTACTCATGGCCGATGGCTAATAACCTATTAACTCAGGTTCAACTCCTGCGACCAAACTACTATGATTATTAATAGACAGTTGAAATTCATGGTGAACGACAGGCTGTCCACCTGTCACTTTGTCCCAGGAAGGTGTGGTCAAAGAACCTTAATTGTCTTGACTAGACCTCTGTCTACCTCTGTATTGGGAATTGCGTGAAGATATTTATTTTTATTTATTGCTTGGTGAAGGAAACCACCAAGAACCTGCATGTCTGAGAATTAGTTTAACAAAAAATTTATCAAGGTCATTCAAAATGCATATTAGTAGTACATTAAATAGAATGTTATAAACATAATCAACTGCATTTTCTTATCAAAACACCTTCTTATTCAAACCACATTTGTTAGAAATTATTACAAGCAAACACAACTCGGAAATTTAAAGTCACAAATATTTGTAAAACCATTATCATATATGTGTGAGCTGTGAACAGAACAAGTGAAAATATTACTTAACATACATAGGTGCCTATAAAATACACTGCAAGGTATCCAGTATCCGCTATAAGGGAGGGTTCACCAACTTTTAAACACTGTTAACCTGGATTATGATTATTCACCTGATATTGCACCGGTGATGTGATGCACGGCTGCCTATCAAATTTCCGCTAAATTCTAGAATAAATCTTCACACAGTTCCCAATACAGGGGTAGACAGAGGTCTAGTCTAGACAATTAAGTCCCTTCAACCCACCTTCCACCGAAGATATTTTCGGGACAACATGAATAGTGAGCCCGTTGCCATCTTTATGTCCAAGCCAACAATATGACTTGTACATAAGTTTTAGAAAAACTCATTGGTATGAGCCTGCCACATCGAATTCAGGTCTCTCGACTTGTAATTCTGACAACCCAACCACTCGGTGGTAGTGACTTATTAATTCTAGAATGGTTTTAATCTAGCTACCACGAACATCTAATTCAGTAACCAATGATATTTCTAAGGATTGACCTTAAGACACCTCTTACAACACCCACAGGAAGAAAGGTAGCAGTAAATTCATAGGTAAACACAACATGGCAAAAGGTGTTTAAGTTTATCTAACTTAGGAGCTGGCTGGTGGAAGTCACCATAGCCAACTCTTATGTATGATATATATTGTGGGCTTGGACATAAAGACGGCGATGGCTCACCACCTGTTATGTTAAGATTAGGTAGAAGGTAGGTAAAAGATTTAATTGTCAAAACCACTGTCTACCCATGTTGTGTTTATTTTTTTTTGTTGTGTCTTTTGGGAATGGCGTGAAGATATGTTTTTAGCACTGGCTGTAAAAATCTAGAAATATCTCTAAGTTATACAGATTACGGAATAACAATTGACAGAAATTTTTTTACGAATAAATGCACGTTCCTCGTGAGATACCTAAAATGTGTTTTACGCCTAATACAGCGAATATTTAAGTCTGCTGGCAGAGTTTAGGTCAACATAATAGTAAAGTTGTTAAAAAATATGTGGTATTTACGTTTCGGTAACAGTCTCAAAGGTATAACTTACCGAAACTTATGGGATTGAGCATTGTAATTTGCTCCTCTTCCTCGATAAGTGGGTCCATTACTGATGACTTTATATCGAAAACCTTAAGTTGTTAGATTTTCACCGCTGCTACCCGGTAGTTTTGAAATACCAATGTAAACAACAATTTGTAAAATCTGTGTATTTTATCAGTCGTAAAACAGTAAATCACTAAAAAAAAATTGCACAAAAATTATTTCACAACATTTAAAACAGAAAACATGACGTGTTATTACAATTTGACATTGACAAATTAAAATAAAAAGTTTTTGACACCTGGAACTGACATAGGACATAGACAATTGAAAATAAGTTAATTCATTATGTAACCATTTATGTACCAAAATGAACTTAACAAAACATAGATTCTTATGACACTAAAGTTTATTCAAAATGACCTCCGTGATTTTGAACACAGGCGTTCAATCTGTGCGGCCAGTCGTCTATAGCAGCACGAACGAGGTCCATGTCAATATCGGCGGCTCCAAAGTGACTCCAAATTGGGATGAGGCTTTGAGCACGCCTTTTCCTCCAAGTGTTGCCATATCTTGTAACCTAACGGATTCAAATCTGGACTGGAGAAGGGCCAGTCTTCGTGCCCGATGAAGTCGAATTCACGCGCCGCCAGCCAGTCTTGTATGCTCTTCGCTCTATGAGCTGTCGCCGAATCTTGTTGGAATACCCAGTGCCTGTTATTGAACATGGTATGAGAAACAAGTTCCACAAGGTTCGTCAGAACTGTATTTTGATACACAACTGCACTAGATTTTACACCTTTTTCGCAAAAATGTACCTCTGTTAAGCCCCAATAAGAAACTCCCAACCATACCATGAGTGAGGATGGAAAATGACCTCGTTGGACACGCGGAATACGGTTGCTCGCTTCTTTACTACTGTGTGCGTACACCTTATCATTTTGTTTGTTATAGCTCTCTTCTACGGTAAAAAATTTTTCATCCGAAAAAGAATTTCCCGATATTTTTTCCCGCGTACCGCTTTAACAAAGCGCGGCATCTCTTCAGTCTCAGGTGCATTAGACGAGCATTCAAACAATGTCCTGTTTTTCTTCGATATGCCCGAAGCCTTAAGTCTTCATCTAACATCCTTTTCAATTCGAAATTCGAATTCAATAAACTTTTTTGTGGCCAGCATTCTAAAAGAAAAGTTTTTGACCTGACTGTGTATATGAGATGCGGATTTAGACCTGGAAGAGGATGCACAGATCAAATGTTTTCTCTCCGCATGATCACGGAGAAGCTTCTGGCTGCTAACCAGAAGATTTTCTGTGCTTTTGTGGATCTTGAGAAAGCATTTGATAAGGTTATAAGTGGGAACTGTTGCCGGGGTATGGTGTGGATGGTCGATTGCTAAGGGCTGTGTAGTCACTTTACTACTTATCGGAAATCCTCGAAAACCTGAGGCTAACCGAGCCAAGTGTAGCAATGCACTTTTAGAATCGGATAAGATGATAAATCTAGTATGATCCAAAGACAGAGCGTACGCCAACGCTTCGGAAATAGCAATTAGTTCACAGTGCATTATAGAAACATTAATATTAAATCTAATACACATACTTAGCTGTGGATCGACAAAAGCCGCTCAACCCAGAATCATCCTTTGATCCATCAATGTAAAGCTTATAATCTGTACTAAATTTATTATGAATGCCTTACTTGTTTCACCAGGGAACAAGTAAGACATTCCTTATGTCAGTAGTTTTAGCCACTGTTCGTGCGAGATCCAACATAGCGATTGCAGTTGTTTCTTCTGGAATAGCAGCCACATTGTTAGAAGGATGTCGTACGGCTCATTCAGCATTAAAATTACCGTTAAATCTTCAAACTATTGAAGAACCAGCGTGTAATATTACAAAAAATTCAGCAATGGCCAAAGTTTTATCGGCATCGAAAACCATCATCTGGGACGAATGCACAGTGGCACATAAACGTGAATTAGAAGCACTTAACCGAACATTGAAAGATTTACGGAATGACTTTTGGAGGAGCAATGATTTAACTGTCTGGCGATTTCCGCCAAACACTGCCAGTAATTCCAAGCTGCCGACGAAATAAATGCTTGCCTCAAATCGTCGAATCTATGGCGCTATGTCTTCACACTGCAGCTGACAACATTAGAGTTGCATTGCTTAATGATACATCTGCTGAAGATTTCTCTGAGCAATTGCTGACTATCGGTAATGGTCAAGTACCTGTAATTTTGTCTCATCGAAAGCCGAACTTAACAACAACGTATTCCCAGATATTATTTCTAACAACAAAAATAATGAATGGTTGAGTGAGCGAGCAATTTTAGCGGCTAAGAATAAAGATGTAGACGACCTGAACTATATAATTCAAAATAAGATAATTGGAACAATGCATTCATTCAAATCTATTGACTGCGTCACAAATGAAGATTTTTAAACTCCTTGGATGTGCCTGGCTTACCACAAAACACGAAACAAAAACCAACCAAAACGCCAAAGTACCAAATGGTACGCGTTTGATGGTTATAAAATTGATGAACAATGTAATTTACGCGACGATACTGAAAGGAAAATTCAAAGGTGAGGAAGTTCTCATTCCGAGGATCCCCGTGGTCCTAACCGATACGCCGTTCGAATTTAAAAGACTTCACTTTCCGATCCGTCTTGCATTTGCCATGACCATCAACAAATCACAAGGCCAATCCTTAAAAGTTTTTGGTTTGAATCTAGAACATCCATGTTTTTCCCATGGTCAATTATATGTGGCATATTCACGGGTCGGAAGACCGTCTGCATTGTTTGTTTTTGCGCCTGATGAGAAAACAAAAGATGTATATCACTATGTACATAAATGAAGAGCAACCTATGTACTGAAATGCAGAAACAATAATAAATGATTAATGTGCTTCTTTTATTTTCTAATAAAAAATTAACTTAATAAATTCGAAAATCTGCTTATTTATTGCCTTTAAGGCGGAACAGAGTTCGTCGGGTCAGCTAGTTATGATTAAAGTATTTTAAGTTGGGCGCCTTCCCTGTCGTGAGTCTTTCAGAAGAAGAAGCAGTGACCTTCGTCAAATCAACAGAATCTCTGGTGGATCTCTTTCATTTCCGTGAATAATTCTCGCTCGTTTCCTGAACGGGATGCCACCTAAGGAACGATGTCGGACTTGGATCTCAGAAGGAGAAATAAAGGTCTCCTGGGTAACTGCATCTCGTGGATAGTTTTTAGGCGCTACGTTTCTCCTACTGAGATCCAAGTTCGTGCATAGACCGGCGAGATCCTCCTGCGAGTAACCTCGTGACGCATTCGACCCCTGTGAATGAAAGAAAAGACCTTCGACTGACTGGAGGGGAGAGGATCATGGATCTCGGAGGCAACAGCGAAATATATGCCGTGGAGGTGTTTATAATATACGCTTCCGTTACGTTTCTTCGTATTCTTAAATCCCAACAATGGTCCTAGGTATGTGATTTATTTAATTGTCTATGAGTAATCATAAATGAATACTAAGCTGATGATAAAAGCCACTGCACTCTTTTTTTATAGAAAAGGGAGACAAACGAGCAAGTGACTCACGTGATGGTAAGTGATAATCGCCGCCCATGAACACCCGCAATTCCAGATACATAGCAGATGCGTTGCCGGCCTTAGAGTGCCCCCACACAATTGGGGGAGCGGGGTGAGTGGCCCTCCGGTTACCAGACGAAACGCAGAAGTTTGTTGGACTTCTACTTCACGGCGGTATTCTGTGAGTTCGTGGTACTTCCCCGGTCGAGCCGGCCCATTCATGCAACAACAAAAGCTGATGCGTGGCTCTATCACTGTTGAAACTCATTTACGGTTAGAAATAATTTAATAATATACGGCTGGTATTAAATAATAAGATTGAAAGACAAGATGGATGGGACATTTAATGATTTCCACTCACTGAATAGAAGATTTAAGCATATCTTCACCTGATAGATACAGGCCACCCTAAGTTTTTGCTCTCACAGTATTATTTTATAACTTAATAGCCGAGTGGTTCGGTGGTCGGAATTTCGAGTCAAGAGACCCGAAGTTCGACCCCCAGGTGGCAGGCTCTAACCAATGGGTTTTTCAATAACTTATGTACGAATTGTACTAGTACTCGTTTCGTTGGCTCGGACATTGAGACGGCGAGAGGCTCACCACCTGTCACGTTGTCCCGTAAATATCTTCGGTGGAAAGTGGGTCAAAGGGACTTAATTGTCTAGACTAGACCTCTGTCTACCCCTGTATTGGGAATTGCGTGAAGATATTTATTTTATTTAATTTGTGAAAAGGCTTGACCGATTTTAACGGGACCTTCACTGGCAGATAGCTGATGTTATAACTAATGAAATAATTAAGGTTCCGCATTATGTGTTATAACGCGGGCAAAGCCGAGGGGGACAGACAATGTATAACGGGAGGTTGTCAAGCAAACTCGACAAACAGGGAACGTAGTAATAAAGAAAACACAGTAAGCACTTTACAAAATATTCGATTCATTTATTTTGGTTTCAACACAAACGCACGCCGCGGCTCGCGCGCACACACACATACACGTCTATATATACACGAATATACATCAATAGATCGTCGGTACAATTGAAAATGACACTTATCAGAGGGGCGCAAGGTCTAAAATAACCTTACACAGATTTCATGGATTATCCAGAACATTCCATAATTATTGCATCCCAATTGTATTGTATATTGATAAAAGGGTAAGTACTATATTGTATTTACATATTTTACACAACTAACGGGCAGAAAAAATCCGAAAAATCTTATCGTTAGCAGTCTATTGCGTTTGTTGTAAGAGAAATTCATCAAGAGTTTGCTTCGGAGCCAGTCGCTATGAGTCTTTACACGGAGATATCCTTATGTTAACTAAACTATGTCCAGGTACTTCCAGACTTCAATAGAGTCTTCACGCAATTCCCAATACAGGGGGTAGACAGAGGTCAAGTCTAGACAATTAAGTCCCTTTGACCCACCTTCCACCGAAGATATTTTCGGGACAACGTGACGGGTGGTGAGCCTTTCGCCGCCCTTATGTCCAAGCCAACGATGAAATTCGTAAATAAGTTTTTGAAAAACTCATTTCAATAGAGTAAAGACTAATTTGTATGTTTGTAAATGACAAATTAAAATTTGAAAATACGAGTCGTTGGGTGGTCAGAATTTCGAGCCGAGAGACCCGAGTTCGATCCCCAGGTGGCAGCCTCGTACCAATAGATTTTACAAAAACTTATGTACGAATTATATCGTTGGCTTGGACATAAAGGCGGCGACGGGCTCACCACCTGTCACGTTGTCCCGAAAATGTCTTAGATGAAAGGTAGGTCGAAGGGACATAACTGTCTAGACTAGACCCCCGTCCGGCCATGTATTGGGAATTACGTGAAAATATTTATATTTATTCAAGTGCTTTAGCTACTTACTTTAGGAATGGAGCAATGTATGTGATGTTTTTCTGTCTTTTTTGCAGTGTCTGTGTATTTTGGGTTGATTTTTTTAAATTCCCCATTAATTTAATAACATAAAGTTCAGCATTCATAAATTGTATCACAAATGTGTTTGTTTAGTTTAAAGTGAACTTTGAATATAGCATTGTCAATTTAATAATATTTCAAAACCATAATTAGTTCTTTTAGTAATATCCTTTGATAGCAATTGAGAGACGTTAGCTAAGGCTGCGAGCTTTAAAATTCAGTTATAACCTCTAACGAACCATCACATGTTTATTTAAAGTTAAAACAATACATATGCAAAAACATTACTCAATATTGTTTCTGTCCACCTAAACTTGAAGCCGAGACTTTGCTCGTCGAAACAATGTAAAATATTTATAGTTTTGAATATTTAATGAGATCTGGTCCTTCGAGCCGGATACGGCAAATATTCCTAAAAATAAAATGTACAGTTTTTTTTTTACAAATGAACACACGCAACTCTTCGCAAGTCAGTTTGTCTTTATGATTTGAAATGGGAATAGATTTTATCTTTAACGATACGCACAAAGTTAAATTATTATTTTATGGTAATAACTTTGTTTTCCACTTAAGTTATTCATGAAAGTAACTTATACATACTGGAGATGTAGACAGAAAAAAATTACTTGTAAATTATAACACACTAATTATTCTAGATGTACAGACATAAATGTGTCTCGAATTGTTAATATGTATATATTCCCAAATATAAGCCATCATATAACACTGTAAACATGAGTGACACTGTCTTTGATACAATTGCATCGACAATCCACTCAAAACACATACTTTACAATGTACATTCTAACTTAATACAAATGATAAGTATATTTTATTGCATTTGAAATGTCGCCTTGATAATTATTGCTATACACTGTTGCTTACCATTTTATAAATATTACTATTTCAAAAATAATACAACATTTAAACATTTTATATGGAACTTTTGAAGAAATTTAAAACAGATTGGATAGTTCAGATGTTACTTCGCATGTGGTGCAGGTAAACAAGCTAAAATATTCAAAGTAGTAGCACTTTAATGTGAAAATTCTATCAAAAATACCTACTGAATTGGAATTATGAAATTCATGATTTGTCCGACCCTGATAGTAAAATTATACAAAGCAATTTTTCGACTGTTTGTATTGGATTTATATATGTATGCACTTACAGTTAGATGGTATAACCATTTCAAACAATACCACACTGGTCAAGGGTAGCAGTATTTAATGTAAGGTAAGAGGCATATTATACAATATATCTGGTCTTGCAACCGCCACTTCCCAGTGTGACCAATTATGGGAACGCACTCCTAATATAACATTGCCATGTCCCGGCTGTTAGACAGCCGGAGTCCACGTGTGGGCATGGACACTTTCCAATCTATTCTCTTCTCAATCTTACGCTTGGCAATCGGCTTGACGTTCTTAGTACCATACATCTCGCATCTTAGACACTTTGGTTTGCTTAATTTTGGCCCAGTGGTCGAATGGTTACACCAGAATCGTAGCTATATTAGCTATTATTATTTTCTTTCTAGGCTTTCCCTCAGTTGCTTCATACGACCCCCACAGGAAGAAAGTGGGTGGTTCATTATCATGTTGCGAAATAAACCAATTATTATAATAATATGGGCTCATCACCTGTCACATTGTCCTAAAAATATCTTCGGTGGAAGGTGGGTCGAAAAGTCTTAATTATCTAGACCTCTGTCTCCCCTTGTATTGAGAATGGCGTAAAGATATTTTAGCTAAATAAAAAATTAAATTAAGAACTACAATGTTTGTATGCAAGGCATGTAACTCTCAACTGTATGGAATCACTCAATTCAAATGGAACTAAGTACCTTCATTCATGATTCAAATATTTTTGATCGTATTATATATTGTTATATTACACTGTTTCTAGATAACAGCTGTGAATACAAGTCCACATACTGACCGTGACAGAGCCATAAATCATTTATTGCTTCCAATTTAAATATAATTCTGTTCACATATGTTTATTTAAATATCAATACTAGCTACACTTGACCAGTTTTTGCTGTAGATCCATTACATAAGTCTTTATATAATTTCCCAATACAATAGGCAAAATCCCTTTAGGCAGGCGTCCAGGCTATGAAGTCCTTTCAACCTACATTTCACTAAAACTATTTGGGACAATGAGTTTAATTAATTAAATATAAATTAAATATCTTCACGCAATTTCCAATACAGGGGTAGACAGAGATCAAGTCTAGACAACTAAGTCCCTTTGACCCACCTTCCACCGAAGATATTTTCGGGACAACGTGACAGGTGGTGAGCCTGTCGCCGCCCTTATGTCCAAGCCAACGATGAAATTCGTACATAAGTTTTTGAAAAACTCATTGGTACTGCCACCTGGGGATCGAACTCGGGTCTCTCGACTCGAAATTCCGACCACCCAACAACTCGGCTATCGTGACTTGAGTTTAATGCAACTTTATTAATATTTTTAAGACAATACTTTGATTAGAAACTCAGGATGCTGAGATATTACCAAAATTCTCGAGTTAAAATGCGACAAACTGATATAATCTCAAGTCACAAACATATAGAAGCGTAATGTAATACATTGTATTACTAAGATTTAGTAACAATAATGTAACAAAACAAGACAAGATTTGATCAATGCTGTCAGACTCTTTTCTCTAAAAGTTGTCAGGGTCTTACAATTTCTGCCATCAAATAGTGGTATAGCAAAGTAACAACTGTTGTGTGGCAACATGTAAGGTAAAGTCGGTGTCAATTAAGAAATGAGGTATTCTATTCTCATAGTTTATCACTTATTTTATAAATTACAATAGCCATGTTTTGGTGATCGGAATTCAAGGCATGGGCCCAGAGTACAATCCCCAAGGCTTGTCAGTTTCGTTGGCTTGAACATTAAGATTGTAATAGGCTCACCACTTGTCACTAAAATGTCTGTGGTGGATGGTGGGTCGAAAGGACTTACTTGTCTAGACCTCTGTCTATCCTAGTATTGGGAATGGCGTGAAGATATTTCTTTTCATTTATCATAAATTAGATTTTGAGTGATTGAATGAATGGTTCAATTGTAAGAAATGAACTTACGACTCGGTCAGAAGGAATGGTTCTTATCACTTCATACATAATAACTACTAATGTGCGTAAGTACATAACAAATATATACATAATTATACACCATATAAATAATTTGAACTTTTGTCTCGTAACATCCTGCAGAACTTAGGATGTTATACGGTTTTGTTGAAACGTTGTCTCTTGGATGATACATGGATTTTAATTATTGATTTTAGCATTATTTTCACATGAAAAAATGCATAAAGAGGCGTTACTTAATGCCTTATGGCATTCTCTTCCAATCTACCTTTGCTTTGAGCAGAGAATCACTGATTTTCTAGCTAAGATAGCCGTAGAGATGTGTACAGATACTATACTGATATACTACATATATTTTTTTTAATAATGAGAGAATTTTAATTATTCAACAAAAAATTCTTTAAGTTATCTTGATTGTAATAGTGCAGAAAATTAATAAAATGTGCGGTTATGCGTTTATGTTTAATTCGGAATATCATAAGATTTACAGGATGTCAGTATTAAATTAAGTGAAAGGATAGGTCAGTCTTCAAGGATGCCTAAGGGATACGTCACCCCTCCATGTAAGTAAATTACGATGATAAAATTCTCTAGAATTGTTCGTGTATTGTATTCTAACGCTCCGTTTAGAGCAAGATTATTATTCCTAAATTAGTTTAACTTATACGATACAAATATTTTAGCTAGTGAGCAGAACTAATTTCATTCAATTTTACATTTCATCGCATTACAATGTCACATTGTTCACATAAATTAACAACAAACGCGCTGAATATCACAGAATATTCCATTTTGATTCAATTAAACAAACAAATTGATAGATTTAAAAATTACCCCGAGTCCATTCCGCTGACGATCCCGAGATCTTCACAAAGTTCCGTTTTCAATCACATTTTTCATCATCACACACATACACTAAAGTGAATTTGGATCATGAGTCACACACACTACGAGCACTGCACATAACATTGACGGCAGCCTGCCGCGGACGGTGGACAGTGGTTGGTGGTGGGGAGCGGGGCTCAGGGGCGCAGGAGGCCGCGCGCCTTGGCGGTGAGCTTGCGCACGCGGCCGCGCGACGAGATCGACACCGGGCCCCGCCCGAGCCGCCGGACAGCGCCGACACGGCCGACGTCGCGCTGCCTGCGACAGTTTCACAAACATATAGAAGTGTAATGTAATACATTATATTACTAAGATTTAGTAACAATAATGTAACAAAACAAGACAAGATTTGATCAATGCTGTCAGACTCTTTTCTCTAAAAGTTGTCAGGGTCTTACAATTTCTGCCATCAAATAGTGGTATAGCAAAGTAACAACTGTTGTGTGGCAACATGTAAGGTAAAGTCGGTGTCAATTAAGAAATGAGGTATTCTATTCTCATAGTTTATCACTTATTTTATAAATTACAATAGCCATGTTTTGGTGATCGGAATTCAAGGCATGGGCCCAGAGTACAATCCCCAAGGCTTGTCAGTTTCGTTGGCTTGAACATTAAGATTGTAATAGGCTCACCACTTGTCACTAAAATGTCTGTGGTGGATGGTGGGTCGAAAGGACTTACTTGTCTAGACCTCTGTCTATCCTAGTATTGGGAATGGCGTGAAGATATTTCTTTTCATTTATCATAAATTAGATTTTGAGTGATTGAATGAATGGTTCAATTGTAAAAAATGAACTTATGACTCGGTCAGAAGGAATGGTTCTTATCACTTCATACATAATAACTACTAATGTGCGTAAGTACATAACAAATATATACATAATTATACACCATATAAATAATTTGAACTTTTGTCTCGTAACATCCTGCAGAACTTAGGATGTTATACGGTTTTGTTGAAACGTTGTCTCTTGGATGATACATGGATTTTAATTATTGATTTTAGCATTATTTTCACATGAAAAAATGCATAAAGAGGCGTTACTTAATGCCTTATGGCATTCTCTTCCAATCTACCTTTGCTTTGAGCAGAGAATCACTGATTTTCTAGCTAAGATAGCCGTAGAGATGTGTACAGATACTATACTGATATACTACATATATTTTTTTTAATAATGAGAGAATTTTAATTATTCAACAAAAAATTCTTTAAGTTATCTTGATTGTAATAGTGCAGAAAATTAATAAAATGTGCGGTTATGCGTTTATGTTTAATGCGGAATATCATAAGATTTACAGGATGTCAGTATTAAATTAAGTGAAAGGATAGGTCAGTCTTCAAGGATGCCTAAGGGATACGTCACCCCTCCATGTAAGTAAATTACGATGATAAAGTTCTCTAGAATTGTTCGTGTATTATATTCTAACGCTCCGTTTAGAGCAAGATTATTATTCCTAAATTAGTTTAACTTATACGATACAAATATTTTAGCTAGTGAGCAGAACTAATTTCATTCAATTTTACATTTCATTGCATTACAATGTCACATTGTTCACATAAATTAACAACAAACGCGCTGAATATCACAGAATATTCCATTTTGATTCAATTAAACAAACAAATTGATAGATTTAAAAATTACCCCGAGTCCATTCCGCTGACGATCCGAGATCTTCACAAAGTTCCGTTTTCAATCACATTTTTCATCATCACACACATACACTAAAGTGAATTTGGATCATGAGTCACACACACTACGAGCACTGCACATAACATTGACGGCAGCCTGCCGCGGACGGTGGACAGTGGTTGGTGGTGGGGAGCGGGGCTCAGGGGCGCAGGAGGCCGCGCGCCTTGGCGGTGAGCTTGCGCACGCGGCCGCGCGACGAGATCGACACCGGGCCCCCGCCCGAGCCGCCCGACCCGCCCGAGCCGCCGGACACTGCCGACACGGCCGACGTCGCGCTGCCTGCGACAGTTTCACAAACATAATAGTATTATATAATAAAAAAAATATATCTTCACGTCGAGAGACCCGAGTTCTATCTATATCCCGGGTTTTTCAAAGGACTTAATATTCTAGACCTCTGTCTACCCCTGTACTGGGAATTGCGTGAAGATATCTTCTTTTTAACAATAGGCGTCTGTAGCAAATATAGCTGCAGTAGTGTGTATATGGTGTAAGAAGTGTAGCTTTTCAATTCAAATCAATTTATTCGCTCAAGACATGTAATTATATACATGTGTCCATGAAAATTTGTGTACAGTCCATTTAGACATGCAAATATTACTGAAATGTTGGTATCTAATTAAATACAATATCATAATTGTAAATTTCAATATCAAATAGTGAGATATTAATATATATAAATAACTGAAATTTGTCAAGTTAATTTAGAAGATAAGGCAGGCATAATAAAACAGAACGTCATTACAAAAAGCTAGTCTTGCCTGGATTAGACTGGTTGTGTAGTCGGAATTTTGTGTCAAGGGATTCTAGTTTGATCCCCAGCAGGCTCGTACCAATGGGTTTTTCACAAGCTTATGTAAGAATAATATTGCTAGCTTATTATTCTTACTGTCTCGTCACTAAAATATCTTTGGTAGAAGGTGGGTCGAAACAACTTAATTGTATAGACCTCTGTCTACCCCTGTACTGGGAATTGCGTGAAGATTTTTATTTAGTTGTTTGTCAATCTAATAAAAAATTTGAAAATATCATGCCAATTATTGTTAACTCAGTTCTTACAGTGTAATATGGATATATACATGGAGTGTATATACATGGAGTATTTTTTACCACTTGTCTTGCCGTAAGTGTTGATAAGAGGCGGCTAAGCGTGACCTTGAAAATGCTCTTCTCTACCGACAGATGGCGTTACAAACATCGCGTGCGAGGTGCATGGTGTCTGGAACTGTGATCGCCAAATTGCCTGTTAGGCGTGGCGATTATGTAATGGTAGGAGCCTATGCCCTGCACTTGATTGTGGGTTATTTGCCACCTATGTTTATGAAAGACTAAGGTTTTTCTGTCGTGACAGTCGCGACGATTAATGTTCCCAATCTGACGAACTATGTGGACAAGTGTGTAGGACAAGTGGTGTATAAGCCGGTTTTCTAGGTGTCGTCAGATCTGAGAGCAGGTTCGATCCGAGACCTGAAAAAAAAATTTTTTTTAGGTCTGGACGTTTGTGGCAACGTTATTGTTTTCGTCTCCATAACCACGTGCGTGCGTGCGTGCATGTATGTATGTATGTATGCGTGAATCGAATGCGCGCCAGCGCGCGCCGCTCACCGTGTCCGTTGTGGCGCGCGTGCGCGTGCGCGTGCGCGTGCGCGTGCGCGTGCCCGTTGAAGTAGTTGTGGTCGCGCGTGTGCGCCGCGCCGCCCGCGCCCGCGCCCTGCACACACACATCAAATCAAATCAACGACACGTCATCGAATCAAATCAATAAAGGCAAGCTTAAACACGGCAAGCACGTCGAAGTGATCTCTCTCTTCCTGCAGGTATCTAATGAAGGAATTTACATATGCGAGAAAATTAACAGACAGCTGGTAAGATATGTCAATGTCAGCCGGTTCCGGGTGGTGCTGGTGGTGGTGGTGGTGGTGCGGCAGGCCGCGGTGTGCACTGCGTCACCTGCGTGGCGTGCTGCTGCCTGCGGCGCGCCAGCTGGTGCTGCTGGTGCTGGTGGTGGTGGTACTGGTGGTGGTGGTGGTGGTGCGGCAGGCCGCAGTGTGCACTGCGTCACCTGCGTGGCGTGCTGCTGCCTGCGGCGCGCCAGCTGGTGCTGCTGGTGCTGGTGGTGGTGGTACTGGTGGTGGTGGTGGTGGTGCGGCAGGCCGCGGTGTGCACTGCGTCACCTGCGTGGCGTGCTGCTGCCTGCGGCGCGCCAGCTGGTGCTGCTGGTGCTGGTGCTGGTGGTGGTGCGGCAGGCGCTTGCTGATGGCCGCGATGGAGTCCTCCTCGCTGTCCTCGTTGTAGCGCCGCGGGCTGCGGCGCTTCCGCAGCGACACGCTCTGCGACATACACAACAGCGCCGTTCAAATATAAAAATATCTACACGCACACACCCAATACTGGGGTAAACAGAGGTCTGGACATTAAAATCTATTGGACCCAACTTTCACCGAAGACTATTCGGGGAAACTTGACTAAGTCATCGCGCAGTGTCCAAGCCAGCACTTACAAAGTACATACATATTTAAACAGATATATATTCATCCATGTGTCGAGCACAAACATTCATATTGATAACATAAATAAATACATTTATAGATAGGGACAACATCACATACATTGCTCCGATCACAATGTAAGATGCCAAAGCACTTGAGGTATGGGTAATTGGTTTCAAACACAAATCTTTGGCACTAATTAGATTGGACAACAAAAAACCTTCAATCGGGTACAGTATCAGGCAAGATTATGTAATATTAAAAGTGAATTAATTTCCATATTAAATGACCCCGCTTTTCCTTCTTATCTTAAGGATAAATTCTTATATCTATCTTCAACCCACGATCGGGTTCTCCGTTCTTCTTCTAATAACAAGATTAGCATGCCGCAACACTTCACCGACTTCCTTGGAAAGTCATTTACTGTTCAGGCTATATTACTCTGGAATTCCTTACCCGAAAACATTAGAAAAATTCCTAATAAGGAAAGTTTCAAAAGGTCAGTATGTGAACACTTTTTAGATATCAAACAAGCTAGTAACTACGTGCAGTGAGTCAAAACGGATATATCATATATTTCTTATAATTATTTATGTGTGTAGGTGTATGTATGTATATGTTTGTATATATATGTATATGTATCTATATATGTATATATCTATTTATATCTTTTATGTATGTAGTATTCATAATTATAGTATTATTTATGTATTTAGTTATTATTCTATTAATTTCTTAATACTATGTTAGCACCTAAAACATTTTTTTTCCCAACGCCTCGGGTTGACTGGTAGAGAATGCCGATAAGGCATTAAGTTCGCCCATTGTTATCCTTATTTTTAAGGTGATACAATAAAGTTTAAATAAATAAACAAATAAATAAAATTAACCACAAACAAATACATATTCTTCCTGACTCATCAACAAAATTATGTCGGGGTAGGTAAATTATATATTTATTAAAAAAAACATTACTAACCCTGGTGTGTTCGCGATTCGATGGTCCAGCCACTTCCTCGCCCTCTTGCCTTTGCCTAGAAACCGAACGAACAAACCATTAAGACATATTTTATGAAACAAAATGCAGAAAAAAGAGTGTTTTTGAACACTTGAAGTAAAACTTCTTGATAATTAATTTTGTAATTTAATTGTAATGAACAAAATATTAGTATATAAAATCGTTTAAGAACGATAAGAAATTTCAAAATTATCAAGAAATCTATGAGAGAAAGAAACATAGAAAATGTATGTGTGCTTTCACCTCTCTTTTCCCTACAGTAATATACGAAACGTAACTCTCTCTCTCTCTTTTTTTCTATATTTACTAATTTATATCTCCCTTTACCGATCTGATCACACTTTTTGTAACGCTTATCCGGTCACGCCAGCTTACTCCCCAAGTCAAACGTGTGTTAAGAAGTTTAACTTCAAAAACTAGATCGTTCTGGCTGTGAATGAGTTAAAACGTATAAAGAAAACATTCTCAATACAAAAATAGCGCCATCTATAGCATTCAAAAAACTAAAAGTTTTTTCTAAACTAAAAGCTATTTATCAATAGATGGCGTTGTAACTTTAAACATTCAGTATCTGAGAAACTTGTTATCGACAGATGGCGCTTTCTTTTAAAATAATTTATTTATGGAAAAAAAAGAAAAATCTACTTTCTTTTGTTTTACACCCTATCAAATATCCACTGCTGAACATAGGCCTCCCCCAATGAGTTCCACAAAGAAAGATCCCGAGCCACCTGCATCCATCGGCTGCCCGCAATGTTGTACAGGTCGTCACTCCATCTTGTAATCTACTTATTTATTTATCTTCACGCACAATCCCTGACCGGGTAGCCAGAAATAACAGATCGCCAAGTGTCACGATCCTTACATACCTCTTTTACCTCTTCATACATGCACGTCTATGTATCCGAGTACTCTCGACCCTCCCCCTCTTCGAGCAACCTCGACTAATCTACTTAGATGCAGTTAATGTCACACTGTCTAAATACAAAACGTAATGGAGCATAAATAAATAATAAACGTGACGTGTCGCGACGCACGTGACGTGACGTGACGCACGTGACGTGACGCACGTGACGTGACGTGACGTGACGCACGTGACGTGACGTGACGCGACGCACGCACCGGTAGAGCAGCAGCGGCGCGTCGTCGTCGCTGGAGTAGCGCGGTCGGTAGGAGCGGTCCGACTCGTAGCGCCGCAGCGACGAGCGCGACGAGCACGACGCGGACTCCGACGACGAGCACGTCGCCGACGTGAACCGCTCGCGCACGCTGCGGGCAGCGAACGTGGCACGTATAGCGATTGCAGTAAAAATGTGACAGGCCTTCGACAATCTTCACTCAGTCATTTGATATCAATTCATGAAAAAAAATACATAGATAATTTCCGTTTCAATCTTCATCACCCAAACAAACTAAACAGTTTGCTATCCAGGGGTAAATTCACAAATAATTGTAATGAATTAAAATAAAAAATAGGCGGAGTGCCACAGGGTCCCTTGTTTAGACCAGTATTATAAAACAAGTTCATAAGAGGAAGAGTATCAAGAAGGAGACATGGCATATGTCTCCTTAAAATTGTGCAATAAATTGTTTCAGGTCCGAAATATTTTCAAGAAGCACTTGTGACCCGCCCCGACTTCGTACGGTTACTGGAGCATACATTCTTAATTTTTTTTTTCTTTCTCCCTGTAATAGCGGCATATTAGCTTATTTCCTTGCATCAGGTTTAGAATTACCTATAACATGTAATGAACATGAAATCGTAATGGGTTTATACGGTTACGATTTTGATTTAAATACGATTTGATACTGTTGGAAATGTTTCTCACATTGTTGTCACACAAGAGTAGATAGATAGTTGGACTTGTCTGACTTTAATTTAAATGTAAACAACAGAATTATAGTATCTGACATACAGATTAATAATAATAATAAATGATTTTATTGCTCCCAAATAAGAATTACAATGTTATTCCTATTCGCTTCAAAATTTTAATTTTCATGAAAAAAGTCCACTGCAGGACATAGACTTCTTTCGGGTTCGAATCTCGCAAGGTGCAAACATGTGAAACATGTTTTCGAGTCGCGAAAATAAAATATATGTTAATGTCACGAATGCAAAAGTCACGATAGCCGAGTGGTTAGATGATCGGAAATCGATTCGAGAGACCC
The DNA here is from genome assembly GCA_029286605.1 of Sericinus montela. Classification (NCBI taxonomy): domain Eukaryota; kingdom Metazoa; phylum Arthropoda; class Insecta; order Lepidoptera; family Papilionidae; genus Sericinus; species Sericinus montela. The sequence continues at coordinate 114,091 of JAGSMR010000119.1, read as the reverse complement.
GAGTTCGACCCCCAGTAACAGGCTCGTACCAATGGGTTTTCTAAAAAATTATGTACTAATTATATCGTTGGCTTGGACATAATGACGGCGACGGGCTCACCACCTGTCACGTTATCCCAAAAGCAGCTTAATTGTCTAGACTAGACCTCTGTCTACCCCTGTATAGGGAAGAACAATATGTAGATGTAGCACGGACCGTTTGTGCGGACGGCGAGCCCGCGCCGAGCCCGCGCTGCTCGCCGAGCTGCGCGCGCGCCGCCGCTTGCGTCGCCGCTTCTGCAACCGCACGCACTTGCTACATATTGTGTGTGTCTATATATATATATATATATATATATATATATATATATATATATATATATATATATATATATATATATATATATATATATATATATATATATATATATATATATATATATATATATATATATATATATATATATATATATGTGTGTGTGTGTCTATATACGCTTGCGTCGCCGCTTCTGCAACCGCACGCACTTTCTACATATTGTGTGTGTCTATATATATATATACATATATATATATATATATGTATATATATATATATATATATATATATATATATATATATGTGTGTGTGTGTGTCTATATATATATATATATATATATATATATATATATATATATATATATATATATATATATATATATATATATATATATATATATATATATATATATATATATATATATATATATATATATATATATATATATAATTTATTAAATACATACATACAATCACGCCTCTTTCCCGTAGTGGTAGGCACAGACAACTTGTTTCCACTTGCTACGATCCTTACACACTTGTTTCGCCTCGTCCACTTTCATTATTCTTTAATTTAATATCATATATTATTGCTCCGTACGATGTAAGATGCTAAAGCACTTGAGGTATGGGAATCGGAAACAACGAAGGCACCACAAACACCCACACCCGAGAATATGTAGAAAAAGTGGTTTTTCGGAACAATGCTAGAGTACATGCAAACAGTTCTGTTTTGTTCCATGTTATTTAAAAAAGAAATCACGCTGAAGCATGGCCTCAGCTAGACTATAGACACATATATCATAACTACCACATGGGTTGAGACTTGTTTAAATCTCTGTCTACCCCGGTATCATACCCGATATTTACTATGTCACAAATACTACACGCACAGATAACTCGACGACGTGGTACGTACGTGCTGCATCTGCGCGGGCTCGTACGTCAGCTCCACCTCGTCGTCCGCCAGCTCCTCCTCCAGCACCTCGATGTGCGAGTGCTGCGAGTTCTGCGAGTGCTGCGAGTGCTGCGAGAGCTGCGACTCGCGCCCCGAGCCGCGCGCCGAGCCGTGCTCGGACTCCACGCCCGACGCAACGCCATTCGCCGCCACCGACTCGTCTGTACGACACCATTTGAAACCATTTTGAACTGTTTAATTATTACTATTATTATTTGAACTTTTCCATTTCATTAAGGTTTTTTCGGGTTTAAATAAGCAAAGTTTTCGAGAAAAGCAAACTTACAACATAATATAGGACGGAAACACTAAAAAACTAAGAATAAAAGTAATTAAAATGTTTGGTCCTTCGAGCCGGATAAATACTGAATTTACTTTAATACGAGTCGCTTAGAGATTATTCAAGTATGTCTGCGCTACAGACAGTCACATATTAGGCAATGTAATAGTAATAGACAAAACATAGATCAACTTTTATATAGTAACACTCGATCTAACCGTTTACTTTCAATTGTATCCATTGGATTGATCCAAGAATGGTCGGATTTAAATTATCAGACACGATTTAACTTCCAACGGGCTCGCATACAAATTGAACTTATTCTTTTATTTAATTATTATATTAGTATTGTTTATTTTACTTAAGTAACAAAAAAATTTACGAAACTAAGAATATTTTTGCCTAGCTCTATCCCGAACAAAGTATTTATCAGCAATTAGTGAAAATATTGATTCTAATTTTCTAACAGGAATAAATAGTTTTGTAGCTACGTTACCTTGCGAACAAACCGCGTGGCTGGTGGACGGCGTGGGCTCGGCACTGCTGGGTTTACTCTTCTTGCCCACTCCTTTGCCTGGACAGAAATATATTATAATGGAATTTGTGAGCAAGACGCTTTCCATAACAATATATCTGCTTATCATTTGTTCAAGTTTGAACAGGTATATCAAACACAATTTATTATTATACTTTAATTTAAATATATTTCGGTGATGTTTGGGTCGAAAGGATCAAATTGACTAGAGCTCTGACTACTTCCATTCTGTACTCTCTGTACTCGCTGCAATTAAATTTGGTAACTAAGAAAACGTTATTATTGTGTGACATTCTGCGCGAGCAGTGTGCGAGTAAAGCGGCTCGAGTGAGACGGCACGAGTGTTAGAGTGAGACGGCGCGAGCAGTGTGCGAGTGAGACGGCGCGAGCAGTGTGCGAGTGAGACGGCGCGATTGACGAGTGAAGCGGTGCGTGTGAGCGAGACGGTGCGAGCGTGCGAGTGAGACGGAGTGTGCGAGTGGGACGGCGCGAGTGTACGAGCGAGCGCGCACCTTTCCTGTGCTTGTGCAGCGGCGCGTCGCTGTCCCACGAGTCGGCGCGCGCCGCGTGCACGCGCCGCGACGTGGCCGCCAGCGGCTCCGACTCCGAGCTGCCCGCGCCCCCCGCCCCCGCCCCCGCCGCGCCCCCGCCGCGCCCCCGCCGTGCCCCCCGCCGCGACTCCCGCCGCGCCCCCCGCCGCCTCCGGGCTGCGGCGGCTCTCTGCGGGCACACACGGAAAATACACAATAAAATAAATACATAGATAGGTATAACACGATCCGGACTCCATCCCAATGTAGCTACAGCACGCGTGCTGTATGCAATCGGAAACTAGTAAGTGCAAGTTACGCAAATCTAACATATACAGATAATTACATATAAACACAACTCCACCTAAAGCTAAATCAAGAATTCTTATTCTATTCTATTGTATGGATCTTGATCTTTTGCGAGGGGATGCATCCCAGATTGATTGAGCTGAAACTCTTACTGATGATGGCATTGACGACTGAGTAGAGAGTTCTAATTCTCTTTTAGTCAAAATGTATGATACCCAAGTTCCGATACGAGCCGTAAGAATCGGGCATCTCCCAGCTCTTTGTTTTACTGAGGATATAAAAATTTTGCAACATAAGAAGAAAGCTAAAGGTAAATATATAAATTACGTTTGCGCATAAATATATAAATACGTAAATTTGGTTTGTGGCGACAAACAACGACGCCATATCCATAAATCTAAACTCGAGGAAAAAGACTCCGAAAGAGTGAAAATTTTTGAATCCCTTGTGATTGAGAAAGCAGGTAGTAAAAGTGTCTAAATAATCTAAATGAGCTTAACCAGCATTTTTCCTCATCGTGATTCAATTAGAGTGCTATAAAGCAAAAGACAAAAAATCTTTTAAATACTTTTCAATCTGATTGCCATTCCGGTTATAGTAGGACTACTGCTTTAGTAAAAATATCTGATTATAACCGCTTTGGAATGGATTTCAGTAATGCTTTCAATAATGTCGATTACGAGCTGCTTCTAGCAATACTTATTTCTCTTAACACATCTCCTGCGGTCGTTGATTGGTTTCATAGTTAATTTGCACGGATGCCGGCAAAGTATTCGGATCGTGAAAAAGTACCCGCATCCGTGCTCGATCTTTCCCGGGGTACCACAGGGCGGCGTGTTGTCACCTCTTCCATTCCCAATCTTTATAAGTTTCATCACTCAGCAGATGATGGTCAAATTTATGCACAGTCAAAATAACACGATTTAACCATATCATTCGATTTACTAAATAATGATTTAGATACAATTGTAGAGTGGAGCAAGTCTTACGGGCTAAAGGTAAATCCATCCAAAACACAAGACATTATTGTAGGAAGTCACGAATCGATTGTAATTTTTTACCTAGTATTGTTTTTGATGGTATTCAATTACAACATAGGAACACGGTTAACAACATAGGCGTGGTATTTGATAAATTTCTCTCTCGGGTAGCTCATGTTAGTGAAGTGAGGAGGAAGATGCTTGCGGAGATTTAGAAATTTTTACCTATACCGACTAAAATTGCACTCGCTAAATCTTTTCTTTTAACAATTCTTAATAACGCCGATGCATGTTTCTTAGACTTAGTATGGCAGTACTTTGTATGGAGCAAATAAATAAACTTGAGCGCATTCAAAGTCAATGTATGTTCCTTAATTTCGAAATCAGCTTGAGTGGCTCCCAATACGTCTTCGCAGTAATACTCATCCTCTTTCTCTTTTGCATTCTGGTCTGTACAATCCATCAACTTCCTTTTATTGATAAGAGCCGTTCGAGTATCTCTGTGATTCTTAACTTGATCGTTCTCTGAATCCTATATAATAATCTATTGAATCTATTGTAGGGCCGGGGCGGGGCTGAGGGCGGGGCCGGGGCGGGGCCGGGGCGGGGCTGAGGGCGGGGCCGGGGCGGGGCTGAGGGCGGGGCCGGGGCGGGGCTGAGGGCGGGGCCGGGGCGGGGCCGGGGCGGGGCCGGGGCGGGGCTGAGGGCGGGGCCGGGGCGGGGCTGAGGGCGGGGCCGGGGCGGGGCCGGGGCGGGGCTGAGGGCGGGGCCGGGGCGGGGCCGGGGCGGGGCTGAGGGCGGGGCCGGGGCGGGGCCGGGGCGGGGCCGGGGCGGGGCTGAGGGCGGGGCCGGGGCGGGGCTGAGGGCGGGGCCGGGGCGGGGCCGGGGCGGGGCCGGGGCGGGGCCGGGGCGGGGCTGAGGGCGGGGCCGGGGCGGGGCTGAGGGCGGGGCCGGGGGCGGGGCCGGGCGGCCGCCGCGACAGCCGCGCCCACAGCGCCTCGAACAGCGACGACAGCCGCACCGTCATCGAGTAGATCTAGACACCGACATTAGGGCGGGTGACCTCGATGCGATCGGAGCACATTCTCTCGTCAATCTCACAAGATTTTTCCTCGAGTAGTTTAAAATTTTCGCATTTACTTAACAAAAAACTTAAATATTAATTTTAGTTACATTCATCACACTCTCATAGTTAATATATTTATGACTTTAGTCGATTTTAAAACTAATTTCATTGGCTGTGCATAAAATTGGTTGACGGACGATAGTTTAATGCGGAAGGGGGGAGCGACTCACGCGGCTGCGCTTGTTGGTGTTGTGGCGGCGGCTGTCGGAGAAGACGCGGCGCACGTCGCGCGCGAAGTGCGCCGCGCGCGCGTAGCGGCCGCCCGCCAGCCGCGCGCGCACCGCGCCCAGCTGCACGCGCCGCCGCGCCGCGCGCCCGCACTCTGCGCACAGCAACGCGTCAGCGCCGTCCGGCTCGGAGGACCAACGGCTTAAGCCAAGCAATCGAGCGCAAAGCAACAGTACACGCGTGAAGTTAAACAAGGGGACAGATCGGGACAGGTGTGATGCTTCGGGATGAGAGCGCAGACGGTAGAGCCGCACCTGGCGCCTGCAAGGGCGAGACGGGCTGGAGGAAGGGCTCGGCGTCAGCGGAGGCGCACAGCTCGTTGAGCAGCGCCGCGCACGCGACGCGCCAGCCGCCCGCCGCGCTCGCCGCGCCGCTCGCCGCGCGCTTCTACTCGACACATACGCAACTGCATTTATATCTGCTATTATGCAGGCACATTTCGTCAAAGAAAAAATATTACCTTTTTTTTTTTTTGCAAAACTCGTCAATATGAGCATTTCTACAATCTTATCTACAAATTGTCATAGAAATTCAATCTGTACAATTTCATTATTGTTTTTAATGTTCAGGTAAATTTTACTAGTATACCTATTACAAAGCTAAATATAGTAAGTTTGAGAAATATTAACATTTAAATTACTATCATCTAACCAAGACACTATGTCAGTTACTCCACTTTTTATATCCTCTTCACTTTTACTTTTTTCTCCATATATATAAAAAAAAAATATCTTAACGCAATTCCCAATACAGGGGTAGACAGAGGTCGAGTCTAGACAATCAAGTCCCTTCGACCCACCTTCCACCGAAGATATTTTCGGGACAACATGACAGGTGGTGAGCCCGTCGCCGTCTTTATGTCCAAGCCAACGATATTCGTACATAAGTTTTTGAAAAACCCATTGGTACGAGCCTACCAACTGGGAATCGAACTCGGGTCTATTGACTCGAAATTCCAACCACCCAACCACTCGGCTATCGTGACTTATATATATTATTAATTATTAATGACATGTCATCAGCAAACATTATCGAAGGAAATATCAGTGAAGTAGATAAATCATTGATATAAATAATAAATAAGGAAGGTCCCAAAACAGTACCTTGTGGAACACCGTTAAGTTAAACACTTAAGTAAGTCACGAGAGAGCTTACCTTGTGCAGCGCGGCGGACAGCGGCTCGTCGTCGGAGGAGTGGTAGGCCGCGGCGAGCTCGTGGTACTTCGCCACCACGTCCACGTTGCGCCAGTTGCTGTGCAGCCGGGGCACAAATGTTAGTTAATATAAGTGATTTATATATAAACAATGTCATATTAGTATCAAATGCATGTATAGAGTTGCGAAGTTTACGTGCAGCATTAGATCAGAAATGATTGCGAAATATTCATGTAAAAAAATATCTTCACGCAATTCTCAATACAGGGGCAGACAGAGGTCTAGTCTAGACAATTAAGTGCCTTCGACCCACCTTCCACCTAAGATATTTTCGGGACAACGTGACAGGTGGTGAGTCCGACGCCGTCCTTATGTCCAAGCCCCTTGACTCGAAACACCGACCACCCAACCACTCGGCTATTACTCAAAATATTCATGTGCACCATCAAAAATGGAGTGTTATATTTGTGTATGTCTTTCCGTCTCTTTCTCCGTCTGTCTGTTGCCAGTGTGTGACACCTGATGATGTAGAGCAGGAGGTCGGTGATGAGGCGCGCCTGCCGCACGATGGGCGAGTGCGGCTCGTTGAAGCGCTCGGCGTTGCTCGCCAGGCAGCGCACGTCGAACTGCGCCGCGGCCGCGCGCCGGTAGAACTGCGGCATACGTACACATTGCACTGCATCACGGACTAAATACATCACAGACACATTGTACTGTCTTTGAAATAAAATGTGAATCAAACATTTCACAATTTTCCGTATGGAAACTTGACTTGAAAGACCAAACATTAGTTCAAAACAAAAATATAATCTATTGTTTTCACGTGGAAGACATAAAATATGCGCGCCGTAAGAAATTTACATTGTATTTATATAAACGACAACATTTATGGGTCACATTTACAGGAAACAAATTGGTTTTAAGCCTGTATTCAACTGAGGGACGTTTGGTCCTTCGAGCCGGATTGTAGTATATAACGCACCAGGTTCTCGAAGCGCGCGCGGATGGTGGAGAGGTCGATGGGGTAGGGCACGACGCGCGCGTAGCTCGGGTACAGCTGCAGGTCCACGGGCGCCACGAACGGCTCGGCGGCCGACAGCGTCATCACCAGCCCCACGTGGCGCGCCAGCGCGCGGCACGCGCCCGCCGCCCACTCGTGCGTGTGCTCGCGCCGCAGCGCCGCCGCCAGCTCGCGCGGCAGCACGCCCACCGCGCCGCCCGGCTCCTCCGGCAGCCTGCCACCCACTCACTGCACTGCGCGCCGCCCACACCCACGCACTCACTCGCACCGCGCCGCCCGGCTCCTCCGGCAGCCTGCCACCCACTCACTGCACTGCGCGCCGCCCACACCCACGCACCACTGCACCGCGCGCCGCCCACCCACGCACTCCTCGCACCGCGCCGCCCGGCTCCTCCGGCAGCCTGCCACCCACTCACTGCACTGCGCGCCGCCCACACCCACGCACTCACTGCACTGCGCGCCGCCCACCCACGCACTCACTCGCACCGCGCCGCCCGGCTCCTCCGGCGGCCTGCCACCCACTCACTGCACCGCGCGCCGCCCACACCCACGCACCTCACTGCACCGCGCGCCGCCCGGCTCCTCCGGCAGCCTGCCACCCACTCACTGCACCGCGCGCCGCCCACACCCACGCACTCACTGCACTGCGCCGCCCACACCCACGCACTCACTGCACCGCGCCGCCCGGCTCCTCCGGCAGCCTGCCACCCACCACTGCACTGCGCCGCCCACACCCACGCACTCACTGCACTGCGCGCCGCCCACACCCACGCACTCCTCGCACCGCGCCGCCCGGCTCCTCCGGCAGCCTGCCACCCACCACTGCACCGCGCGCCGCCCACCCACGCACTCACTGCACTGCGCGCCACCCACTCACCGCACCGCGCGCCGCCCGGCTCCTCCGGCAGCCTGCCACCCACTCACTGCACCGCGCGCCGCCCACACCACGCACTCACTGCACCGCGCCGCCCGGCTCCTCGGCAGCCTGCCACCCACTCACTGCACTGCGCGCCGCCCACACCCACGCACTCACTGCACTGCGCCGCCCGGCTCCTCCGGCAGCCTGCCACCCACTCACTGCACTGCGCGCCGCCCACACCCACGCACTCACTCGCACCGCGCCGCCCGGCTCCTCCGGCAGCCTGCCACCCACTCACTGCACTGCGCGCCGCCCACACCCACGCACTCACTCGCACCGCGCCGCCCGGCCTCCGGCAGCCTGCCACCCCTCACTGCACTGCGCCGCCCACACCCACGCACTCACTGCACTGCGCCGCCCGGCTCCTCCGGCAGCCTGCCACCCACTCACTGCACTGCGCGCCGCCCACACCCACGCACTCACTCGCACCGCGCCGCCCGGCTCCTCCGGCAGCCTGCCACCCACTCACTGCACTGCGCGCCGCCCACACCCACGCACTCACTCGCACCGCGCCGCCCGGCTCCTCCGGCAGCCTGCCACCCACCACTGCACTGCGCGCGCCGCCCACACCCACGCACTCACTCGCACCGCGCGCCGCCCGGCCTCCGGCAGCCTGCCACCCACTCACTGCACTGCGCGCCGCCCACACCCACGCACTCACTCGCACCGCGCCGCCCGGCTCCTCCGGCAGCCTGCCACCCACTCACTGCACTGCGCGCCGCCCACACCCACGCACTCACTCGCACCGCGCCGCCCGGCCTCCGGCAGCCTGCCACCCACCACTGCACTGCGCGCCGCCCACACCCACGCACTCACTCGCACCGCGCCGCCCGGCTCCTCCGGCAGCCTGCCACCCACTCACTGCACTGCGCGCCACCCACTCACTGCACTGCGCGCCGCCCACACCCACGCACTCACTCGCACCGCGCCGCCCGGCTCCTCCGGCAGCCTGCCACCCACTCACTGCACCGCGCGCCGCCCACACCCACGCACTCACTGCACCGCGCCGCCCGGCTCCTCCGGCAGCCTGCCACCACTCACTGCACTGCGCGCCGCCCACCCACGCACTCCACTCGCACCGCGCCGCCCAGCTCCTCCGGCAGCCTGCCACCACTCACTGCACTGCGCGCCGCCCACACCCACGCACTCACTGCACTGCGCGCCACCCACTCACCGCACCGCGCCGCCCAGCTCCTCCGGCAGCCTGCCACCCTCACTGCACTGCGCGCCCACACCCACGCACCTCACTGCACTGCGCCGCCCGGCTCCTCGGCAGCCTGCCACCCACTCACTGCTGCGCGCCGCCCACACCCACGCACTCCTCGCACCGCGCCGCCCAGCTCCTCCGGCAGCCTGCCACCCACTCACTGCACTGCGCGCGCCGCCCACCCACGCACTCACTCTCGCACCGCGCCGCCCAGCTCCTCCGGCAGCCTGCCACCCACTCACTGCACCGCGCGCCCACACCCACGCACTCCACTCGCACCGCGCCGCCCGGCTCCTCCGGCAGCCTGCCACCCTCACTGCACTGCGCGCCGCCCACCCACGCACTCACTCGCACCGCGCCGCCCGGCTCCTCCGGCAGCCTGCCACCCACTCACTGCACTGCGCGCCACCCACTCACTGCACTGCGCGCCGCCCACACCCACGCACTCACTCGCACCGCGCCGCCCGGCTCCTCCGGCAGCCTGCCACCCACTCACTGCACTGCGCGCCGCCCACACCCACGCACTCACTCACACCGCGCCGCCCGGCTCCTCCGGCAGCCTGCCACCCACTCACTGCACTCACTCATTTTACTGCGCGACAGAGCCCGAGCCACGCACTCACTCACTGCACTGCGCGGCCGCGCCCGAGCCACGCACTGACTCACTCACACTGCGCGACAGGCCCGAGGCACACATCTCACTCACTCACACTGCGCGACAGGGCCCGAGGCACACATCTCACTCACTCACACTGCGCGACAGGGCCCGAGGCACATCTCACTCCTCACACTGCGCGACAGGGCCTGAGGCACACATCTCACTCCTCACACTGCGCGACAGGGCCCGAGGCACACATCTCACTCCTCACACTGCGCGACAGGGCCCGAGGCACACATCTCACTCCACTCACACTGCGCGACAGGGCCCGAGGCACACATCTCACTCACTCACACACTGCGCGACAGGGCCCGAGGCACATCTCACTCACTCACACTGCGCGACAGGGCCCGAGGCACACATCTCACTCACTCACACACTGCGCGACAGGGCCTGAGGCACATCTCACTCACTCACACTGCGCGACAGGGCCCGAGGCACACATCTCACTCACTCACACTGCGCGACAGGGCCCGAGGCACACATCTCACTCACTCACACTGCGCGACAGGGCCCGAGGCACACATCTCACTCACACTGTGCGCGACAGCGCTCGAGGCACACTTCTTACTCGCTCTTTAGTTTTAGCCATTTAAATCAATACTTGTGAACAATAAAATTGACATCAGAGAGACCTAAGTTGATTTTTCAGCAACTGTCATTATTTTGTTTTACTAATATCTCTCTCTCTCTCTCTCTCTCTCTCTCTCTCTCTCTCTCTCTCTCTCTCTCTCTCTCTCTCTCTCTCTCTCTCTCTCTCTCTCTCTCTCTCTCTCTCTCTCTCTCTCTCTCTCTCTCTCTCTCTCTCTCTCTCTCTCTCTCTCTCTCTCTCTCTCTCTCTCTCTCTCTCTCTCTCTCTCTCTCTCTCTCTCTCTCTCTCTCTCTCTCTCTCTCTCTCTCTCTCTCTCTCTCTCTCTCTCTCTCTCTCTCTCTCTCTCTCTCTCTCTCTCTCTCTCTCTCTCTCTCTCTCTCTCTCTCTCTCTCTCTCTCTCTCTCTCTCTCTCTCTCTCTCTCTCTCTCTCTCTCTCTCTCTCTCTCTCTCTCTCTCTCTCTCTCTCTCTCTCTCTCTCTCTCTCTCTCTCTCTCTCTCTCTCTCTCTCTCTCTCTCTCTCTCTCTCTCTCTCTCTCTCTCTCTCTCTCTCTCTCTCTCTCTCTCTCTCTCTCTCTCTCTCTCTCTCTCTCTCTCTCTCTCTCTCTCTCTCTCTCTCTCTCTCTCTCTCTCTCTCTCTCTCTCTCTCTCTCTCTCTCTCTCTCTCTCTCTCTCTCTCTCTCTCTCTCTCTCTCTCTCTCTCTCTCTCTCTCTCTCTCTCTCTCTCTCTCTCTCTCTCTCTCTCTCTCTCTCTCTCTCTCTCTCTCTCTCTCTCTCTCTCTCTCTCTCTCTCTCTCTCTCTCTCTCTCTCTCTCTCTCTCTCTCTCTCTCTCTCTCTCTCTCTCTCTCTCTCTCTCTCTCTCTCTCTCTCTCTCTCTCTCTCTCTCTCTCTCTCTCTCTCTCTCTCTCTCTCTCTCTCTCTCTCTCTCTCTCTCTCTCTCTCTCTCTCTCTCTCTCTCTCTCTCTCTCTCTCTCTCTCTCTCTCTCTCTCTCTCTCTCTCTCTCTCTCTCTCTCTCTCTCTCTCTCTCTCTCTCTCTCTCTCTCTCTCTCTCTCTCTCTCTCTCTCTCTCTCTCTCTCTCTCTCTCTCTCTCTCTCTCTCTCTCTCTCTCTCTCTCTCTCTCTCTCTCTCTCTCTCTCTCTCTCTCTCTCTCTCTCTCTCTCTCTCTCTCTCTCTCTCTCTCTCTCTCTCTCTCTCTCTCTCTCTCTCTCTCTCTCTCTCTCTCTCTCTCTCTCTCTCTCTCTCTCTCTCTCTCTCTCTCTCTCTCTCTCTCTCTCTCTCTCTCTCTCTCTCTCTCTCTCTCTCTCTCTCTCTCTCTCTCTCTCTCTCTCTCTCTCTCTCTCTCTCTCTCTCTCTCTCTCTCTCTCTCTCTCTCTCTCTCTCTCTCTCTCTCTCTCTCTCTCTCTCTCTCTCTCTCTCTCTCTCTCTCTCTCTCTCTCTCTCTCTCTCTCTCTCTCTCTCTCTCTCTCTCTCTCTCTCTCTCTCTCTCTCTCTCTCTCTCTCTCTCTCTCTCTCTCTCTCTCTCTCTCTCTCTCTCTCTCTCTCTCTCTCTCTCTCTCTCTCTCTCTCTCTCTCTCTCTCTCTCTCTCTCTCTCTCTCTCTCTCTCTCTCTCTCTCTCTCTCTCTCTCTCTCTCTCTCTCTCTCTCTCTCTCTCTCTCTCTCTCTCTCTCTCTCTCTCTCTCTCTCTCTCTCTCTCTCTCTCTCTCTCTCTCTCTCTCTCTCTCTCTCTCTCTCTCTCTCTCTCTCTCTCTCTCTCTCTCTCTCTCTCTCTCTCTCTCTCTCTCTCTCTCTCTCTCTCTCTCTCTCTCTCTCTCTCTCTCTCTCTCTCTCTCTCTCTCTCTCTCTCTCTCTCTCTCTCTCTCTCTCTCTCTCTCTCTCTCTCTCTCTCTCTCTCTCTCTCTCTCTCTCTCTCTCTCTCTCTCTCTCTCTCTCTCTCTCTCTCTCTCTCTCTCTCTCTCTCTCTCTCTCTCTCTCTCTCTCTCTCTCTCTCTCTCTCTCTCTCTCTCTCTCTCTCTCTCTCTCTCTCTCTCTCTCTCTCTCTCTCTCTCTCTCTCTCTCTCTCTCTCTCTCTCTCTCTCTCTCTCTCTCTCTCTCTCTCTCTCTCTCTCTCTCTCTCTCTCTCTCTCTCTCTCTCTCTCTCTCTCTCTCTCTCTCTCTCTCTCTCTCTCTCTCTCTCTCACGTAGTATCTTCCTAAAAGAATTATAGCGAATGATGTGTTGCAGGTGCAGGGTAGGTACCCGCCAGGTCGGGTGATCGTGACCTGGGGAGGACGTCTCCTCCACAAGTGTCCATCGGTAGTCGTATATATGCTTGTAATCGTGGTTCACAGCGGTAGAGCCACGCATCAGCTTTTGTTGTTGCATGAATGCGCCGACTCGACCGGGGAAGTACCACGACCTCACAGAATACCGGCATGAAGTAGAAGTCTAACAAACTTCTGCGTTTCGCCTGGTGAGTGCATGTAACCGGTGGCCCACACACCCCTCTCCCCCAATTCTGGGGGAGAGGGGTGTGTGGGCTCTCTAAGGCTGGCAACGCATCTGCTAAGCCTCTGGTATTGCGGGTGTTCATGGGCGGCGGTAATCACTTACCATCACGTGAGCCACCTGCTCGTTTGCCTCCCTTTTCTATAAAAAAAAATCGTGCGAACTTCGACAGCGCGACGTGGGACGTCGATTCGTTGTCCCGAATCCGGCACCAGCGAGCTTCCCACCGTTACGCACCTGTCGCCGGGCCCCCAGCGGCGCGCCGCGGCCGCGTCGTACTGCTGGCGCAGCACCAGGAAGTCGATGACGTCGGGCATGTCGTGGTAGCGCACGGTGAAGGAGCGCGCGCGCGCGCCGTCCGCGGCGGCCGCCACGCGCAGGCAGGCCACGCGCGGCGGACGCACCACGTACTTGATGCCCACCACCTTCACCGCCTCGCACTCCTGCACGGGCACACGGCCGCGGAGCCGTTGTGGTCAGTCGGTCCTTTTCGAGCCGGATACGTGAGTTTACATACGGAAAATGTCACGATAGAGGCCCGAGTTCGATCGCCAGGTGGCAGGATCATGCCGATGGGGTTTTCAAAAATGCCATATCTTTGGCTTGGACTTGACGGCGACAAGCTCACCACCTGTCACGTTGTGCCCTAAATATCTTCGATGGAAGTTGGAGCGAAGGGACTTAAATGTCTAGACTATACCTCTGTCTACGAATTGCGTGAGGATATTTATTTACTTATGACTAGATTATCGTATTGTTGTATATTTGGTGACCTCCGGGGACGAAAAGGTTCCAAGTTGGTTTCCGGATGGGTTAATGCAGAAAAAGAGTTTTCTACATTGTCTCTGGTTAAATCTTTTTGGTACCTTCGATGTCTCCGATTCCATAATACAAGCGTTTTAGTTAGTTAAATTGGAATCGGAGCAATGTATATGATATTGTCCCTATCTATGTATATATTTATTAATATTACCTAAAACATTTTATATATTATTATAATAAATGAAATAAAAAGTGTTAAACTCACATTAATGTGCATCCTCTCCCACGGCTTGTCCCTGGCGTTGATCTTGTACACGTCTTTTTCCGCCACGGCTTCGAAGTAGCGCTGGTGGCCCTGCGCCACAGTTTCAGACAACGTAAGTGCAAATAATTATATATTTCATATCTAAATTGTATGTCATATGCCATAAAAGAGGAATCGCCATAATCGCCAAGTTTTGTAAGGAGATTGGCGATCGCAGTTTTAAATACCTCGCACCCAACTGCCACCTCTCACCGGTCTTCTAAATGTAGTTAAAATAAAAAGTTTGTAGACAGTGGTCTAGTCTAGACAATTGAGTCCCTTCGACCCACCTTCCACCGAAGATATTTTCGGGAGCCCGGTGGTGAGCCCGTCGCCGTCTCTGTGTCTAACGATATAATTCGTAAATAAGTTTTTGAAAAACCCATTGGTACGAGCCTGCCACCTGGGGATCGAACTCGGGTCTCTCGAAATTCCGACCACCACTCGGCTATCGTGACTCTTAATTTGGAAGAAACCTTCCGCCCCCCCCCCCCCACTCCTCCCCATTTCTTAGTCCGATAGCACCACGGCTGATGTCCGGGCGCGTCACTGACCAATCGGAAATAGAGGCAGTGGTCGCCCATCTGCGGCTGGTAGGGCGCCTTGCGCGGCACCACCGCCGTCAGCCACTCGCCCACGCGGTACGCCTCGGGCAGCTCGGCGCCCGCGCCGCTCGCCGCGCCGCTCGTCGAGCCATTCGTCGCGGCGCTCGCGGTGTTTCTCTTCGTGGGCGTTGCAGTGCTGGGACTGTATCTGTATATATATATAGTTTATGTTACATATCATAAAGACGAAACATTAAACCCTATCATAAATAATTTGTAACCACTTAAAGACTGTATCACATTTCATGTAAATGTTAAATAAATAAATACACAGTAAAATGTAATCTGCGAAAGTAAATTTCTCTTACATATTTGCAAAATATTATGACGACCTTACATTGCATTACAATGTCCTAACATAGTTTTGTGATGTACTTTCAGTACTACGACACTACGATGTACTTACACATTCACGTACAGATAGTGTACTAAGACACTTGCAGAGTACTGTCATGTACTGACTGTGTACTAAGACACACAGAGTACTGTCACGTACTGACTGTGTACTAAGATATACTTGCAGAGTACTGTCACGTACTGACTGTGTACTAAGATATACTTGCAGAGTACTGTCACGTACTGACTGTGTACTAAGACACACAGAGTACTGTCACGTACTGACTGTGTACTAAGACACACTTGCAGAGTACTGTCACGTACTGACTGTGTACTAAGATATACTTGCAGAGTACTGTCACGTACTGACTGTGTACTAAGACACACAGAGTAGTGTCACGTACTGACTGTGTACTAAGATACAATTGCAGAGTACTGTCAAGTACAGACAGTGTACTAAGACACACTTACAGAGTACTGTCACGTACTGACTGTGTACTAAGATACAATTGCAGAGTACTGTCAAGTACAGACAGTGTACTAAGACACACTTGCAGAGTACTGTCATGTACTGACTGTGTACTAAGATATACTTGCAGAGTACTGTCACGTACTGACAGAGTACTAAGTCATACTTACAGAATTCTGTCACGTACTGATAGTGTACTAAGACACACAGAGTACTGTCATGTACTGACTGTGTACTAAGACACACTTGCAGAGTACTGTCAAGTACAGACAGTGTACTAAGACACACAGAGTACTGTCACGTACTGATAGTGTACTAAGACACACTTGCAGAGTACTGTCACGTACTGACAGTGTACTAAGACACACTTGCAGAGTACTGTCAAGTACAGACAGTGTACTAAGACACACTTGCAGAGTACTGTCACGTACTGACTGTGTGCTGTGACACACTTACAGAGTATTGTCACATACAGACAGTGTACTAAGACACACAGAGTAGTGTCACGTACTGATAGTGTACTAAGACACACTTGCAGAGTACTGTCATGTACTGACTGTGTACTAAGATATACTTGCAGAGTACTGTCACGTACTGATAGTGTACTAAGACACACTTACAGAGTACTGTCACGTACTGACAGTGTACTAAGATATACTTGCAGAGTACTGTCAAGTACAGACAGTGTACTAAGACACACAGAGTACTGTCATGTACTGACTGTGTACTAAGATACAATTGCAGAGTACTGTCATGTACTGACTGTGTACTAAGATACAATTGCAGAGTACTGTCATGTACTGACTGTGTACTAAGATATACTTGCAGAGTACTGTCATGTACTGACTGTGTACTAAGACACACTTACAGAGTATTGTCACATACAGACAGTGTACTAAGACACACAGAGTAGTGTCACGTACTGACAGTGTACTAAGACACACAGAGTACTGTCATGTACTGACTGTGTACTAAGACACACAGAGTAGTGTCACGTACAGATAGTGTACTAAGACACTTGCAGAGTACTGTCATGTACTGACTGTGTACTAAGACACACTTACAGAGTATTGTCACATACAGACAGTGTACTAAGATACAATTGCAGAGTACTGTCACGTACTGACTGTGTACTAAGATATACTTGCAGAGTACTGTCACGTACTGACAGAGTACTAAGTCATACTTACAGAATTCTGTCACGTACTGACAGTGTACTAAGACACGCTCGCAGAGTACTGTCACATACTGACTGTGTACTGTGACACACTTACAGAGTACTGTCAAGTACAGACAGTGTACTAAGACACACTTGCAGAGTACTGTCACGTACTGATAGTGTACTAAGACACACAGAGTAGTGTCACGTACTGATAGTGTACTAAGACACACAGAGTACTGTCACGTACTGACAGTGTACTAAGACACACAGAGTACTGTCACGTGCTGACTGTGTACTAAGATATACATGCAGAGTACTGTCGCGTACTGACAGAGTACTAAGTCATACTTACAGAATTCTGTCACGTACTGACAGTGTACTAAGACGCGCTCGCAGAGTACTGTCACGTACTGACTGTGTACTGTGACACACTTACAGAGTACTGTCAAGTACAGACAGTGTACTAAGACACACTTGCAGAGTACTGTCACGTACTGATAGTGTACTAAGACACAGAGTAGTGTCACGTACTGATAGTGTACTAAGATATACATGCAGAGTACTGTCACGTACTGACAGAGTACTAAGTCATACTTACAGAATTTGTCACGTACTGATAGTGTGTACTAAGACACACAGAGTAGTGTCGCGTACTGACAGTGTACTAAGACACACAGGTACTGTCACGTACTGACGGTGTACTAAGACACACAGAGTACTGTCACGTACTGATGTGTACTAAGACACACAGAGTGCTGTCACGTGCTGACTGTGTGCTAAGACACACAGAGTGCTGTCACGTGCTGACTGTGTGCTAAGACACACAGGTACTGTCACGTACTGACAGAGTACTGTCATACAGACAGTGTACTAAGACACACACAGAGTACTGTCACGTACTGATGTGTACTAAGACACACAGAGTAGTGTCACGTACTGACTGTGTGCTAAGACACACAGAGTACTGTCACGTACTGACAGTGTGTACTAAGACACACACAGAGTACTGTCACGTACTGACAGTGTACTAAGACACACAGAGTACTGTCACGTACTGATGTGTACTAAGACACACAGGTACTGTCACGTACTGACAGAGTACTGTCACGTACTGACAGTGTGCTAAGACACACAGAGTGCTGTCACGTGCTGACTGTGTACTAAGACACACTTGCAGAGTACTGTCACGTACTGACAGTGTACTAAGACACACAGGTACTGTCACGTACTGACAGTGTGTACTAAGACACACAGAGTAGTGTCACGTACTGACAGTACTAAGACACACAGAGTGCTGTCACGTGCTGACTGTGTACTAAGACACACTTGCAGAGTACTGTCACGTACTGACTGTGTACTAAGACACACAGAGTACTGTCATGTACTGACTGTGTACTAAGACACAGAGTAGTGTCACGTACTGACGGTGTACTAAGACACAGAGTGCTGTCACGTGCTGACTGTGTGCTAAGACACACAGAGTACTGTCACGTACTGATAGTGTACTAAGACACACAGAGTACTGTCACGTACTGATAGTGTACTAAGACACACAGAGTACTGTCACGTACTGACAGTGTACTAAGACACACAGAGTACTGTCACGTACTGACAGTGTACTAAGACACACAGAGTACCGTCACGTACTGACTGTGTACTGTGACACACTTACAGAGTACTGTCATGTACTGACTGTGTACTAAGACACACTTGCAGAGTACTGTCGCGTACTGACAGAGTACTAAGTCATACTTACAGAATTCTGTCACGTACTGACAGTGTACTAAGACGCGCTCGCAGAGTACTGTCACGTACTGACTGTGTACTGTGACACACTTACAGAGTACTGTCAAGTACAGACAGTGTACTAAGACACACTTGCAGAGTACTGTCACGTACTGATAGTGTACTAAGACACACAGAGTAGTGTCACGTACTGATAGTGTACTAAGACACACAGAGTACTGTCACGTACTGACAGAGTACTAAGTCATACTTACAGAATTCTGTCACGTACTGATAGTGTACTAAGACACACAGAGTACTGTCACGTACTGACAGTGTACTAAGACACACAGAGTACTGTCACGTGCTGACTGTGTACTAAGATATACATGCAGAGTACTGTCGCGTACTGACAGAGTACTAAGTCATACTTACAGAATTCTGTCACGTACTGACAGTGTACTAAGACGCGCTCGCAGAGTACTGTCACGTACTGACTGTGTACTGTGACACACTTACAGAGTACTGTCAAGTACAGACAGTGTACTAAGACACACTTGCAGAGTACTGTCACGTACTGACAGAGTACTGTCACGTACTGACAGTGTACTAAGACACACAGAGAGCTGTCACGTGCTGACTGTGTGCTCAGACGCACAGAGCGGGGCGCGCACTGACCGAGCGGCGGGGCGCGGGCGGCGGCGGGCGCGGGCGGGCGGCGCGAGCGCGGGCCCCGCCTGCCAGTCCGAGTACTGCGAGGACGCGGAGCTGCAACAGAATAATCGAATAGTGTCAGATTGATATTTGCGACATAAGAAAAAAGTATATATATTATTATTGTTATTTTTTTTTTAAAGAAAAATTATATCAATATTATTTTGTGAATGTAAATATAATTTTTTCTTATCGCATTAGAAATATATTTGATTTGACATTACCCTGATTCTGAATCAAGTGTTTGGAAGACCTTCGACCAGCAGGGGGTTTATTATTAACCTAATTACTTGCTTATGTATATTAACAAAATATGGACCTTGGATCAATATTTCATTACTCACTTATCAGTCCTCTGGCCCGAGTGCGAGCTAAGGAAACAAATTCAGCTATTTCATTGTTACACTTTAAACATAAACTATTTAAGGTTCGGTTTGCAATATTTATTAATTATGGTAGTATAATTTGGCACTATAAAAGTCACTATAAAAGTTTTAGACACATATAAAAGCCAACCAACAAAGCAATGAAATGCTTCTAAGAAACTTTATATTGATACAGAAGATTATATTCACTTTGAATGACAGACATTTCAAAAAATGGATCAAGGATTTTCAAACGGTTACAATCAGTTAGTTGTAAGCGTCCCGATGGCCCTTGAACATATTTGAAAAAATTTAAATTAATCCATAACACTAATGGAATATTCCATTTGTACTAACTATGTTTCCTTCACTATCCCTACGTATTTTTCAGACAGTATGGGCAGTACATGTTCCGCACTCACCTCTCGGACTCGGTGAGCTCGTCGCTGGAGGCGGAGGAGCGGGAGGAGCGGGAGGAGCGGGAGGAGTGCGAAGAGCGGGAGGAGCGGGAGGGCGCCGAGCGCGCGGAGCCCGACAGGCGCACCGACTCGTCCGACGTGTCGCTGCTGCTCTCCTCCGCCGGCTCCTCCTCCGCGCGCTCCACCTGCGCACGCCGCCGACGGTTCAGTGTGAAGTGACACGGTATGACCGTGTACGGTATTACTGCATTCGACATTACAGTTGGGACGACACGGTATGACTGTGTACGGTATTACTGTTTCGATATTACAGCATAAGGCGACAGGGCATAACAGAATGGGACAACACGATAAGGCTGGGTAACATCATTAAAGTATGAGAAGACACTATAACTGTGTACATAACAGTATGCGGTGACACGGTATAACTGTGTACATTACACACATACATTACAGTATGACGCGACATGGTATGCATATGTACAGTATTACAGTATGATGCGGTATGCTATGTCTGAGCACAGTATGCCTGTACACGGTATGACAGTATGATGCAGCGCGGTATGCCTGTGCATAGTATAACAGTATGATGCACCACGGTATGTCTGTGCACGGTATGACAGTATGATGCAGCGCGGTATGCCTGTGCATGGTATGACAGTATGATGCACCACGGTATGACAGTATGAGGAGGCACGGTATACCTGTGCAAGGTATGACAGTATGAGGCGGCACGGTATGTCAGTAGGATGCGGCACGATATGACAGTATGAGGCGACACAGCATGTCTATGTACAGTATTACAGTATGAGGCGGCACGGTATGCCAGTGCACGGTATGACAGGATTATGCAGAACAGTATGCCTGTGCACGGTATGAACTGTCGGTATGAACACGGTATGAACTGCATCATACTGATGATGCAGCACGGTATGACAGTATGAGGCGATACGGCATGTCTGTGTACAGTATGACAGTATGAGGCGACTCGGTATGACAGTATGAGGAGGCACGGTATGACAGTATGAGACGGCACGGTATGCCTGTGCACGGTATGACAATATGCCTATGTTCAGTATTACAGTATGAGGCGGCACGGTATGACAGTATGAGACGCCACGGTATGCCTGTGTAAAGTATGAGGCGGCACGGTATGCTTGTGCACGGTTGACAGTTTGTGGCGGCACGGTATGACGGTTGATGCATCACGGTATGACAGTATGAAACGCCACGGTATGCCTGTGTATAGTATGAGGCGGCACGGTATGACAGTATGAGGCGGCACGGTATGACAGTATGAGGCGGCACGGTATGCCTGTGCACGGCATGCTTGTGCACGGTTGACAGTTTGTGGCGGCACGGTATGCCTGTGTACAGTATGAGGCGGCACGGAATGCTTGAGCACGGTTGACAGTTTGTGGCGGCACGGTATGACGGTTGATGCATCACGGTATGACAGTATGAAACGCCACGGTATGCCTGTGTATAGTATGAGGCGGCACGGTATGCCTGTGCACGGTATGCTTGTGCACGGTATGACAGTTTGTGGCTGCACGGTATTACGGTATGATGCAGCACGGTATAACAGTATGACAGTATGAGACGGCACGGTATGCCTGTGCACGGTGTGGCACTGACCGGCAGCGGGCGCGGCGCGGCGCGCGGCGCGGGGCGCGGGCGGCGGCCGGCGCGGCGCGCGGGCGCGTCCCCCGCCGTGCTGATCATGACGGGCCGCCGCCGCATCTCGCGCCGGTACCACGCGCACTCCCACTCGTACATCTCCGCGCTGCAACGCAACAGCCGGCAGACCTTCAACATGACTGTATCGTACAAATTGTACAAAGTTATTGTAGCATCCTTTATTCATTCTAATTAATAAAGGATGCTACGGTTTAAGCATAGTTTACTTATAATATAATAAAAAAGGATAACAATAAAAAAAAATGTGAGCCGTCATGGGACGCCTGGCAGATGTGAAACATCGTGTGTGTACAAGTAATATGCATAAAAGATAATATTACTACAGGAATTAAATATAGCCTAATGAAAAATGAAGTATTACGAATTTCTTACAGAAAATGGTAACTTTATGTAATAAACATTTATTTACATTTTATATAAAAATTGATATTGATATCAAGTGGCCACAATTTAAATATTTTACCGTACACTCTACTACACATAATATATATATATATATATATATATATATATATATATATATATATATATATATATATATATATATATATATATATATATATATATATATATATATATATATATATATATATATATATACCTTGCTATAGCGTGGCAACTCGTCGCCACGGCAAGCGTCGCCACGCCAACAATTCGGTTCACAAGTGAGCCTATACATGTTTTGTATTTTATGTTACTTTGAAGCGACATCTAGCGAAACGATTTCAAACTCTTAAAATTCATGACAAAGTAATGTTGTTATTTATGTAAAAACTAGACTCAATTAAGTATTAAATTTTTTAACTTCAAAATCCATGGTATTATAATCCCTTTACTATAAGTTTGCTATAATATTGTTCTATGTATAATCGTTCAGAGTTCGGAGCATTTTTTTAAAACATCTGTCAATCTTAATAATATTTTATGATATTCTAACAAGAGTACAAGAGCGCTCCTGAGTATTTAGATTTTTTTCAAAAATTGTTAAATCTTAATATGATTAATCCAATGAACAATGGTACACTAATCTAAAAAAAAAAGGATTTCAGTATATAATTATGAACCTTAACTCTCAGGGAATAGGGTGTAAATTACGTTACATAAAAATATATAAATATAATTTTTTTTTTTTACGTTACATGATATAAGAAAGCCATTGTTTGGCGACCCGTCGCCACGGAAAGCGTCGCCACGCCAGAAATCGGTTTTACGTGCGGCTATAGATGTTTCACATCAAAAATGAATTTATTTCTATATTCTATAAAAATGACAGCCTCCATGGACAAGTTAGTCTACAGATTTTTATAGTGTTGCCATCTTTGAGATTTCCCCGGATTCCCGGATTGCACTGACTCGGGTGACATGTTGCTGATTCCATAACCCTCAAGTTTTAAGTATCTACTTTGAGATAATAGCAATGTTTGTGATGCTGTCACTACCTATTTATATATTAGTATATAACTATCTATCAACCTATGTTACAATACATGTATGGTTAATTCGTCAACACACACAGGGAAACAATCGGCGAGACACTGACCTGGCCTCCTCGATGCGCCGCTTGGCGGACAGCGGCAGCGGCGGCAGCAGCGGCCGGGAGCACGGCAGCGCGTCCTCCGACTGCCACGAGCCGGCCGTGTGGCGCACGCCCTCGCCGCGCCACGGGCCGGCGGGGGCAGCCGGGGCGGCCGGGGCGGCCGGGGCGGCGGGGGCGGCGGGCGGCAGCAGCGGCCGCAGCGCCAGTCGCTCGCGGCCCGGCACCAGGCGCTGCAGCGCGGGCTCGTGCGGCGCGCCCTCCACGTCCACGAGGAACGGCGGCGGCATCAGGTGCGGCGGCGTCTGCGTCTGCTCGTCCAGCGCGCCGCCCAGCGCGTCGCGCACTGCACGCGCACACCAACATATCTTCACGCGGTTCCCAATACAGGGGCAGAACAGTGGTAGAGCCACGCATCGGCTCTTGTTGCATGAACGGGCCGGCTCGACCGGGGAAGCACCGCGACCTCACAGTACCGGCGTCAAGTGGAAGTCTAACAAACTTCTGCGTTTCGTCCCCCTCAACCCCCCCCCCCCCTCCAACAATTCTCTGGGGGGGCACTCTAAGGGAGGCAACGCATCTGCTAAGCCTCTGGTGTTGCGGGTGTTCATGGGCGGCGGTAATCACTTACCATCACGTGTGCCGCCTGCTCGTTTGCCTCCCATTTTAAAAACGTGTCGTGTATAACACTTGTCCACGGAGGTCGTCTTGTGTATGTCATTCTAATTATCGAAAATGTTAGAATAAACAAAACTGTATGTTTTTATAATCTGTTACGGCAACACCTACCAATAATCAGCGGTATAAAACAAAATGCCAGGGGGCGCCAAGCAGTAATCTTCTTTTAGAAAACCTTACCAAGGTACCAGCAATTACATACCAAGTATAATAACTTGGTAAGTATAATAACAAGTATAATAATACATTGTGACTAGATATTTTACTTTGTTACTTTGTCCTTCATGTCCATAACAAAAGTGGCCGGATCGCCCCCTTGCGCCATGTTTTCTTAACCGCCGAATATTGGTCGGTGTTACCGCAATAAAGCAATACTCAAAAACATTTTTATACCCTTAAAAAAA
Source organism: Sericinus montela (assembly GCA_029286605.1). Lineage (NCBI taxonomy): Eukaryota > Metazoa > Arthropoda > Insecta > Lepidoptera > Papilionidae > Sericinus > Sericinus montela. The sequence continues at coordinate 89,635 of JAGSMR010000119.1, read as the reverse complement.
AATTAAATAATTTAAATTACTTTTTAAGTCACGATTGCCGAGCGGTTGGGTGGTCGGAATTTTGAGTCAAGAGACTAGGCTGGTACCAATGGGTTTTCTAAAAACCTACGAATTACGAATTATATCGTTGGCTTGGACATAAACACGGAGACTGTCTCACCACCTGTCACCTTGTCCCGGAAATATCTTCGCTGGAAAGTGGTTCGAAGGGATCCAATTGTCTAGGACTAGACCTCCGTCTACCCCTGGGAATTGCGTGAAGGTATATTATTTTTTTTTCAGTCCAGCCGTTGACGGCGGCGTACCGAGCGGGCGGTAGTCGGTGTGGAAGAACAGCTCAGCGGGCAGCCGGCGCAGCAGCCGGCCGCCGGCGCCCAGCCCCAGCAGCAGCAGGTGGCCGTGCGAGTCGCTCGCCGCCACGCCGCCGCCGCCGCCCCACTTCGCGTCGAAGATCGCGCCCTCGCCCTGGCCCTCGATGCGGTTGTGGAACTGCGCCAGCACCTGTACCAACACCAACACCCATTGGTGACGGCTCCCGGCGAGTGTGCCAGCACCTGTACCAACACCAACACCCATTGGTGACGGCTCCCGGCGAGTGTGCCAGCACCTGTCGCGAGCGCCGATGCTGTACCAACACTCGGCGGCAACGGCTTCCGGCGGGTGTGACGCTAGTGGAGTCACTCAGCAGAGCCACGCATCGGCGTCTGTTGTTGCATGCATGGGCCGGCTCGACCAGACCTGACCTGACCTAACCTAACCGAACTCGATACCGGCGCGAAGTACAAGTCTAACAAACTTGTGCGTTTTGTCTGGTGAGTGCAGGCAACCGGAGGCCCACAGACACCCCTCCCCCAATGATGGGGAGGGAGCACTTTAAGGGAGGCAACGCATCCGCTTTGTCTCTGGCATTGCTGGTTCATGGGCTGCGGTAATCACTTACCATCACATGAGCCACCTGCTCGTTTGCCTCCCATTTTAAAAACGTGTCGTGTATAACACTTGTCCACGGAGGTCGTCTTGTGTATGTCATTCTAATTATCGAAAATGTTAGAATAAACAAAACTGTATGTTTTATAATCTGTTACGGCAACACCTACCAATAATCAGCGGTATAAAACAAAATGCCAGGGGCGCCAAGCAGTAATCTTCTTTAGAAAACCTACTAAGGTACTAGCAATTACATACCAAGTATAATAACAAGTATAATAACAAGTATAATAACAAGTATAATAACAAGTATAATAACAAGTATAATAACAAGTATAATAACAAGTATAATAACAAGTATAATAACAAGTATAATAACAAGTATAATAACAAGTATAATAACAAGTATAATAACAAGTATAATAACAAGTATAATAACAAGTATAATAACAAGTATAATAACAAGTATAATAACAAGTATAATAACAAGTATAATAACAAGTATAATAACAAGTATAATAACAAGTATAATAACAAGTATAATAACAAGTATAATAACAAGTATAATAACAAGTATAATAACAAGTATAATAACAAGTATAATAACAAGTATAATAACAAGTATAATAACAAGTATAATAACAAGTATAATAACAAGTATAATAACAAGTATAATAACTTGGTAAGTATAATAACAAGTATAATAACAAGTATAATAACAAGTATAATAACAAGTATAATAACAAGTATAATAACAAGTATAATAACAAGTATAATAACAAGTATAATAACAAGTATAATAACAAGTATAATAACAAGTATAATAACAAGTATAATAACAAGTATAATAACAAGTATAATAACAAGTATAATAACAAGTATAATAACAAGTATAATAACAAGTATAATAACAAGTATAATAACAAGTATAATAACAAGTATAATAACAAGTATAATAACAAGTATAATAACAAGTATAATAACAAGTATAATAACAAGTATAATAACAAGTATAATAACAAGTATAATAACAAGTATAATAACAAGTATAATAACAAGTATAATAACAAGTATAATAACAAGTATAATAACAAGTATAATAACAAGTATAATAACAAGTATAATAACAAGTATAATAACAAGTATAATAACAAGTATAATAACAAGTATAATAACAAGTATAATAACAAGTATAATAACTTGGTAAGTATAATAACAAGTATAATAACACATTGTGACTAGATATTTTACTTTGTTACTTTGTCCTTCATGTCCATAACAAAAGTGGCCGGATCGCCCCCTTGCGCCATGTTTTCTTAACCGCCGAATATTGGTCGGTGTTACCGCAATAAAGCAATACTCAAAAACATTTTTATACCCTTAAAAAAAAATTAAATAATTTAAATTACTTTTTAAGTCACGATTGCCGAGCGGTTGGGTGGTCGGAATTTTGAGTCAAGAGACTAGGCTGGTACCAATGGGTTTTTCTAAAAACCTACGAATTACGAATTATATCGTTGGCTTGGACATAAACACGGAGACTGTCTCACCACCTGTCACGTTGTCCCGAAAATATCTTCCGGGGAAGGCGGGTCGAAGGGATCCAATTGTCTAGGACTAGACCTCCGTCTACCCCTGGGAATTGCGTGAAGGTATATTATTTTTTTTTCAGTCCAGCCGTTGACGGCGGCGTACCGAGCGGGCGGTAGTCGGTGTGGAAGAACAGCCTGCTGGCAGCCGGCGCAGCAGCCGGCCGCCGGCGCCCAGCCCCAGCAGCAGCAGGTGGCCGTGCGAGTCGCTCGCCGCCACGCCGCCGCCGCCGCCCCACTTCGCGTCGAAGATCGCGCCCTCGCCCTGGCCCTCGATGCGGTTGTGGAACTGCGCCAGCACCTGTACCAACACCAACACCCATTGGTGACGGCTCCCGGCGAGTGTGCCAGCACCTGTACCAACACCAACACCCATTGGTGACGGCTCCCGGCGAGTGTGCCAGCACCTGTACCAACACCAACACCCATTGGTGACGGCTCCCGGCGAGTGTGCCAGCACCTGTCGCGAGCGCCGATGCTGTACCAACACTCGGCGGCAACGGCTTCCGGCGGGTGTGACGCTAGTGGAGTCACTCAGCAGAGCCACGCATCGGCGTCTGTTGTTGCATGCATGGGCCGGCTCGACCTGACCTGATCTGACCTAACCGAACTCGATACCGGCGCGAAGTACAAGTCTAACAAACTTGTGCGTTTCGTCTGGTGAGTGCAGGCAACCGGAGGCCCACAGACACCCCTCCCCCAATGATGGGGGGGGGGGGGAGGGAGCACTTTAAGGGAGGCAACGCATCCGCTTTGTCTCTGGCATTGCTGGTTCATGGGCTGCGGTAATCACTTACCATCGCATGAGCCACCTGCTCGTTTGCCTCGCTTTTCTATATAAAAAAAAACTCAAGTATTAAATACAGGGCTAAACAGTCAAACAATTTAATCTTTCGATCTATCTTCCATAAAGACATTTGGGACAACATGACAGGCGGTGAGCATGTCGCCGTATTTATGTCCAAGCCAACGATTTATAAATCATACACAAGTTTGTTTTTTTTATACCGATCAACCAAACAATTCGGCTATCATGACTAAAGTATATTTTAGTAACAATCATATAAAACCGCGTTGGTATCAACTTAACAACATACTCTTCCTTCTTGTGGATGTCGTAAGAGGCGACTAAGAGAAGCCATGCTATGTCAATAACTACCGGCAGATGGCGGGATTATCATTTCGGAACAATAGCAGATCAAAAAAAACCAGGGATGGGCAGCAGTGTTTAAGGTTCAAGGTGACTGGTACCGTAATCGCCAATTTTCTGGCCGAGAGTGGCGATTATTGCAAATTCTGTCACAGGAGAGGTCTTAGTCCAGCAGTGTTCATTAGAGGGTATTATTAATGTATTCATAAACTTAAAAATATTCCAGAATTTATTTGGTCCTTCGAGCCGGACACGAGTGCGGGCTCATCGCAACGCAGCGGGCTTTTGGCCACCTCCGTGAACGAGTGGCGCAAACACCGGTTTTCGAGTTCAAATCCCGGTCAAATCAATACACAAAAAACAATTTTTCTACATTTCCTCGGGTCTGTATATCTGTGGTGCCTTCGTTGTTTCCGATTCCCATAGCACAAGTGCTATAGCATCTCACATCGAGATCGGAGCAACGTATGTAACGTCGTCTCTATCTCCACACGTGCCGTCCCGCTCGCACGCCACCTGTGCCCCGTACACCGAGGTCGGAGCAACGTATGTAACGTCGTCCCCATCTCCACACGTGCCGTCCCGCTCGCACGCCATCTGTGCCCTCGTACACCGAGATCGGAGCAACGTATGTAACGTCGTCCCCATCTCCGCACGCGCCGTCCCGCTCGCACGCCATCTGTGCCCTCGTACACCGAGATTGGAGCAACGGCGTAACGTCGTCCCCATCTCCGCACGCGCCGTCCCGCTCGCACGCCATCTGTGCCCTCGTACACCGAGATCGGAGCAACGTATGTAACGTCGTCCCCATCTCCGCACGCGCCGTCCCGCTCGCACGCCATCTGTGCCCTCGTACACCGAGATTGGAGCAACGTATGTAACGTCGTCCCCATCTCCGCACGCGCCGTCCCGCTCGCACGCCATCTGTGCCCTCGTACACCGAGATCGGAGCAACGTATGTAACGTCGTCCCCATCTCCGCACGCGCCGTCCCGCTCGCACGCCATCTGTGCCCTCGTACACCGAGATCGGAGCAACGTATGTAACGTCGTCCCCATCTCCGCACGCGCCGTCCCGCTCGCACGCCACCTCGCGCCCCGCCCACCTCGCCGGCGGCCGCGTCCCACACGAACAGCTGTCCGTCGTGGCCGGCGGACAGCAGCACGGCGGGCAGGAAGGGGTGCGCCTCCAGCACGTAGGCCTCGTCGCGGTGCCCGCTCAGCACGCGCACCTGCCGGCACGTGCGCGAGCACCACACCTGCGAGTGCAAAAAAATATCTTCACGCAATTCCCAATACGGGGGTAGACAGAGGTATAGCTAGTCTAGACGATCAAGTCCCCTCGACCCGCCTTCCAGCGAAGATATTTCCGAGACAACGTGACAGGTGGTGAGGCCGTCGCTACGAGTATGTAATCATAATAGAGACCGGGGACGGGTTCACCACCTATCACGTTGTCCCGGAAATATCTTCGGTGGAAGGTAGTAGACTAGACCTCTGTCTACCCATGTGTTGGGAACTGAGTGAAGATATTATACACCTGCAAGGGATTCCATTTTATTATTAATTTTAGGCTGTATGCTGTGTGTCGTTTGTCTGTTATACTTTTATATTGTTACGCCAGATGGCGCCATTTATGTATACTGTGCAGTGTGTTAACTGAAAACGTTGATTGAATTTAAATACAAAAATAAATCTTGTTTGTTTACCTAACCTGAACAACCAGCACGCGCGCGGAAAATCAACTATGTAGTTATTACATCGAAAAAAAAAGTTATATAACTTAAAAAAAAATCTATTGTCTATGGTCACGCGTTTTTAATAACAAAACTTTGGTAGATTAAAAAAAATATTGACCATAGAGATTGATCAAAGTACTGGGCTCACCCGCACGGTGTTGTCGGAGACGGCCGTCATGACGTAAGCGTCGCTGCGGTCCCAGCACACCATGGTCACCTGCAATCAACGAGTAACGTCTTATCAACACAATTATAATTGTTGCACATGTTCTCGACCACATGAAAAGTTTGACACCTTCTGTTTGGGAGATTTCTACTCATTCGTAACTAGCCAATGTCACGAGGAAATGTCGCTAAAAGGCAATTAAAATTACACACAAACACACAGATAGGGAATGAAACTCGAGTTTCTGCTCGTGCAGTCCGCTCGTAAAGCAGCACGTGTAGTCCGCTCGCCGTGCTGCAGCAGCACGTGCAGCTCCGCTCGCCGTGCTGCAGCAGCACGTGCAGCCGCTCGCCGTGCTGCAGCGGCAGCACGTGCAGCCGCTCGCCGTGCTGCAGCGGCACGTGCAGCCCGCCTCGCCGTGCTGCGGCAGCACGTGCAGCCCGCTCGCCGTGCTGCTGCGGCGGCACGTGCAGCCGCTCGCCGTGCTGCAGCGGCACGTGCAGCCGCTCGCCGTGCTGCGGCGGCACGTGCAGCCCGCCTCGCCGTGCTGCGGCGGCACGTGCAGTCCGCTCGCCGTGCTGCAGCAGCACGTGCAGCCCGCTCGCCGTGCTGCAGCAGCACGTGCAGCCCGCTCGCCGTGCTGCAGCAGCACGTGCAGCCCGCTCGCCGTGCTGCAGCAGCACGTGCAGCCCGCTCGCCGTGCTGCTGCAGCAGCACGTGCAGCCCGCTCGCCGTGCTGCAGCAGCACGTGCAGCCGCTCGCCGTGCTGCGGCAGCACGTGCAGCCTGCCTCGCCGTGCTGCGGCGGCACGTGCAGCCCGCTCGCCGTGCTGCTGCGGCAGCACGTGCAGCCCGCCTCGCCGTGCTGCGGCAGCACGTGCAGCCCGCTCGCCGTGCTGCAGCAGCACGTGCAGCCCGCTCGCCGTGCTGCAGCAGCACGTGCAGCCCGCTCGCCGTGCTGCAGCAGCACGTGCAGCCCGCTCGCCGTGCTGCAGCAGCACGTGCAGCCCGCTCGCCGTGCTGCAGCAGCACGTGCAGCCCGCTCGCCGTGCTGCAGCAGCACGTGCAGCCGCCGCGCGCACCTTGAGCCGCTTGCTGTGGTCCTGCAGCAGCACGTGCCGCCACTGCGTGGCGTGCAGCGTCCACAGCGCGGCGCTGCCGTCCTTGCTGCCGGACACCAGCCGCAGCCCGCGGTGCGCCCAGGCCAGCGAGTCCACCGCGTCGCCGTGCACCGCCTGCTCCAGCACCTGCGTGAGGGGAAGGACGGGATTAATCGAATTCATAAACTGCGCAATTGCATGCTACATAAATAAATATACAATTTGCTTTATTCTTTTTTAGTGAGAATATGATCATCCCGCTTCTTCTAGTGGGTTACTAGGTAAGAGACGACTAAGGGCAACCTTGATGGCGGAATAATCATCTCGAAAAGTACCAGACCGAAATCTAGTAGACCAGTGATGGGCAGCAGCGACTAAGCGACTAAGCGCTTGACTAAATCCGTAAGACAGATACGGCACGGAGACGCGACTCACCCGGCGCGGGCCGGCCGCCTCCAGCGCGTATATGCGCACGTGGTGGTCCGCGCTGCCGGCCGCCAGGAAGGCGCCGCCGGCCGACCACGCGGCGCAGATCATGTGGCAGGCGCCGGGCCGCATGCGCTCCACGAACTGCACCGGCTGCGACAGGAACTGCCCGTCGGCCGCGCACGTCCAGAACGCCACCGAGCCGTCCGTCGACGTCGACGCCAGCCAGCGCACGTCGCCGTGCGCGGGCGGCGCCCAGTGCACCTGCAACCCACACGCAATGTCAGCACGGGGCGCGGCGAGCTGGCCGCGGCGAGCTGGCCGCGGCGGCGGGGACTCACCGAGGTGATGGTGCCGGCGTGCGCGTGCAGCACGGCGCGCGGCGCGCCCGAGGCCAGGCACCACACGCGCACCAGACGCTCCACGGAGCCGCAGGCCAGCAGCGCGCCGTCGGCGGACGCGCACACGTCCGTGATCTCGGCGCCCGCGCCGCGCAGCGTGCTCAGCAGCCGCCCGTCCAGCGCGCACCACACCTTCACCAGCAGATCGTCCGCGCCCTGCGCACACCGCGCACTCATAACCCAACACCCACCACAGCGGCACGAGCATTAACATTCAACGCACATAGTAATATCGAATCGGTTAAAAGAAAAAAAAATATCTTCACGCAATTCCCAATACAGGGGTACACAGAGGTCAAGTCTAGACAATTAAGTCCCTTTGACCCACCTTCCACCGAAGATGACAACGTGACAGGTGGTGAGCCCGTCGCCGCCTTTATGTCCAAGTCAACGATGAAATTCGTACATAAGTTTTTGAAAAACTCACTGGTACTGCCACCTGGGGATCGAACTCGGGTCTCTCGACTCGAAATTCCGACCACCCAACAACTTGGCTATCGTGACTTCAAAGAATATAATGCAGTTTAGGTAGATAAGTATAATTTATAAATATATATGGATATAGTAAAATTTATTGTTATAAATCAATGATTAATGATAGAATTATAACAGTTGTTATTATATTTAGATTTATTAGTGTCAAAATAGTCTGTATAAAGCAGCGCCAAATGTTTGTAGTAGGGTCATTATCATTTTGTAAGAACTATATGTGGTTACGCTGCTCAAATATGAAGTGTTTCTGCTCAAATATGAAGTGTTTCTATAAGTTTTCAAGTGTTTTATTTGCCATTCGATCTACATCTGTAAGCGGCAGGAGCCCTTGCCCCCGTATGATACTCCAAAAGCATTACATTTTGCTAGACTGTAATGAACGGCTACAGCCTTTTCGAAATCCTACAACAATCTGGTATTTCATTTGATAGCATTATATATTAACTCACAACAAGTAAATCAAGGGGAAGACTACTGTTGATATAGTTAAGGTTCAGTTTTACTTAAGGTCACTGTCTTTAATGAAACAAATGAGTCTCTGTTGAATTTGTAATAGTGACTAACTTTAAATACAGATGCACTTACGTATTTGTTACTGTTGCTATGGTGTTTAGTTTCTTATGCGTAAATGTTATAAACAATTGCAAAAAAAATATATAGTTTTAACAACTACCTTACAGTTACACTCACTAGTTACCAGTACACCAACAGAACATAAACTACTGTATGCTACCGGCCCTTTCCTCATCACAACTGCACAGGCTCATCACCTGTCACATTGTTGAATGGTGGGTTGAAACCACATAATTGTCACAAAACTGGACAGGATTCCCAAAGCTGTGAAGTCCTTTTTTATTGCACAAACATATGCCAATACAAACAACATGAGATAAAAATTCAAACTGACTTACGGTGATTACATAGCGTCCCGTGCAGTCGAACACTAGACAGTACACAGCAGACAGATGACCAAGGGTTCTGCGCTGCAACTGAAGTCCAGACAGCAGACGAGCCGGGAACGGCCTGCTTGGTGGACTCGTCAAACCACCCAGCTCTCTGCATGCTAACCTACGTACTGTAATACAGATGTAGTATTATGTCCGTTAAAACACTGTAATTATTCTTAGAAATGTTTAATGTGCTATGTAGCGTGTGAAGTAAATCATTGACAGTCATTGACAGACAAATATATTTTTCTACCCACTTAGTTTTATCTTATTACTTAACAAGATAATTAAGTGCCCTCTAACTGATATTGAGATATGTTATGTAGATATATAAATACATTAGTAAATACATAAAAAAGTCACGAGAGGGTGGTTGGGTGGATGGAATTTCGAGTCAAGAGACCCGAGTTCGATCAATCATTCGAGGTCTAGACTTATTCGTCCAGACCTCTGTCTACCCCTATTTATTTATTTTAATAAATTCATAGATAGAAACAACATCACATTCAAAATAAGTGAAGCATTTAAACTGAAACAACTAAATTACAACCAACACTCAGACCCGAGTTGATGTAGAAAAAATTGTTTTTTACATTGACCCAACTGTAAATCAAACTCAGGACCTCATAGCAAGCGCTAGCTGGGTAGCTAGCTTTTAATAAAATTACATTATTATTTATGATACAAATAATATGAATAAATACCTGAAATTTTCATAAGACACACTCACCGAGACTGTGATCCTGCTTGTAAACTGAGTACTTTGGTTTGGGTCTCACGAGCGACTCGCTGAGCAGCGAGAGACGAGCACGTAACTTCAATTTCTGCTGATCATTGCTGCTGACTGTACCGCTGCCCGTGGTTACACTGACTGTGCTGTTGGTGGTACTGTTGCTTGTACTGTTGCTGGCGCTGCAACTGGTACTATTGGTGACGGCATTGGTGACGGCGTTGGCGACGGCATTGGTGTCGATAGTGTCAGTACTGGCCAGCTGCAGCGCCCTCTCGCACACCGCCGCAAGTCTACGCCACGACACATCGCTGTACTGAGCTGCCTGGATGAATTAAAAATGATTGTTAAATACTGCCGTCACCACTAGGTTTATTCATTAACATTCAACGTACATAGTAATATTGAATCAGTTAAAAGAATATAATGCAGTTTAGGTAGATAAGTATAATTTATAAATATATATGGATATTGTAAAATTTATTGTTATAAATCAATGGTTAATGATAGAATTATAACAGTTGTTATTATATTTCGATTTATTAGTGTCGGTAGATAAAAAGTCACGATAGCCGAGTGGAAGGGTGGTCGGAATTCCGAGTCGAGAGACCCGAGCTCGATCCCCAGGTGGCAGTACCAATGGGTTTTTTCAAAAACCTATGTACAAATCATATCGTTTGCTTGGACATAAAGGCGGCGACGGGCTCACCACCTGTCACGTTGCCCCGAAATATCTTCGGTGGAAGGTGGGTCGGAGGGACTTAATTGTCTAGACTAGACCTCTGTCTACCCCTGTATTGGGATGGCGTGAAGATATATTTTTTTATTTATTAGTGTCAAAATAGGCTGTATAAAGCAGCGCCAAATGTTTGTAGTAGAGTCATTATCATTTTATAAAAACTATATGTGGTTATGCTGCTCAAATATGAAGTGTTTCTGCTCAAATATGAAGTGTTTATGTAAGTTTTCAAGTGTTTTATTTGCCATTCGATCTACATCTGTAACATTGTTTTATCTATATTACGTAACTGAAATATCTCTGCAACCATCAGACCAGGAGACTTTAATTTTAGTAGGACTACTTTCTCCTAGTAGAGATCAACTAAGAACAGATTTTATGAAATTTCCGAACAAGTAAATTTGCGGGGCGTACGTATTTTACGTCACACGAAGCAGGTTGAGGTAGTTAGTTTATTTATAAAAGTGTTATTGGCAAAATATGAATATACAATGTGGGGGGGACTTAGTCCTTTCTCAATCAGTCTACCTATGGTTCGTCAAAAAGTACAAAAAAATCAAAATAAAAAAATCAAAAGTACAAAACAGAAAAAGTTTTATAATAAAGGCAAAACAAACAGTAACTTTTTTTAATAAAATATTTGTTAATATACAGACACGTAAGTATATGTTACAGATATTCACATTTTTTATACAAACATTTACTAAGGAATTGTAAGTATTTGTAATAATTTTAAATTTTTAATATCTTTACATTTAATATTAAAACAATAAAATATTTGATTAGATTTCTGATTCGTGAACTTATTTTACCGTCCAAAACCTAATGCATACAACTATTAAGTTTAAATATGGCGCCAGAATATATCCAGTCATTACTAATTGACGACAACGCTACGAACCCATATCGGAAGCAATCGGTAAGATTCGTATGATAAAGCGAGACGAAACATTACGAGTCGGTGTTAAGACCTATGAAAGAAAAGGATGCCTAATTCACACATTACGAGACTTGTGCATCAAAATGAATGATATATCAGTTTTAACAGAATTTGCTAAAAAACTTAACAATTATAAATTAAACATCGCTGGAACATTTTTCACGACTTTTCACCATATTTTCACGACCGTTTTTATGTACGGTTCAATATAGGAAAATACATCATATTCTAGCATTTTCAGTATTTCCGTCGGCATTTCTACGCTAAAAATAACAACAAACAGCTGTTTTCACGTACAAAAACATATAAAACTCACCAATTCATCATATGACTGAGCGTGTTCATTTCCCTCCCAGTCGAGCCGTCTCGGCAGGACCTGAAACAGTACGGAAAGCGTAAAAAGTTTTCAGTAAACTTTCAGCGCGTTTGACAGCCGTACCCACGTGCGTCCGCGACCAAAACAACAATAAGCTCTAAACCCGGCACTAGGAAAAGCTCAAAACTTACCTCTACACTCTCGAGCTCTTTTAGCAAAGTCTGCGAAAAAAAATGCTCGGTTAGGTATTTTAGTGTTTAATTTATTTAAATGTAACGTGTAAGAAGCTAATTTACCTTTGCAGTTTCTTTAAGAGGGCCGCCGGAGAGAAATTTCGCTATCAAAAAGTATAGTTCTGAAACCGAGAAGGCTAACGTTACTCGACCTCGCACTTAGGACACTCATACTATCTAGCTTATTTTTGAAGCATCGGACTCACCAGGAACGACGTTGCGCTCCCTATTAGAATCCTCCATTCTCCTAGTTGTTATTTGCGGGGTCAATTGTGACCTTACATATCACAAACACTGAAAAATTCTTATAAACATTTCACTATGAACATTACATTGTTGACGAAAGATAATGCAGCCACTGTAATAATAGCAAAATGGCGTTTGCTGTATTGGTAAAGCAGTCTTAAAGGGTTGTGTCAGCCATTTTATCTTAATGTATTATTTTTACACTAGATGGCGCGTTTTTGGATAATCAAAACTTAAAAATAAAGAGAGTTCAATTGGTAAAAAATTTCAAAAAGTGTAGCAGTTTTGGCAGCTATTATTATAAGAATGTTTGTATCATTGTATTTTAATGCTTTTGGTGCTACCCGTACTGCCATATTTAGTTCGTGCTTATCTTGTTGTGAGCTGACGTAGTGATAACTCTATATACCAAAAGATGACGCTTTAATTTGTTTTATCATCCTGGATATGTGGAACACAGGGATAGTCAGAAGTCTAGAAAATTTAGTGTCTACGATCCTTATTTACACTACCTTATTTGTTTTCTAAATAATAACGTGTGTGTACAAAAGTTGAAGATAACAAACTTTGAACAGCAGATTAGAAATGTCGCAGAGTATTCTCCTTTGTGTCTGACCGAAAATTCGGTTTTGGTTTCGTTTTCGGTCGAGTTTCGGCAAAAAAACGGGTTTCGGTGGCAAACCTGCCGAAACAACGACCGAAATCGAAACTGTCATTCTGGAGAACTACAGTTATATTATTTATCCAGAGTAGCGTCTAATGATCGAAGTTAATTAGTTTGTTCTTTTTATTTCTTAAATACTAACTACCTATAACTATTGTAGTATTAGGTAACGACTTAAATAAGTAGTTTTATGTTTAATAAAAAAACATGATTAATATTAATAGTCTCAATAGCCAAGTGGTAGGGCGATTGGAGTTCGAGTCAGTTCGATTCCCAGAGCTCATATTAATGTCTTTTTTAAACTAATTTAAAATTAAATTATAAATATCTTCACGCAATTCCCAATACAGGGGTAGACAGGGGTCTAGTCTAGACAATTAAGTCCTTTGACCTTCCACCGAAGATATTTTCGTTCGCCGTCGCCGTCTTTATGTCCAAGCCAACGATGTAATTCGTACATAAGTTTTTGAAAAACTCATTGGTACTTCCACCTGGGAATCGAACTCGGATCTGTTGACTCGAAATTCCGATCACCCAACCACTCGGCTATCGTGACTTACTTTTTTTTACTTTTGAACTTATGTACTATTTATATCGTTGGCATGGACATAAAGACGGCGACGGGATCACCACCTGTCACGTTATTCCAAAAAATGTTTTTCGTAGAAGGTGGATGGAAAGGACTATATATCTAGATCTCAGTCTACTCCTGTATTGGGAATGGCGTGAAGATATATTTCGTAATTATTTTATGAATAATATTTGAAAGAATAATCTACCTACTCAAATAAACATCTCACACTCTCTGATTATCCACTAGTGAAAATGTTGAAGATGGTAAAGCTATTTCACGTAGCTTCACCATCGTCGAATAAAAACAAAATTGACCGATTGTAATAACTTTCTTTATTTTTCCTTCAAAACATGATCTTTGTAACGAGGTTTCGTTTGTTTAACCCAGTTTCGGTCGGACACTAATTCTCCTTATTCTTTAGAACCAATTCCTCAAAAATTCACCATCGGTCATCGCGACAGTATATTAAGTTCATTCATCACCATGTCGATATTTGGTAATCTACGACGTTAAATTTTTCAAGGAAGGTTCTGCCATGTAGAATCATGTCTTCACTACCTTGTTGAATCAACTGCCGCCGCTATTTCTGAATAATTTCGATTTAGGGTCCTTCCAAGAGAGTGCTTATTTTTTCTGTAAAGACCGGGAGCATCTCTGATGTTCGAAATATTTGTGGATGACAGTCATTTACCAGCCAACTGCTCGTTCTTCTCCTTTATCTATTAAAAATACTTCCTTGTAAATTATCAGTACGAATTCATTTAAATAAATTAGAAAGCCACGATAGCCGAGTGGTTGGGTTGTCGGAATTTCGAGTCGAGAGACCTGAGGTCGATCCCCAGGTGGCCGGCTAGTACCGATGGGTTTTCCAAAACTTATGTACTATTTATATCGTTGGCATGGACATAAAGACGGCGACGGGATCACCACCTGTCACGTTATTCCAAAAAATGTTTTTCGTAGAAGGTGGATGAAAAGGACTATATATCTAGATCTCAGTCTACTCCTGTATTGGGAATGGCGTGAAGATATATTTCGTAATTATTTTATTTATTTATTTATTTATATTTATAGTTATTTTATGAATAATATTTGAAAGAATAATCTACCTACTCAAATAAACATCTCACACTCTCTGATTATCCACTAGTGAAAATGTTGAAGATGGTAAAGCTATTTCACGTAGCTTCACCATCGTCGAATAAAAACAAAATTGACCGATTGTAATAACTTTCTCTTTATTTTTCCTTCAAAACATGATCTTTGTAACGAGGTTTCGTTTGTTTAACCCAGTTTCGGTCGGACACTAATTCTCCTTATTCTTTAGAACCAATTCCTCAAAAATTCACCATCGGTCATCGCGACAGTATATTAAGTTCATTCATCACCATGTCGATATTTGGTAATCTACGACGTTAAATTTTTCAAGGAAGGTTCTGCCATGTAGAATCATGTCTTCACTACCTTGTTGAATCAACTGCCGCCGCTATTTCTGAATAATTTCGATTTAGGGTCCTTCCAAGAGAGTGCTTATTTTTTCTGTAAAGACCGGGAGCATCTCTGATGTTCGAAATATTTGTGGATGACAGTCATTTACCAGCCAACTGCTCGTTCTTCTCCTTTATCTATTAAAAATACTTCCTTGTAAATTATCAGTACGAATTCATTTAAATAAATTAGAAAGCCACGATAGCCGAGTGGTTGGGTTGTCGGAATTTCGAGTCGAGAGACCCGAGGTCGATCCCCAGGTGGCCGGCTAGTACCGATGGGTTTTCCAAAAACTTATGTACGAATTATATCGTTGGCTTGGACATAAAGATGGCGACGGGCTCACCACCTGTCACTTTGTCCCGGAAATATCTTCGGTGGAAGGTGGGTCAGAAGGACTTAATTGTCTAGACTAGACCTCTGTCGTCACTTGTATTGGAAATTGTGTGAATATATTTATTATTTTATCCTTTGAAATTAAACTATAAGTTCGGTTTAGTCAAAGTAAATTTCACTGACATAATTTTCATGCGATAACTAGATAGAATATTATTTATTGAGCGGCAACGATGTGTAACTTTTGTGTATCGTATACAGGTAATACTAAATAATTGTCAATCAAGATCATCAACTTGTCAAACTCTGTAGGTACCTACATGTTATAAATCCTGAAGAATGTGTTGTTTGTTACAATTATAAAAGAAAACTTAGTTTTAAAGAACATTAAACGTTATGTATACTTTTTAATAGATTAAAAAGTCGATTGCTCGTACGATATAACAACATTATTATATATAAACATCTGAAAGAGGGTGGAGTCTATACGGTGTTGGTAACTCTTGTTCTGATGATGGTGTTTGGATACACGGATTTATTCATCGGGGCCTCTCAACCGCTGACAAACTTTAACATGCTGCCGCGGATATAACATCAATTTAATTCTTCACTAAGCTGTAAGTTTTCAAATCATAACCTTTAAAAAAAACTGTATATATGTTTTTTTTTGTGGATTACAAGCAGGTATCCACCTGCTTGTAATTACTTACAATATTAAAGTTGTGTGAATGAATGTGCCACCTTTAAAACAAGATTTTCAATGCAAGTTATTGATTTGTCTGCTAATAATATCAAGGGACGAAAACAGGTCAACCATCATAATTAGTTTAGTGTGTTTGTTTTTTTTTACTCATGTATCAAAAGGTGTGGAGCTACTCCGCAAATTAACTTCTACTGCATTTAAATACAACAGTAAGCTGTTTTTGTGAAATTATAATATATTTAAAATTATAACATATTTATAATTTATAATTTTTTTTAAATTGTAAAGAAAGTAGTGGAACATTGGGGCCCATACCTGAAACACTTATTTTGGTACATGGTCTTTAAAAGTGCTGTACTTTGTGTATGAGTGGCATATATACTGGTTACATGGTGTAGCCAGTGGTCTAGGATTTGATTCCCAGTTGGGTCAATGTAGAAAACATTTTCTACATCTTTCGGGTCTAGGTGTTGGTGGTACCTTTGTTATTTCTGATTTCATAACACATGTGCTTCAGTGCCTATCTAGGCTAAACTTTCCGATATGGACCGTCGATTTAAATGATCTTATTTTTATTGTAGATAGTACTCACTACAATAATGCGTTTTGTAAAGTTTTAAATTGAGGAAACTTACGGATATAGTATATAGTATATGTTTTTGTTCATATAATAAAGTAAAACGATGGTACAGAAATATAATAAAGTAAAACGAATTGTAAGGAAAGAAAATATTAGATTACAATCATTCTATTGACTAAATATCGCTATTCTAACCTCAAAATTTTAACCATTAATATCTCCATAACCATGGGGTTCCGCAGGGTGGTAATGGCACTGGAGAGTAGCCCTCCCCCTTTTCCACCCTTCGCCCCTAAAACTTGATATATTGATGGTCCATATTGGAACTATTAACTGAATATCGCTATTATAACCTCAAAATTTTAACCATGAATATCTCCATAACCATGGGGTTCCGCAAGTTGGGAATGGCAAGGGGGGGTTTTTTATACCCCTCCCTCTCCCCCTCCCCACTTAAAACCTCAAATATTGATAGTCCATATTGGAAAGTTTAACCCTTATCTATATTTGTATGTATTAACTATCCCAGAAAAAGCAGTGGTTTCTGTGGTAGAGATATGAAGCATAATTATCATTCAGGAAAATTATGTGAAGATAAATAAATAGATAGTTATAAAATGAGAGCTACATGTGAACCATATTTTGCTATTAGTGCTATGTATACATTGCATTTATACATTGTACTTTTTAACGCATAACGAATTATGAAGTGTGAAATATGCATAAATCAGGAATATCTGGAACAGATTAATGAAATTGTATACTTGGGGAGTGCTTTTAGGCGGGATGGAATAGTTGATGTAGATGTGGACAGGTGTGTTGTTGCCGGAAACAAGGTCAACGGTGCCCTGACTGCATTAGTCAAAAGGCAAGAAGTAGTGAAAAATGCACGCCTTGCAATACATAACGCAGTGCTGGTACCAACTTTGTTATGTGGCAGTGAAACCTGGGTATGGCAGAAGAAGCATAAAAGCAAGTGGAATGCAGTGGAGATGTGATCTCTTCGTAATTTGTGCGGCGTTACTATGGCCGACCAAAAGCGAAACGAAGAGATTCACAATCTGTTAAGTGTGGTAAAAAGATGACTTTATCACTAAAATTTAAAAGGGCATGCTTCGATGGTTAGGGCACATTGATCGAATGAGCAAAGACCGAATGGTGAAGAAAATATAGCGCAAAAATTAATACTAAAAGGGGTTGAGGTAGGCCGGGAATAATTTTCGAAGACCATGTGAGCAAATTGCTCGAAGAGGGGAGGGTCGTGAGTACTCGGATACCTAGACGCGCATGTATGAAAAAAATTATATATCTAAAAGAAGTGAAAGAGGTATGTAAGGATTGTGACACTTGGCGATCTGTACTCTCAGGCTACCCTAGGGAATGTGCGTGAAGATGAACAAATAAATAAGTAAATAAATGAACTTGTTAAGGTCACATATAATTTGTAACATTAAAAAAGCTGCTAGAATTATTAGGGATCAGGTTACATCCTATTCTTAGTTTGGTATAAGAATAACCATTGGCTTTGTGAAAAGATGTCACATTGCTATGGGAAATCCATTTAAAATGCTTATTGGCTAAATGCCATTTAGGCTTTCCATGGGGATGGTTTTGGCCAGGTGTTTTAAATTATTCCAGCTGCAAATTTTCCCATCAATCATCATAAAATATACATATAAATAAAATTGGAGTGTGTGTTTATAATATTGAAATAACCGCTTTTTACTACATGTATATGAATATATATTTTTATAATTTTTGTCTGTCAGTCGGTCGGTCTGTCTGTCTGTCTGTCTGATCAATTTTAACAGGACTGTCATTGACAGATAGCTAATGTTATAAGGAGTAACATAAGCTACTTTTATTTTAGAAACATTATTACGGTTCCGCATTAAGTGTTAAACTGCGGGCAAAGCTCCAAGGGGCAGCTAGTTAAAACAGAAATTCCACCGATTAAATCTTGATAGCTGGTAATATACCATATGAAATACAAAAAGACACACTGGCACCATATGAAGTACTGGCAAATTGCGGTAACTTTTTAAAGGACTTTTCTGAGACACAACAATAAGAGATTTAGGAATATTCCAGAAAAGAGCTTATTGTTTTCTCTTCTCAAGGCAACATACCTGTACTTATTTTGGTCTTGGCAATGTTTGTGGTTGCTGTGAAATGTATGCTTGTTTGATCTTTTAAAGAATGTACATGTGGGTAGATGGTAACCTATATGGAAGCATAATCCCAGCAAGATCTGTCTAGGAAATTAATCAGTATTTGTATATAGTTAGTTAGTACTTCAATTAACCATCAATAGCATAAAGGTTTAGCATTCAGTCCAAAACATTATTTTGCAAGTTCTATTCCTTCATGCAACTATTGTCATATAACACTACAGAGAAAACATTGTAGCTTAGTTGGAGTGGTTAACGAGTATATATAATAAAATATAAAAGAAATTATATTATATATGTGTTATCTGAATGTCATTTTCTAATTTTTTAATACTTCCAAAGTCTATTTTTTGTAAAACAAGTTTTATAGGTCAAAGAGAATCATTCCTAAAACAATGGAGCGGTCAACCTTAAAATAAGATGAAATGTAATTTTTTTGTTGTTACCATTCGCCAAGTCATGATAACTGAATGGTTAGGTAGCCGGAATTTCGAGTCAAGAGCCCCCAGTTCGATCCCCTGGCGGCAGGCTTGTACCAATGGGTTTTTCAAAAACTTATGTACGAATTTTTATCGTTGGCTTGGACATAAAGACGGCGACGGGCTCCCCACCTCTCACGTTGTCTCGAAAATATCTTCGGTGGAAGGTGGGTCGAAGGGACTTAATTGTCTAGACTAGACCTCACCCCTGTAGTGGGAATTGAGTGAAGATATTTATTTTAATTATCATTTAGAAGACAATATATTTATATATGTATACATATCTGTATATATATATAAATAACGGTTCGCTCGCAGCGGTGCGATGTCGGGCACGGCCGCGAGCGGGCCGGGCGCGGCGGGCGCGGCGCCCGCTCTGGGCGGGCTGGGCGGCTCCCTGGAGGACAAGGACTGCGACCTGCTCTGTCCGATTTGCTTCGAGCTAATCGACGAGGCGTACGTCACGCGCTGCGGCCACTCGTTCTGCTACGCCTGCATCGCGAAGACGGTGGACCTGCACCGCCGGTGTCCCAAGTGCGGGGCGACGGTCGCCTCCCGCGACCACATCTTCCCCAACTTCCTGCTGAACGAGCTGGTCGCTCGGCGGCGGCTGCGGGCGCGGCCGGCGCCGCCGCAGCCCGGCGCCTCCGCCCCCGGGGACGCCGAGGGGCTGCGCGCGCTGCTCGCGGCCGAGGCGCGGCACCTGGCGCTGCCGGACGTGGACGGCATGCTCGACGTGCTGACGCGCCGCAAGCGGCTGCTGGAAGCGGAGTCGGCGGCGGCCCAGCAGCGGCTGCTGTACGAGTTCCTGGCGCACCTGCTGCGGCTGCGCCACCATCAGCTCGAGCAGCTCTCGAGGGAGGCTGCCCTTGTTAGGAAGGTACTTTGTGAATATCTTCACGCAATTCCCAACACAGGTGTAGTCAGAGGTCTAGTCTAGATAATTACGTCCCTTCGACCCACCTTTCACCGAAGATATTTTCGGGACAACGTGACAGGTGGTGAGCCCGTCGCCGTCTTTATGTCCAAGCCAACGATAAACTTCGTACATAAGTTTTTGAAAAACCCATTGGTTTTCAAAAACCAGGTGGCAGACTCGTACCTGCCACGAGGGATCGAACTCGGGGCTCTTGACTCGAAATTCCAACCACCCAACCACTTTTTGGAAGGTACTTTGAAATTTAATATCTGTTGACGAAATTGTGTGACTGAGTTATATTTATAAAATTAAAAATATGTTTATAGTCCACTGCTGTACTGCTTTTCAAAGGAATTCACAAAACTATAGGCATTATTAAGCTCCAATTTGACTATGAGAAATTAAAGTATATATCTATGTTTCGTAGCGTCACATAATTCGCAACAATGTAAATGTCATGTTTTTGTTGTTGCACGAATGGGCCGACTCGACCGGGGAAGTACCACGACCTCACAGAATACCGGCGTGAAGTACAAGTCTTACAAACTTTTGCGTTTCGTCTGGTAAGTGCAGGTAACCGGAGGCCCAAACACCCTCCCCAATCTGAGGGGGACACACTAAGGCACACTAAGGCCGGCAACACATCTGCTATGCCTCTGGTATTGCGGGTGTTCATGGGCGGCGGTAATCACTTACCATCACGTGAGCCACCTGCTCGTTTGCCTGCCTATTCTATAAATAAAAAAAATTGGGAAATTCAGTTGGCGGAAGTTTTAGTCGTTTCTCTTGCTATTGTCTCGTGCTTGATATCCTCATTGCCATTGGCAATAGCACTTATCCCAGCTAGCGGTGTGCATGAGCGCCGCAAGTCCGTTACCGCCGCCCGTGAACACCCGCAATACCGGAGGCATAGCAGATGCGTTGTCTCCCTTAGAGTGCCCTCCCCCCCCACAGTGGGGGGGGGGAGGGGTGTGGGCCTCCGGTTACCTGCACTCACCAGACGAAACGCACAAGTTTGTTAGACTTCTACTTCGCGCCGATATTCCGTGAGGTCGCGGTACTTCCCCGGCCCATGCATGCAACAACAAGAGCCGGTGCGCGGCTCCGCCCCTGCAAAGTGCCGGTGTGACTCGGCGCGTGTGCGCAGGACATGGAGCAGGTGGGCGCGGCGCTGCGCGAGCTGCGCGCGCGCCCCCCCTCCCCGCAGCCCGAGCCCGCGCGTACGTATCCCCAGCCCCGCGCGTTGCCAGAGAGAGACGGGATGGATAGTTGGATAGGGACAACGTCACATACAAAAAAAAATATACAATATCCGTGGACGAGTGGCGTAAACACTGTTTCTCGAGGTGTCGCCATCTCGAGATACCGGGTTCGATTCCCGGTCGGGTCAATGTAGAGAAAAATGTTTTTTTCTCGAGAGAATGTAGAAAGTGTTCTTTCTACATTCTCTCGAGTCTGAGTGTTTGTGGTGCCTTCGTTGTTTCCGATTCCCATACCTGAAGTGCTTTAGCATCTTTAAATGGGGTCAGAGCGCTATATGTGATGTTGTCCCTATCTATATATGTATTTATTTATTTATTTATTATTCCCAATACAGGGGTAGACAGAGGTCTAGACAATTAAGTGTCTTTGACCCACCTTTCACCGAAGATATTTTCGGGACAACGTGACAGGTGGTGTGTCCGCCGCCGTCTCAACGTCAAAGCCAACGATAACACTCGTGCATTAGTTTTTGAAAAGAGTAATTGGTACGAGCCTGTCATCTGGCGATCGAACTCGGGTCTTGACTGGAAATTCTGTCCACCCAAACACTCGGTTATCGTGGCTATCAACATCACATACAGTGCTCTGATATCAAAGTAAGCAGCACTTGTAATATGGAATCAGAAACAACGACGGTACCACAAACACTTGTTTAGAACTAAACAGTTTGTTTAGTTTAGAAGGACTGGTTTCCGCAGCTCTACGAATGGGCAAGAATACATGATTATTCGAGCCAACCTTACTCCCCAAAGTACCTCAACAGACCCTCAAAGTTTGCCTTTTACTGCTGCATCATTAACTCATCAAAGACGACCCGATTGCCGAGTTTGTTATGACCCTGCCTACAAATTGAGGAATGTGGATTCGAATCTTAACAAGAACAAACAGTTGATTACTATCATAATGTTGAGAATGTTTATACTCGAGTCGTGCATTATATGTACGCCGTTTTTTTTTACAGTTACGAAAAAAACATGCATGCATTTCAATTTATCATATCAAATAAAATCATTTGTTCATTAATGTAATCCATAGTAATTTTTTTTAAACTATCACGGATTCGTAAGCAGGTTTTTAGGTATATAATTAGTTTGCTTGCTAACTTGGATATTCTTCTAGTCCTTACAAAGTATGGTAAGCTACTATTGATAGTATAAATAAGAAAAAGCAATGGGCCGAGAATGTAACCTTGTGGAACGCCCGTTATTATTATTGACCCAGATGAACTTGTACCATTAATTATAAATTTTTGAACGTTATTAAATAAATACGAGTTTTATATGTTCGAGCGCGGTTCTTCTTATTCTATAATGGTATAGTTTCCTGATAAGTGTATTATAATTGACATAGTCAAAAGCCTTGGCGTGATCACAAAAGATACCCTGAGCATCCTGATCATCCTTTCCCAAGCCAAATAATTATTTAATCAGCTCTTCTTGACATGAGTTGTGGTTGTAATGACTTTAAATTCAAATGTTGTAATAATTGATCAAGAAGATTTTTTTGATACATATTAGTTACATTGAATTTCAAATTACAATGATGTTAAAGATGTGACAGAGATCAAGTCTAGACAATTAAGTTTCTTTGACCCACCTTCCACCGAAGATATTTTCGGGACAACGTTATAGGTGCTGAGCCTGTCGCCGTCTTTATGTCCAAGCCAACGATGAAATTCGTACATAAGTTTTTTTTTTTTTTGAAAACTCATTGGTACTGCCACCTGGGGATCAAAGTCGGGTCTCGACTCGAAATTCCTACCACCCAATAACTCGGCTATCGCGACTTATTTAAAGATGTTTTCATTTTAAAAAATGATGTTCACACCCGGTAAGAAGTGGTCGCTCTCCCAGGCGTAGATGAGCGCGAGGAGGAAGAGGAAAGTTTTGCGGCAGTGTCGAGCACGGGCGGGGACGCGCTCGCGGCGCGCTGGCGCCGGCTCACCGCGCACTTTGACGACTTCGTCCAGGTAACCCTCCCACTAGCTTTCAACAGTACCGCAGGAACCCGAAAGATACGAGCCCGTACCTTAATTGTCTACTTATAAATACATATTTATGAAATTATAGTGTCTGTTTCTAATGAAAAATTTACAGGTTTTCACTAAATGCATATGAAATTATATACGGTACTTAGGTAAAATATACATTTTTACAGTTTTTGTCTTTTTCTCTGTCGGTTTCTTCCTGAACGGCTAATCGATTAGCCGGCAGGTAGCTAATGTTATTAAGACTTACAGTAACTTAGGCTACATGTATTTTTGAATGATGATAAAGGGTTCCGCTTTATCTGCTAAACCGCGAGCAAAGCCTAAGCAAGCAAAGCTTCCGCACCTGAGTCATGAGATCTGAAACAACGAAAGTGCCACAAACATCCAGACCCGAGACAATGTTGAAAAAGTGTTTTCTACGTTGACCCCTCCGGGCATCGAAGTCGGGACCTCAGGACTGACGACACCTGAAAAAAGCGTGTGTGCGCCAATCGTCCACGTCTGTCATGCAGTGCTACTTCGCGCACCGCGCCGACGAGCTTTACTTCCCGGGCTCCAGCTCGGGCACGCCCACGCCGGGCGCGCTGCCCCCCGCGCCCCCCGCCGCGCCCCCCGAGCCGCCCGCCGCCCCGCCCCTCGCCGCCCCGCCCCCCGCGCCCCCCGGCAGCGACGCGGACGCGGTGCCGCAGCAGACGTCGGTGGACTCCCGCGCCGCCAGCGCTGCAGGTGCGTTTACTTTATTGACCGACTGCGTGGAATGAGTGTGTAATTTTTTCAGGGGTATGTAGGGAATGATGTGCTGCATCAAAGGGGTCGCTACCCGCCGAGACGTGTGTCCCCGTGGCGGACGTCTCCTATTTATTTATTTATTTGTATAATGTGAGTATACAGGTTGAAACAATAACATTACATAAGATCTCATCACATTAACCATTTCAGGCGTACAAATTTTATAATTAAATATTGATATAAATTCCAAAATTAAATTATTATTGGATTCAGGCAAACAATAAAAAAAGTCAAGCAATTAAAATAAACATTGTACAATAATCATATAAAGAAATTTATTATATTCTGAATTAAAAAAAATAATGAATAAAAGTTAAAGAAGACTTTTAGTAATTTTAGTATTAGTAGTAACGTTCATCATACAATTCTTAAAGTTAGAGTAAAACATCTTATCAATTAACCATTTTTTTTATAACATTTTTAAATCTTTTCTTATTATGCGACTTAATTTCATAAGACAATGCATTATATATCTTTATGCACACTGCGTAGCAATTGTTGAGAAACAATTTTTGTAAAGGGTATTTTGTTAAGAATCAGTTTATTTGGTTTCTAAAATGTTTCGAATGGTTAACATCTGCTAAAGTTAGAAAAATATCAAGATTATATCTTACAAATTTGCCTATATCAAAAATATATATACAGGGAAGTGTCATGACTTTAAGTTTTTTAAATGAGGTTTACAAGGTTCATAAAATGGTATATTACACATTGCACGAACACATCTTCTTTGTGCAAGGAAAGCCCTATTTATGCGTGAAGAGTTTCCCCAAATTATAATTCCGTAGTTAAGTATTGAATAAATATATCCATAGTATGCTTTAAGCGCAGTATCCATAGAAGATACTTTAGCTAGCCTGCGCAAGACATATACAAATCGATTAATATTTTTACAAATTTTATCTACATGTGATTTCCAGGTACAATTTCTATCGATTAGAATTCCCAGAAAAGATGTTTCTTCAACTTGGTGTATTGTTTGTGCACTGTATTGAATATTTATTATTTTTTCGTGTCCGTGTTTATTTCTATTAATAAAATGAATGAATTTATTTTGCTAATGTTAATGTCAACATTGTTAAGTTCTAGCCAATTTATTATCAATTTTATATTATTGTTCATGTCATTTTGTAATAAATTAGTGTCACAATTGTTATTAGAATTTATCAAAATTGAAATATCATCAGCTTATAATGTCATATTTTTTTGTCATGTCAGGAAGCTCATTAATATAAAATAGAAATAGAAGTGGCCCAATTATGCTACCTTGTGGTACACCAAATCCGTTATACATGTTATTTGATTCATATTTGAATCACAATACTATTATTCAACTTTGCACATCAAATTATCCAGTTTAAGAAAGTGTATATATATATTCACATACTTTTGTTTCATGTTAATGGAGTTAAGGTTTATCGAATAATTCACCATAGTCTTAATATTTCAGTACGATTTTTCACTTTTGGTCACTTAATTACTACACTTAATTCACTATTGAAATTGTTGTTTTATTATATAACGCCCGATAGATTCTTTTAAATAACATTCATTTTAGTAAACTGTGGCAAATTTACACAAAACAAATATAGGTTTTATAGGGAAATATACACTATTACTATTTTTTTTAATATAAATACGGAGACAATGTTTATATGTAAAACAGCGCACCCTCTCTCTTTTTCCTAGCAATGTGCTACCCGTTTTCGTATATGAATGTTTGGAATCAAAGTACTTCGATAGCGCGATGTAGGATGTCGATATGTTTTCTGAATTGTCTGCGACTTGCGAGGGTCGAATGTGCAGACATAGATGTTGCCTCATCTACATAAGACGGAGATATGAAGATAGTTGATTTTACGGGGTTATATACGCAGGGTTGACACTAGGGACATGTCTATGTAACAAGGATGAAGAAGGTTATGGACCGTGCATTGTGAAAAATTTTGTGGGAGATTTATTTTCAGCAGTGGACTCTTTCGGTATGAAGGATTTAGTTGTAAATAATCAACAAAAGTACAAAGAGATTAAACCAGTTGTAGTTGTGTTCAACTGACTGCTTTTTTATAATTCTTCCTGATCCGATTCTGCGGGAGCCGCAGGGGGCGACCAGCGCGCGCCGGAGGCGGAGGCGGCTTGTGCGGTGGCGGGCGGGGGCGGGGGCGGCGGGGGCGGGGCGGAGCCGGCCGTGGGCAGCTGCGGCGGGCTGGACGCCTTCCGCGAGGACCTGGCCGCCTTCACGCGCTACCGGCTGCTGCGGCCGCTGGCCACGCTCTCCTACAGCAGCGATGCCATCAACTACTCCACCATCGTGTCCACCATCGAGTTCGACAAGGACGAGGAGTTCTTCGCCATCGCCGGCGTCACCAAACGGATCAAGGTTACCATTTCAATTAATATAAATGCGTACATAGATAGGGACAATATGGCACACATTGATTTCAAAGTAAGCAGCACTTGGAATATGGGATCAGAAACAACGAAGTAACTACAAGCACCCAGGACCTTAGAGATGGCGATACCTTGAAAACCAGCGTCTACGCCACTCGTCCACAGAGTTCATCATCCAAAGACGTGATTGATTATTGTTGTATTATTATTTGACTACAATTAACTTATGGCTTTCTTCTCGTGTGCGTCTGGAAAACCCTTGTAACAGCATCTAAGGTATCTGGTATTGCCATCGCCAATCCAGCTGCTAATCGCGGCGGTTGTAGTAAACCCTCCTTACAGGTTATGTTTTTATCCTGCAACGAATTTTTAAAAGGCTGTCATCATTATTCAATGTCAATCATGACAATTATTACACCGTAAAGAATATTTGACATTAACAAATATAATAAAGAGTAGGGGTCCTAAAATGGATCCCTGTGACACCCCGGAAGATACTTGATTGTTTCGAACACAAAGCCATTAGAGATAACTTTTTTAGGGCCTATTGATAAAATTCAATGCAAAGCAAACAAAAGTCTACCTTAGATAACGTTGTAAAATTGTATTGCGTAGTAGAACTTCATGATCGACTTTATCGAAAGCTGTAAGTCACGATAGCCGATTTGTTGGGTGGTCGGAATTTCGAGTCGAGAGACCCGAGTTCGATCTCCAGGTGGCAGTACCAATGACTTTTTCAAAAACTTATGTACGAATTTCATCGTTGGCTTGGACATAAAGACGGCGACAGGCTCACCACCTGTCACGTTGTCCCGAAAATATCTTCGGCGGAAGGTCGGTCAAAGGGACTTAATCGTCTAGACTCGACTTCTGTCCACCCCTGTATTGGGAATTGCGTGAAGATATTTTTTTGCACGTAAATGTCACATACACACCTGTCCGGACTGGTGGGCAGTTGCGGGTAGTTGTGTAGCAGCGTTGCGCGGCAGGTGTTCGAGTTCGGCGCGGTGTGCCGCGACGCGGTGGACGTGCACTACCCGTGCG
Source organism: Sericinus montela (assembly GCA_029286605.1). NCBI lineage: Eukaryota > Metazoa > Arthropoda > Insecta > Lepidoptera > Papilionidae > Sericinus > Sericinus montela. The sequence goes on along the minus strand of JAGSMR010000119.1, from coordinate 62,106 downwards.
CGGAGATGCAGTGCGCGCACAAGGTGTCGTGCGTGTCGTGGAACGCGTACCACAAGCACGTGCTCGCGTCCGCCGACTACGAGGGCACGGTGGCGGTGTGGGACGCGGCCGTCGGCACGCGCACGCGCTCGCTGCAGGAGCACGACAAGCGCTGCTGGTCCGTGCACTTCAACCGCGCCGACGTGCGGCTGCTGGCCTCCGGCTCGGACGACGCGCGCGTCAAGCTGTGGGCGCTCAACGCGGAGCGCTCCGTCGCGACGCTCGAGGCCAAGTTCAACGTGTGCTGCGTGCGCTTCAACCCAAGGTGAGCGCGCCCCGGGCCGGCGGACGACTGGTGGGGGTCGACGGACGACAGGTCATTGTTCTTTGGGAATGGATTAGAATGCAGAGAACGGGGTCAACAATCGATTAGTAGATGTCAATGAACAACAGGTCATTATCCTTTGGAAATGCATTACAATGCAGAGAACGGGGTCAACAACCGATTGGTAAAGGTCAACGAATGACAGGTCATTGTTCTTTAGGAATGCATTACAATGCAGAGCATCGTCTCAACCGATTAGTAGATATCAACGATCTACAGGTCATTGTTGGTTGAAAATGCATATGTAGAGAACGGGGTCATCAACCGATTAGTAGATGTCAATGAACTACAGGTCATTATCCTTTGGAAATGCATTACAATGCAGAGAACGGGGTCAATAACCGATTGGTGAAGGTCAATGAACTACTGGTGATTATTCATTGAAAATGCATAACAATGCAGAGATTGGAGTCATCAACCGATTAGTAGAGGTCAACGAACTACAGGTCAGCAGAGAACGGGGTCAACAACCGTTTGGTTTAGTGGTTCACTTTTTTTCAAAACTTTTGTACGATTTATATACCGTTGACTAGGTCATAAAAACGGCAAACGGCTCACCACCTGTCACGTTGTCATAAAAATATCTCCGATGAAGTGTGGGTCAAAAGGATTTTGGACTTGTCCGGACCTCTGTTTGCCCCCGTATAGGGAACAGCGTGAAGATATTCCATTTTATATAGTTAAGAATTGTACTGTGTATGCAGATTTTTGTATTTAATATGTCGCTGCGCAGGTCTTCGTGCCACCTGGCGTTCGGCTCGGCGGACCACTGCGTGCACTACTACGACCTGCGCTCGCCGCGCTCGCCGCTCGCGGTCTTCCGAGACCACCGCAAGGCGGTCTCCTACGTGAAGTTCGTGGACTCCGACACCCTGGTCTCCGCCTCCACCGACTCGCAGCTGAAGCTGTGGCGGGTCGGCTCGCCGCGGCCGCTGCGCTCCTTCACCGGCCACACGAACGAGAAGAACTTCGTGGGTCTGGCGACCGACGGGCGCTACGTGGCGTGCGGCTCGGAAAACAACGCGCTCTACGTGTACTACACGGGCCTGTCGCGGCCGCTGCTCAGCTACAAGTTCGAAGCCGTGAGGGGGTTCCTGGAGCGCGAGCGGCGCGACGAGGAGCCCTCCGAGTTCGTGTCGGCGGTGTGCTGGCGCCGCGCCGACCGCCCGGCGCTGCTGGCCGCCAACAGCCAGGGCACCATCAAGGTGCTGGAGCTCCTCTAACGCCGGTATACTACGCCGGTGTCGCTCGGCAGTATTGTACTGCAGAGTGGGAGCCCGCGTCTCCCTCTCTGGGAGTGCTGGTGCTCGGTGTCAGTGACGTGCCAAACGGACACCGTCGTCCAATAGTGTTGTACTCGGTGATACAGTGAAGCACATTCTGTGTCCAACGTAGTGTCTGAAGAATAGTGGTGCAGTGTTAATACTCGGTGAAGATGAAGAAGATGCATCAACCAATGTGGTGTTCTTAGTCGTTGATAGTGATGCGTATGCATCTACCAACGCAATCTTAATATAATCGACAATACAATCGATTCCATATTAGATTTGAATAACAAAAACACTTGCAACTTTTCCACTGTTTGTTATTTGCAACTAAATTTGACTGTTTTAGACTATAACATTGATGGTATAAACATACTTTGCATTGAATTCGCAAACTTGAGCTACCTACACAGGTTCAAGTATTTGTGTTATTCAAAACTATGTTAATATAGTAATAGTTCCGCTGAAAACTGTATTTGTGACATAAGTAATTTCACTTCTCGTACATCTGATACTGTTCTAAGTATATTAAATCATTCGCCTTAAGCGATGAAGAATGAAATTAATTGTAAATAGAAATTTACGAATCATAACTTTAAAATCAATAATTTGAAACACATTTTAATAATTTTATCTTATCGGTAGTAATTTTTTCAATCTACCACCGTTTAGTAGTCATTCCTCTCACAGAATAGGTATCTTTTTTCTCTATAGAAATTTTTTAATATAATCACAAGTCGAATCAACAACAACCAATCATTTGCAAAATAGATAATTAATTGACTCTGTGGAACTTACTACGTAGACTTGTAAATAAATTGTATTCTAGCAATAAATATCGCTCAAGTGACGTGCCCAAGTGCCAAATTGGTGTGTGTTAGTGCAGTGCGGGAGTGGAGGCATGTATATGTATGTATATGTTAGCATAAGTCTCGTCTGTCCTGTTGTGTGACCAAGTAAACCTGCCCCAACAAACTCTTGTATCATTTCAATAGCGTTTAACCTAAATAATTCATAGTTCAGAGATTGGAGTTAGAGTCAAGAAACCCAAGTTGGTAGGTTTATACCAATGCATAATTCAAAAAATTATGTACGATTTATATCTTAAGCTTGAACATGAAAACAGCGACAGGTTTATGTAGTCCTAAAAAAGGTGGTCAATGAAAGCTGTCCACCCGTATTGGGAATAGTATGAAAATATTTTTTTCTATAAATACATATTTTATTAAATAAGTTTTCATTTCATACTTATTTATTATATTTTATTATATTATATTCATAAATGTTTATTATGTATTTTCCATAAATAAATAAATAGATAAATATATAGATAGGGAAAACATGACACATACATTGCTCCGATCCCAATGTAAGATGCTAAAGCACTTGAGGTATGGGAATCGGAAACAACGTAGGCACCACAAACATCTAGACTTGAAAAAACGTAAAAAAGTGGTTTTTCTGCATTAACCCAACCGAGAATCGAACCTGTGTCCAAAAAAAGGTCTTCAGTGAAAACTGTCTACCCCTGTATTGAGAATAGTATGAAAATATTTTTTTCCTATATAAATCAAAATGAATTGACGTATGTTAGTCTCACAAAAACTCGGGGAACGCTGAACCGAAATGACTGCTTAATTTTGGTTTAGAAATATTTGTAAATGTCCAAAGTTATAAAAAAAGTAAAAAATGTGAAGACAGAGCGAGGCAATATAAAGAAACGATGGTTTGTCAGTACAAGGTTACCCAGGTCCGCTAATCATATATAAATCATGAAAATATTCTGTGGGACATAAACCTATGCTATAAGCACATCCTGGAGGGACTGAATTCTGAAATTTCAAGTATATACAACTCTCTCAATATTATGTTAAATATAAATATTTAACCACCTGATAGTGTTGTTGTGGAGTCTCGCTAGGGGCAAACATTAGTGTGATGAAAATGTCTGTACACGTGTCATGGATGTTTGTATGTAGAAATGACGACTTCAGTCAACAAAAGCCTGTTTTGTAATATTATTATCAATCTTTTTATTACTAAAAAAAACATCTTCACGCAATTCCCAATACAGGGGTAGACAAAGGTCTAGTGTAAACAATTAAGTCCCTTCAACCCATCTTCCACCGAAGATATTTTCGGGACATTTTTATTATTATAAATACTAATGTCATCATTACTAATTTTATTATTATAAAATCACGATAGCCGAGGGGTTGGGTGGTCGGAATTTCGAGTCAATAGACCCGAGTTCGATCCCCAGTTGGTAGGCTCGTACCAATGGGTTTTTCAAAAACTTCTGTACGAATGTCGTTGGCTTGGACATAAAGACGGCGACGGGCTCACCACCTGTCACGTTGTCCCAAAAATATCTTCGGTGAAAGGTGGGTGGAAGGGACTTAATTGTCTTGACTCGACCTCTGTCTACCCCTGTATTGGGAATTGCGTGAAGATATTTTTTTACTAATGTACAGAATTAAATTAAACATTGCTGAGAACTTATTAACACTGCGTGTTAATAAGTTCTCAGCAATGTTTTCATCACCGCGACGTAAATCCGAACAGCGCCATCTATTAATCGATGGCTGAACTAATTTCACATTTCTAACAGTTTAAATTATTTGCAATAGTATTCGAAATAAAAAGCTTATTAGTTCAATATAAACAAATGTATTTAATAAATATCTGACATAATTTTGCAACGCTACAGTCAACTCGATGTTACAATGAATCAAGTATTATTAATTACAACAGTCAATATAAAAATTACAAATCTATTATTGCAACACAGTAATGTTAAAAAGCAGAGGAGTATTCAATGGTAGTATATTCAGTTCATCACTTAGAGTTACACATGGTATTGTATTTTTAAAATAGCGTCAGCTTAGTATTCCACTGGGATAATGTATTATCTCAGTTTAACATTACATTACAAAGCGCAAACAAAGTTTTGACAAAGATAAAAAAACCACAAGCGACAGTATTTACAAACCTTGGACGACCTCCCTGACGAGTGGCGCACACCGGTTTTCATGGTGACGCCAGATCTGAGGTCCCGGGTTCGATTCTTAGTTGAGTCAATAAAGAAAACACTTCCACATTTTCTTGGGTCTGGGTGTTTGTGCTACCTACGTTGTTGCTGATTCTATATTACAAGTCCTTAAGCTACTTACTTTGGGATCAGAGCAATGTATGTGATGCTGTCCCTATCTATGTATGTATTTATTACAAACAAAATTAGGCATATTAACTAGCCAAGCAATGTTTGTGTACATTGGAAACAATATTATTGCAAAACTACTAAATACTAAAACTGTTTGGTACTAGAGTTTCACTTCAGTACTTACTAAATTATATGGTTATGATAATTTTTGTACATATTCACGCCTTTTCCAATACTAGGGTAGACATAGTGGGCAATTTCTACATGTATGCTCATGTGTGTTAAAATTTACAACATGTGTGTATGTATTTTGCTCTGTAGTAAATTTAAAGATTGCAGATATCGTCAAAACCTCTGAGGCGTACGAAGGAGATATAAAATTCCATTGACGCAGGCTTATACCAGTATTTTTTTATTTCATTTTATTTAAAAACTAAAGAAATTAGAAAAGAAAACATTAAACAACTATTTAACAAAATTATCATCAAATATCTTTAGATATTCCTCTAACACTTACTTAATATGCCGAGCTTAACAAGTCTCTAAGACCTGTAAGTACAATATAATAAGTAATGGCGAATATGGTTTCATCAGTCTTACATACATATCTACAATTGGAACACATGATATATGAACATTTCTTAACCAAAATCATAACTTTCGATATGCAATAACAAAGTTATTGGGTGACCTGGATTCAAATCGAGAAGCTAGAGAGCTTTTTCCTGGAGATTGTTTTGACCGGAGTTGGCTTGGTCACTAAAACGGCGACAGGCTCACCACATGTCACTTCCCTATAATGAAATATGTAATCTAGTAGACACAGGACCTCCTCAGTATTGGTATACAGTTATTAGGGCTTATTTATTTACCTATGTGATATATATATATATATATATATATATATATATATATATATATATATATAATAGTGTAGGGGACACACTCTTCCGAAATGGCTTGGCCGATTCTCATGAAATTTTTTTTCACATTCTTATGAGTAATGTGTTTTTTCAACCACTAAATGATAATGGTGACCTACCCCTAAATATGTATTTTTGTTTTTTGATACTTTCATTTAATTTTTATAAGATGTGGCATTAAAAAACGCTAATTTTTCACCCTTTTTTATAGAAAAGGGAGGCAAACATGCAGGTGGCTCACGTGATGGTAAGTGATTACCGACGCCCATGAACACCCGCAATACCAGACGCATAGCAGATGCGTTGCCGGCCTTAGAGTGGCTACCTGCCTCACCTACCTCCGGCTACCTGCACTCACCAGACGAAACGCAGAAGTTTGTTAGACTTCTATTTCACGCCGGTATTCTGTGAGGTCGTGGTACTTCCCCGGTCGACCCGGCCCATTCATGCAACAACAAAAGCTGATGTGTGGCTCTACCGCTGTTAACATCCAACCCCTACTTTTTAATAGCGATTCGCGGTACGAAGTTCGTCCACTAGTAGTGACATTATAAATGTGAATATATGCGTCTGCTACACTCTCACAGCTAAACCGATTTCTGATGAGATTTGGTAAAGATTTAACTTGAGTCCTTGGGAAATTATAAATATTAAGCAATATAGGGTTTTCACATCACTTTCTTTATAGTAATGGCTTCACCATTGGATTGATGATTCTCAGGCTAAAGATTTTGATGCCAATGTAAGGTTGGAATATAAAAGGGCCACAATGCCATTCCCAATACTGGAGTAGATAAAAGTCTAGAAAATTAAGTCTTCAACCGACCTTCCACTGAAGACGTTGTTTGGAATAACGTGACAGGCGGTGAGCCTGTCACCGTCTTTATGTCTAAGCCAACGATACATAATGCATAAGCATTCCTACAAGCCCACCATTGGGGATCGTATTCGGGTACCTAGACTCGAATTCCGATCACCCAACAACTTTGCTATTGTGACTGCTAGTGGATTTAAAATAGTTCCATATACCAGTTGATAGCAATAAAAAAAAGGAAAAAACATATAGATTAATATTGTTATGACAGCCAATATATATTAAGGACATAAGATGAATATATTTTTTACATCTCCACGCAATTTCCCATACTGGGGCAGGCAAAGGTCTAGACAATGAAGTTTTTTACAATGGGTAGAATGTGACTGGTGGTGAGTCTATTAGCTATTATATTACATTTACTAGCCGTGCCTATACCAAAAATATAAATATTTTAGCTATAGATATACTTCTACTTGACATGATAAAAAGTTTTTTACTGGACTCTAAGATTTATTTACAATGTCACCACTCTAAATAGCTTGTAGCTAGTGTGTCATTGGCTAGTTCATTTTCTGGTTTAGTTGCAATATGTGGATTTTTGGTGGAGGCTTCTATGTTCAGTGGCAGATTGTTGATATGTATAGACAAAGAAGTGAGACAGTAACCCTGGTAGTCGTAAGTCATGGCACTTGCTTTATATATAAGTGACTAAGGTTCAATCTCGGGGACGGCACTAAAATTATTTGTGCAGTAGAGAAGTTAAAAATCGTAAGGAAACTCGTGTGAGATATAATAGTAAAGAAAAAATGCCCGAGGCAGACTGAAAATTTTAAACAATTTTAGTGGAATGGTCTACTCCTATAATATATGTGTAGGAAGAGGAGACGGCGTCACACGTCTCACTGATGTGTCCAACGGTCGCGGGATTCAGGGCCAATCATCTCAGTGCACCGGGATCCCTCTCCGAGGTTACCGGTAACTACAATGGGACTGCTGGGATTTCTCGAGGAGTTGGGTTGGCTCGAGTAAGCTTAGACAATCCTGCCCATACCCAAAATACGCGCTCAAACGTGGAGTTGCGGAAATCAACCCGTCTTATCTAAAACGTGGAGGTAGTTCTGTTTTGAGACATAGCTTTAAGTTTATTAACAATGTTGGTACACTATTGCTCTGTCAATAAACAGCTGAACTGAATCGACATGTCTCACTTTTATCTGATAGTTGACTAACTTTGAAATTGTAGGACATTACAAGAGCAAGTTGGATATATACATTATTAGTACATATATTGCATAATCACGATAGCCGATTGGCTGAAGACCCAAGTTCGATCTCGAGTTGATGGATCAAATTCTGGCCTGTGGGTTTTTTCAAAACTTAGGTATGAATTATATCGTTGGCTAGGCCATTAAGACGGCGACGTGCTCACCATCTGCCATGTTGACCCAATAATATCTTTGGTGGAAGGTTGATCGAAACCATTTAATCACTTTGTCTAAACCTCTGCCTATCCTTGTATTGGGAATGACGTGAACATACAAAAATTTCTCCAACTTCAGCAGTGACTAATATTTCTCGAGAAATTGTTGCCCGAAAATGTTAGGAAATCATCAAGCTCATTCTCTTCCTATCATTCAAAGTTTGGTCAGTAAATATGTATTTAATTTGATTCAATCTCATATGTTTATGTACACAAATTATTTATATCTCTAGCCTACATACCTATGAATGTATTTTTCAGTACTGTAGTAAACAGAGGTTTAAACAATTTAGTAGTATTGACCCACATTTCACCACAGCTTATTTAAAATAATATATGTGACCGGTGGTAAGTATTTTAGCGTCTACAACCAACTACAAAAAATGTACATGAGATACAGACAGCTCTTTAATACAACCCAACTTCTAGTCAAGTAATTCTATTTCTGAACACATAAATTTTGTCAATCAATTATCAAATAATAAAAAGTTTTAAAAAGTATTTGTTTCTCAATAGAAGATAAAAAATTAACTTCAAGGGCACCTTTATCGCTATGCGTACATCACAAATCGTAACTCCGTGTACACCTAGCCACCATAAACACTAATACACTTTTATATACACTTCCTAAACTATCACCGAGTAGTCTCCATGGCAACACCGATACATAACCGATGAAAGACTTCCGAGCGAACATGTCACACAATTCAAGACCGCAGCACATCCAAATATATCAAAGCACCATCTTCGGATTGTAGAGCCGTCTCTTTCTCTTCGGTGAATTATCTTTCAAGCCCGTCTCGGGTGTCCGTTTCTCATCGTTGGTGTGTTTGGTGGAGCGTCTGCTGTAACGCTGTCTCCTGGCCTCGGCCGAGGACGGCGCCGGCTCGTGCGGGGTGGCAGCGGTGGCGACTCTGGTGGCGGGTGCGGTGGCAGGCGTGGCACGTGGGGTGGCAGCGGCCGCATCGGAGGAGCCCCCGTCGTCGGTGCTGGCGAAGCGCCGCATCGTCTCCGAGTACGTGGGCGTCGGCCGGCGCACCTTCTCTGTAAATTGAATGAGAGGACTTCATTATTTTTGGGAAATAAAACAACAAGCTCAAATAACTTTTACATATATAAGTCACGATAGCCGAGTTGTTGGGTGGTCGGAATTTCGAGTCGAGAGACCCGAGTTCGATCCCCAGGTGGCAGTACCAATGAGTTTTTCAAAAAACTTATGTACGAATTTCATCGTTGGCTTGGACATAAGGACGGCGACGGGCTCACCACCTGTCACGTTGTCCCGAAAATATCTTCGGTGGAAGGTGGGTCAAAGGGACTTAATTGTCTAGACTTGATTTCTGTCTACCCCTGTATTGGGAATTGCGTGAAGATATTTTTTTTATTTATATATATTAATTTCTGCAAATACTTAAATTTATTTAATAATACAAAATATATGAAACTTAGTTGACTATGAGAGTAATAGAGAAAGAAAATGTGTGCTCGCACCTCTCTCTCTCTTGCCCCTACAGCAACTTATATCTCCCACTCAACTTCCGTTCGCCTCGCGCGAGCACACTTTTCGTAACGCTCTCGTCACCCCCAAGTCAAGCGTGCATAAAGAAGTTTCACTTCAATTAACCAGCAACAGTGGTGCGGTGCGCACGTTACCTCGTGCGGCGAGCGACGAGCTGGTCGCGGCGAGCAGTGCGCGCGCGGGCGGGCGGCGGCGCGGCGAGGTCGTCGCGGCGAGCTGGGCGCGCGCGGCGGGCGGGCGGCGGCGCGCCCACGCGCTCTGCACGCGCGGCAGCACCAGCAGCGAGTTGCGGCGCCGCAGTTTGCGCGACTTCAGTTCGCCTGCGGGCGCATTTATTGCATTTATTACACACTATACCACATTTATTCATCATGTATACAAATAAGTACTCGTGTATGTGACGAGGTTTATGTATATAGATTAAAATAAAACGTTCATTTACGGACATAATTGGGCCTTTATTTAGTTGCTAAATAAAAAAATCCGTAATTAAATACCAATAAATTTCGTAAGGTCCCGTCACGAATGTAGCGGTGATAGAATTGTGTAGTATGTGTGGTATAAGTAGTACCATGACATGTATATAATGTCGTTAAATTTGTAGTGTCGTGACATGTGCGTAGTGTCAGTATATTTGTAGTTACGTGAAGTGCGTGTAGTGTCATTATATTTATAGTATCGTGACATGTGTGTAGTACCATTATATTTCTTGTATCTTGTTATATTGGTAGTGTCGTGCCATGTGCGTAGTTGTCGGTATATTTGTAATATCGTGAATTGAGTGTTTTTGGTTATATTTGTACTATTGTGATATGTGTGTAGATTCGTTATATTTGTAGTGTCGTGACAAGTGCGCAGTCGTCGGTATATTTGTAATATCATGAATTGTGTTTTTTAATTTATATTTCTACTATTGTTGCATGTGAGTAGTATCTGTTTTTTTTTTTTTTTTTTGATAACCATGGAGGAAATGTTTTATGCACGAACGTCCCTTGGCCGGGAGGCCACTGACACGAACAGTGTCGGCCTGAATCTCAGAAGGAGAAGCATACCGACTAAAACCATCCACGGATGCTGTTGGCCCGGAGGCCTTACAGCTTCGTCTAAGGAGACTTGCGAGGAGAGGCTCGCAAGTTAGAATTGAAGACAATAATGGCTGCTGCTGCGTCACCTAGAACGAAAGAGATGACTTCCGACATGGGAGGGGCCATGCGATCCGAGGGCCCCAGTTGGTTTGGAGGAAATCTCCTCTCGGATCGCCTTGTGTAGTAGTATCTGTATATTTGTAGTGTCGTGATATTTGTGTAGTGTCATTATATTTGTAGTGTTGTGACATGAGTGTAGTATAATAACACGGTTCTAGTATCGCTATATTTGTAGTATCGTGTCATGTGCGTAGTCGTCGGTATATTTGTAATATCATGGATTGTGTTTTTTAATTTATATTTCTACTATTGTTGCATGTGAGTAGCATCTGTATATTTGTAGTGTCGTGACATGAGTGTAGTATAATAACACGGTTCTGGTATCGTTATATTTGTAGTATCGTGCCATGTACATAGTCGTCGGTATATTTGTAATATCGTGAATGTGTGTTTTTAGTTATATTTGTACTATTGTGATATGTATGTAGATTCGTTATATTTGTAGTGTCGTGACATGTGCGCAGTCGTCGGTATATTTGTAATATCATGAATTGTGTTTTTAATTTATATTTCTACTATTGTTGCATGTGAGTAGTATCTGTTTTTTTTTTTTTTGATAACCATGGAGGAAATGTTTTATGCACGAACGTCCCTTGGCCGGGAGGCCACTGACACGAACAGTGTCGGCCTGAATCTCAGAAGGAGAAGCATACCGACTAAAACCATCCACGGGATGCTGTTGGCCCGGAGGCCTTACAGCTTGTTTAAGGAGACTTGCGAGGAGAGGCTCGCAAGTTAGAATTGAAGACAATAATGGCTGCTGCTGCGTCACCTAGAACGAAAGAGATGACTTCCGACATGGGAGGGGCCATGCGATCCGAGGGCCCCAGTTGGTTTGGAGGAAATCTCCTCTCGGATCGCCTTGTGTAGTAGTATCTGTATATTTGTAGTGTCGTGGTATGTGTGTAGTGTCATTATATTTGTAGTGTCGTGACATGCGTGTGGTATCGTGACACGGATCTACAAACGTTGTATTTGTAGTGTCGTGACATGGATCTTGTATCGTAATATGCTAGTAGTGTCGCGACACGTGTGCAGGGCAGTGTGCACGCACCGGCGGCGGCGGCGGCGCGCAGGCGCGAGGCGTCCGCGGGCAGCGCGAGCTCGCCGAGCGCCGGCAGGACGTAGCGCAGGTAGCGGTTGCGCAGCGAGTGCCACGACCGAGCTGCGACACGCACATGGCCAATACTTTCATTATGAAGTTATGTGAGGAATACTTTGTAATAATTATTTATTATAAATAAATAAATATAAATATCTTCATGCAATTCCCAGTACAGGGGTAGACAGAGGTCTAGTCTAGACAATTAAGTCCCTTCAACCCACCTTCCTCCGAAGATATTTTCGGGACAACGTGACAGGTGGTGAGCCCGTCGCCGCCTTTTTGTCCAAGCCAACGATGTAATTCGTACATAAGTTTTTTCAAAAACCCATTGGTACGAGCCTGCCACCTGGGGACCGAACTCGGGTCTCTCGACTCGAAATTCCGACCACCCAACCACTCAGCTATCGTAACTTTCGTTTATTATACATAAACGAATTAGTTGCTGTATGTTATCAGCATTTGCAACATGGACATTGTTTATGAAAGTTTACATATCTTCGATACATTTATCATCTGTATGGGTAACATCTATTGAAACATAAATAATACTCTCGATCACAAAATATACAATGAAAGTAATATGTTCACGCCATTCCCGCAACTGGGATAGACAGGTCTAGACAATGAAGTCGTTTCGACTCACCTTCCACAGAAGATATTTTTGGGACAACATGACAGGTGGTGAGCCCGTCGCCGTCCTTATGTGCAAGCCAACAATATAAAACGTACATAAGTTTTGGAAAAACCCATTGGCACGAGCCTTGAGATTGAACTCGGAACTCAAATTCCTATCAGCCAATCACCGACTATCATGACTATAAAGTAATTTGTAATATTAAAGTCATTACGCTGATAGTGATGTGAGTAATACTTTGTATAATTAATATTTATTTATATTAATTATAATTATAATTATTAATATATATTTTATCTTATCAGCTTCAGATGGAATATGTCTTCGATACACTTATTACTTGTTTGGGTAACATCTATTGAAACTTATATATTTTAGATTTAAAATGATTATCGATAATCGAATGTACATTCTTGTGTCAATACATAAATGATTTGATTTGTTTTGATATATATACTAGCATCCATCATTTTTATGCCTTTGGTGAAAGTTGGTCCCAAAAGACTTCATTAGCTACCAGCTCTCTACCCCAATATTGGGGAATTTTTTTTTTTCGATTTTTATTCCTTGATTGAACATACTAATATTCATTTCATATGTCATACATTGCTCTGCTTCCAAAGTAAGCAGTCAGAAGCAAGGAATGTACAACAAATACCCAGGAAATAACGGAAAGTGCACCAACTACTTTTGAATATAGACAAAATAAGCTCCCCCACTATGTGGTTTAGGTGTGACAGCTTTTTTTCCCGTGGTTGTTGTAAGAGGCGACCAAAAGAAAAACCTTCAAAATGCAATTGGCTACCGACAGATGGCGGGATAACCATCTCGAAGTACGCCAGACCAAACTTAAGCACACCAGTGGCGGGCAAAAGGTTTTCTATGGACAAAGTTGTCTGTTTCTGGGATTGCCAAGCGAGACAATTATGGCAAAACTTCCAGTAAAGAGCTAAGTGCAGTGATACCTATACAGAGACCTATACATAGATAGGGAAAACATCACACATATTACTCTGATTTCAAAGTAAGCAGCTTAAGCACTTGTATGATGGAATCAGAAACAACGAACCTACCACAAATACTCAGACCCAGAAAATGCAGAAAAAGTGTTTTCTACTTTGACCCGACTGGGAATCGAACCCGGGACCTCAGAGCTAGCAACAACATGAAGACCACTGTGTACACTCGTTCTCGGAGGTCGTCAAATGTATAATGATATATGAACATTATGATGCTAATAAAAAATAAATTTCTTCACGCAATTACCAAAACAGGGGTAGACAGACTTAATTGTCTAGTCTAGACAATTAAGTGCTTTCGACCCACCGAAGATATTTTCGGGACATCGTGACAGATGGTGAGTCCGTCGCCGTCTTTATGTCCAAGCCAACGATAAAAATCGTACATAAGTTTTGAAAAACCCATCGGTACGAGCCTGCCACTTGATCGAACTCGGGTCTCTCGACTCGAAATCCCGACCACCCAACCACTCGGCTATCGTGACTATATGATGCTTGTAGCGGATGATGTGCTGCAGGAAAAGGGTAGCTACCCGCCAGGTCGGGTGATGGTGACCTGGGGAGGATGTCTCCTCCACAAGTATGCGCTATCGGTAATCGTATATATGCCAAGTCACGATAGCCGAGTTGTTGGGTGGTCGGAATTTCTCTCGACTCGTCGGACTCGAACTTCGGGCGATTTAGGACGTGGATGTGTTTCCTGAATCCGCCACTTAGCGAGCTTCCAATGTGGAGGCATAGATGTCGCCACAATGCTAATGATATGAATAATGTAATTTCGACATACCGGTGCCAGTCCTCGCGGTGTGCACCACCTGCAGTTCCCGCCACAGCTGGTTGCCGTTGACGCGGCGCGCGCGATCGCCCATCCGCAGCCACGACACGATCGCAGCGTCCTCTAGCGCCGAGTACCCCCGCCCCCCACCACTTCCCCCACCACCACTCGCTTCCCCACTAGCACTCACTAACACGGCACTGCCACTGTTCAACTTGTCACTTGCAACGGGTGATAGGTCACCGGCCCCGGTCAACTTTCCACTGGCAGCCGATGTGTGATTCGGTTTGGCAGATTTGCCAGCAGCGGTCGCCTTGGTAACGCCTGCGCTGCCGGGTGGCTTGTCGCGACGCCCCGACCTGCAAAACAATGTTTGTTCATTAAATATCAAGCTATTGTTGCCGGAAGTTTAGTCTGCTACAGATGATTTATCGGTTGTCGAATTTGTAATAAGATATTTTTAAGCAAACATGTTAGTACATTGATCTTTGTAGTCGAGTGACGTACAAACTTGTTCTCAAAGGTATCGGATTCGATTCCCAGACAGGTCAGGAAACCATTTTTTCTATATGGTCTCGTCGGTGTATGTGGTCTGTTCATTGTTTCTGATTCCATAACACAAGTGCTTTATACACTTTGGGATTAGAGCAATATATTTTATGTTGTCCTATTCATTTATTTATCAATATAAGTAACATACATAACATCCATCGATAGTCATTTTTAAAACTACCTCCGTTTCGTATTGAGGTTCCTCTGATGGAGAAGAAACTCCGTAGGTATTTTATTTATCTCTTCTTTAGCTTTTTTTCATAAAAGAAATACAAAATAATTTAATTGGAAATTAATTAGCAATAATTTAATTAGAAACAGCATAGGAGTGATCAACTCATTCCTAGGAATTACTGTCATTAATAAATAATTTATGTTGTAATAACCCTTTTTGTACAGTTTGTCTTTGATAAATGCTTTGAACCTGTTAATAGGCAAACTTTACACTTTTGCTTCTACACAAGTTAAGAAAATAAAACTGTCTTAGATGAAAAAGATAGTTAAAATCAATGAAGAACACTTTCTCCTCTAATAATGTTTGCTTATATTAAAAAAACAGATACTTTCCTAATTTAGTTTTGAAAAATGTTCATCCATTTGTAATAAACAGGACAAGGAACCTGTACAACCATGAATATTTTCACGCAATTCCCAATACAGGGGTAGACAGAGGGCTAGTCTAGACAATTTAATCCCTTCGACCCACCTTCCACCGAAGATATTTAGTTGTAGAAACTGTGGTAGGTCGTAATGAGGTTCCTCGGAAAGGAAACAAGCGAAAGAAACTCTGTAGGTATGCCCTTTTTTTAGATTATTTAAAAAAAATATCTTCACCCCATTCCCAAAAAAGGGGTAGACAAAGGGCTAGTCTAGACAACTAACCTTCCACCGAAGATATTTTCTGGACAACGTGACAGGTGGTGAGCCTGTCGCCGTCTTTGTGTCCAAGCCAACGATAAAAATCGTACATAAGTTTTGAAACCCATCGGTACGAGCCTGCCACTTGATCGAACTCGGGTCTCTCGACTCGAAATCCCGATCACCCAACCACTCGGCTATCGTGACTATATGATGCTTGTAGCGGATGATGTGATGCAGGAAAAGGGTAGCTACCCGCCAGGTCGGGTGATCGTGACCTGGGGAGGATGTCTCCTCCACAAGTATGCGCTATCGGTAATCGTATATATGCCAAGTCACGATAGCCGAGTTGTTGGGTGGTCGGAATTTCGACCTGCTGTCGTGGACTCAAACTCGCGACGACGTGATGTGTTTCCTGAATCCGCCACTTAGCGAGCTTCCAATGTGGAGACATAGATGTCGCCACAATGCTAATGATATGAATAATGTAATTTCGACATACCGGTGCCAGTCCTCGCGGTGTGCTCCACCTGCAGTTCCCGCCACAGCTGGTTGCCGTTGACGCGGCGCGCGCGATCGCCCATCCGCAGCCACGACACGATCGCAGCGTCCTCTAGCGCCGAGTACCCCGCCCCCACCACTTCCCCCACCACCACTCGCTTCCCCACTAGCACTCACTAACACGGCACTGGCACTGTTCAACTTGTCACTTGCAACGGGTGATAGGTCACCGCCCCGTCAACTTTCCACTGGCAGCCGATGTGTGATTCGGTTTGGCAGATTTGCCAGCAGCGGTCGCCTTGGTAACGCCTGCGCTGCCGGGTGGCTTGTCGCGACGCCCCGACCTGCAAAACAATGTTTGTTCATTAAATATCAAGCTATTGTTGCCGGAAGTTTAGTCTGCTACAGATGATTTATCGGTTGTCGAATTTGTAATAAGATATTTTTAAGCAAACATGTTAGTACATTGATCTTTGTAGTCGAGTGACGTACAAACTTGTTCTCAAAGGTATCGGATTCGATTCCCAGACAGGTCAGGAAACCATTTTTTCTATATGGTCTCGTCGGTGTATGTGGTCTGTTCATTGTTTCTGATTCCATAACACAAGTGCTTTATACACTTTGGGATTAGAGCAATATATTTTATGTTGTCCTATTCATTTATTTATCAATATAAGTAACATACATAACATCCATCGATAGTCATTTTTAAAACTACCTCCGTTTCGTATTGAGGTTCCTCTGATGGAGAAGAAACTCCGTAGGTATTTTATTTATCTCTTCTTTAGCTTTTTTTCATAAAAGAAATACAAAATAATTTAATTGGAAATTAATTAGCAATAATTTAATTAGAAACAGCATAGGAGTGATCAACTCATTCCTAGGAATTACTGTCATTAATAAATAATTTATGTTGTAATAACCCTTTTTGTACAGTTTGTCTTTGATAAATGCTTTGAACCTGTTAATAGGCAAACTTTACACTTTTGCTTCTACACAAGTTAAGAAAATAAAACTGTCTTAGATGAAAAAGATAGTTAAAATCAATGAAGAACACTTTCTCCTCTAATAATGTTTGCTTATATTAAAAAAACAGATACTTTCCTAATTTAGTTTTGAAAAATGTTCATCCATTTGTAATAAACAGGACAAGGAACCTGTACAACCATGAATATTTTCACGCAATTCCCAATACAGGGGTAGACAGAGGGCTAGTCTAGACAATTTAATCCCTTCGACCCACCTTCCACCGAAGATATTTAGTTGTAGAAACTGTGGTAGGTCGTAATGAGGTTCCTCGGAAAGGAAACAAGCGAAAGAAACTCTGTAGGTATGCCCTTTTTTTAGATTATTTAAAAAAAATATCTTCACCCCATTCCCAAAAAAGGGGTAGACAAAGGGCTAGTCTAGACAACTAACCTTCCACCGAAGATATTTTCTGGACAACGTGACAGGTGGTGAGCCTGTCGCCGTCTTTGTGTCCAAGCCAACGCTATAATTGACAAAATGAATATTTTCTATGGTATAAATACTGTACCATCGACTAGTGACTCACCTGACCTTCGTTTCCTTCACCTTCAAGTCCTCGTCGGCGGTGCTGCTGTCGCCCCCGCTGCTGTCGCTACTTAGCACAACAACTTTATCCACCCGCATATTCACACTACGAAGCGGACTCGACGTTTCAATCACTCTGACGGAATTCCTTTTCTCCATCCTTTTAAACGCTGACCTCACATTATTGACCCTAGAATTATCCTCGCGTAACACCTTCGCCGGTCTACTAACCGCTCTGCGTTCAACTTTCTTCGACACTGTATCGTTTTCTTTATCATTTTCATGTGTGTACACATCTTTTTGGGACATCATATTGATGATCTGCGAGGTCCGGGCTCTAGTTCTGTATCTTTTCTCCTGCGAAGACCGCTCTTCTATGGTCTGCAGACCGAGGACCGAGATGAACTGCTTGAGGGAGACCCTGTCAGCTTCATTCCGCTGCTCTGTCAGCATCCTCGTGATGCGAGGGCAACGTTCGATCAACACTAAAGGATTGATACTGTAAAACACTCTCTCCTTGTAAGCGGAATCCGTATCAAATTTCTCCACATTTATAGAATCAAACTTGTTCTTGCTTAGGAACCTACGCAGCAGTTCTACGTCCTTCTCGTCTATAACCAGCTCCTTGACATTCTCGCTGGATTCCTTTCGCTTGTATGTCAGTGTGCTGTCAGAACTTGAAGAGAGTTTGCGTTTTCTATTATTACCCTTCAAATACACTTCTACTGCTTTTTTGTTCTGCGTTACACTTTGATCCTGCGATTGAATTTCTCTCTTTTTACCTATAGTTTCACCTTTATCCCGCTCAGAGTTTTTAGACACTTTTTTAGATTTCTTCTTCAAAAATTTACAACGTTTATTTCTCAGCGGTAATGATACAATTTTGGTGAGTTTAAAATTATCACCGCTACTGCTCTGCGACGGATGAAATTCGGCGATTGTCTGCGTGACCTGAACGCCCACGTTGGCTGTAGCGACGCACTGCGTTCCCACGTTGCTCGTGTTTAGATTCAACAGCCGGTCGAATCTGGCGTTGTTTGCACATCTGAAATGTTGTTTTGTGGGTTATGACAATTGGCAATATGCGTGTGCCATGTGCCGATTACTGTCGCTAATGGAAGGCTAGTAGAAATGAGTTATATCGAAATTAATTCGCAATTTGTGTGCTGACTACGCTAAGATGGTGTCCGTCTTGACACTTCGTCACAAATAAGCACTGTTGAAGTATGGATTTAAATGGCTAATTTGAATGAATGAATGAATGAATGAAATATGCTTTATTGTACACCAAAACAATTAAATAAACAAACGTAATACGACGACCTCCGTGGACGAGTGGCGTAAGCACCGGTTTTCAAGGTGGCGCCATCTCGAGGTTCCGGGTTAGATTCCCGGTCGGGTTAATAATTCGGAGGTCGGGGAAATAAGATTTTTTCGATAAAATAGAGTTAAAATCGATAGAAAAGTGTGATTCCTTCGCGATTTTGTTATCTCAGTATTTGGTGTAAATTAAATTAAAATATTTATATCTAATGAAATTGAAATGAAATTTGATTCATATTTCATCATATCCTATTAAAAACTATGTGATATTGTATAATATGTTATAATCTAAGTAAAGTGAAACTGTAACTTCGTGAAAGAACACTAAACTCATATTTATATGATTATGTGTGCTTTTAATAATCACAATTATTGCATATACAAAATTCTATGTTCTTGTAGCCTATTGATGAAAATTTTATGGTAAAGATTATCAGTGGTAGAGCCACGCATCAACTTTTGTTGTTGCATGAATGGACCGGCTCGACCGGGGAAGTACCACGACCACACAGAATACCGGCGTAAAGTAGAAGTCTAACAAACTTTTGCGTTTCGCCTGGTGAGTGCAGGTAACCGGTGGTCCACAGACCCTCCTCCCCCAATTATGGGGGAGGGTGGCACTCTAAGGGAGGCAACGCATCTGCTAAGCCTCTGGTATTGCGGGTGTTCACGGGCGGCGGTAATCACTTACCACCACGTGAGCCACCTGCTCGTTTACCTCCCTTTTCCTATAAAAAAAAAATCATATCGTTAAATAGCACTAAATGTGAAGGTTGTGATAGTATAAGTACGAAAATAATAAAATCAGGTAGAGAAGAATTATGTAATATCTTGACATACTTGGTTAATCTCCCAATGGTGACTGGGAGTTTTCCAGAAAATATAAAAGCATCTGAAAACCTTTACATAAAAAGAGAGACCAAGAAATTATCACCAAATACCGACCGATTACTCTTATCCCAATACTCTGTAAAATAATCGAAAAGTTATGTATAAACATTTGTCATCAACTTTATCAAATTTGAAGGGACAAGTCAAATCAATATGGTTTAAAAAAAAACAACAAATCAACGACACATGCCGCGTTTGCTTTAATGTATGAAGTTTTGCATAATTTAAACAACAATAACTATGTAACAGCAATATTTTTGGATATGTCTAAAGCTTTTGACCTTGTATCACATGATCAGTTGTTGTCAAAACTGGAGGACAATGGAATAAGAGGGCCTGCTCTAAATTGGCTCAAGTGCTATTTGAACAATTGGACGCAATCGCGATGTGTTGAAATAACCTAATTAGATCCTAATAACATATCACAAGTGTACAGATCTCAGTATAGAAATAATAACTTTGGGGTCCCCCAAGGGAGTATGCTTGGGCCTTTTTTGTTTTTAATATACATAAATGATATAGCTGACATTACAAATTACAAAATAATTTTATTTGCAGATGACGTTACAGTTGTGGTAGCAACTAATAAAAAATTGGTATCAAACAACGTACAATTGACATTAGTAATACATTGACATTAATAATTGATTGGCTTAATAAAAATAACCTATGGACAAATTTATGCAAAACAAAATATTATCAATTTAAATAATTTAAATAATGAAATCAATAATAATTACAACAGACAACTTCTACAGAATGCATTTAGGACAACATTATTAGGTACAATAATTGACTCATATATTAACTACAAAGAACATGTGAGTAAAGTTTGCAATAAGATAAATAGGTTTGTGTACACTTTATACAAACTAACTAAGGTAACAAGTAAAACAGCAGCCGTTACTGCCTATTTCTCATATGTAGAATCAGTGATTAGGTATGGTGTAGCAATATGGGGCAATGATACTGATTTTAAAAAAGTTTTCATAGCGCAAAAGAGATGCATCAAGGCAATCAGCATTATCCCTCTGACTACTTTGTGTAAGCCTTACTTCAAGATGCTAAATACACTACCCTCTCTTTGCCTTTACATATTTGAGGTAAGAAAATTTGTAAAACAAAATATTAACTTGTTTTTAGAAACAAAAAAAACTACACAAAGAAATTTAAGAAACCCACAAAAACTATTTTGCGCTACTGTTCCAAAAACTAAGCGATATCAAAAAAATTCTTAACCTTAACCTAAACAAATTAAAACATTACCATGTACTAAGTTTAAAAATGCACTTCGAAGGTGGTGATAAGAAAAAAGTTTCTACTCTGTTGAGGAATTTATAAATCGCAACAATAAATATTAATTGTTAAAGGATCAATATGTTTATTAAATTTGAATATTTTGTATAAAATCAAAGACTTAGATAAGATTAATTGACTCTGTATAAGGTTAAATTTAGATATATATTTTTTTAAATTGCTGCCATGATATTGCATGCTATAAAAAAGCTAAGTAGGTTAATGAGACACAATTATACCACTGTAACATCTGCACACAATGTACCCTACTTATGGCAAATAAAGAATTTGAATTCAATAACAACTTTACAGTTCTGTTAAATAGAAAAGCAAATATTATCACACAAGACTAACTATATTAAACAATTATAACTTTCTCACGTATCACATAAGGTGCGAAAATGTAGCACCACTGTCAGATATGATGACGTAGTTTATGACGTATGAATAGGAATGCATAGTTTTGCCTGCAATAATCCATCTATTAGTACTTATTTACCTACTGTTTTTTTCTTTCCCTTGTATAATTACAATAACTGACTGAGCCGTAGCTAAGCGTGACCGGGTTTAGCTTTACATATGCATACATACATATCGGCCTGTGAAAGTCCACTGCAGGACGCAGGCCTCTCCCATAGGGAGGATTTCCCATAATCGCCAAGCTTGGCAAGCGCATTGGAAATCACAGTACCAGACCACTCGCACCTTAGACGATGCTGCCGTCTTCGGTCTCATTATTCTGGTCTGATATTCTTGGAGATGGTTATCCCGTACTGATACATGATCAGTTGCCATAGCGATATTCAAGGCTGTTTCCCTTAGTCGTCTCTTACGGCATCCACGGAAAGAAAGGGAGTGGCAATAGTCTTAAATCGTTAGTGCGCGATCAGTTAACATGTATATATTTCTAATGTTATTTGTCTGAAATCCTACTTTTATTTTAATGTCGAATTCGGCGCTTAATTTATTATTCACATTTTTAATATGCTATCAAATGATAACCGAGTAGTTGGGTGATTGGAATTTGAGGCGAAAGACACGAGTTCGATCCCCAGGTAGCATGCTCGTACCAATGGGTTTTTTCAAAACCTGTGTACGATTCATATTGGCTGGACATAAAATCGGCGAAGGGCTCACCACCTGTCAAGTTGTTCCAAAATATCGTCGAAGTCGAAGGGACTTAATTGTCTAGACTAGACCTCTGTCTACCCCTGGCCGGGAATGATGTGAAGATATTTTTTTATCAAACGAGAATCACTAGCTGAATATAAAAAAATTAAGGAAACCCTCTAACCAGAGAAAAAATCTTTACTACAGTCTATTAAATTCGCAACTTTACAATTAATTTCCGCAAAATAACGCCCGAGTCAATTAAAACTATAAGGATCCATTCTTTGTGACAATCTTGGGTGGAGGCTTACATTCATCGTCATCATGTATATAGGATGAGCCCTACAAGATGAAGAGTCTACCTGCATAACACTGTGCATGATTGTAGGATGCGGTTGGCTTAGGATTGTTGTTCATGGAAATCTTTAGAGACCTATAATCAGAAGTGATCTATTGATAGGGAGTGAAGAAAAAACTTTAACTGACTAATCAAATCATTTATTTATCGACATAAGAACGTAATTCGTTTATCGATAGTCATTTTTAATCTACCACCGTTTCGTAATGAGGTTCCTCTAATAGAGAAGAAACAGTCGAAAGAAACTACTTAGGTTCCCCTTTTTTGGTCAATATATCCTAGTAATATAATATTCTTCTAGAGGTCTAGTTCAGATAATTCAAAATAGGATAGCACGAATTATATCGTTGGATTGCACATAAATATGGCGACGGGCTCACCACCTGTCACATTGTCCCTTAAACGTTGACCGATTAAATTGTAATTATATAAGTTTTTATTTTGGTTTTTGTTTGGCTAATACATTTAATGTTTTTGTCAATTTAAGCAAGCGAATTACGTCGATGATAATTCCCAAAAATAATTATTTAGCTTTCGCTACTAGTTGTTATATAAATAAAAATAAATAAACATCTTCTACGCCATTTCTAATACAGGGGTAGACAGAGGTCTAGTCTAGACAATTAAGTCTCTTCAACTCACCTTCCACCGAAGATATTTTCGGGACATCGTGACAGGTGGTGAGCCCATCGCCGTATTTATGTCCAAGTCAACCATATAATTCGTAAGTAGGTTTATTTTAGATAAACCCATTGGTGCAAGCCTGCCATCTGGGGATCGAACTTGGGTCTCTTGACTCGAAATTCCAACCACTGAACCATATATATATATATATATATATATAAGCCCCAGCGACTGTCCAGTAGGAGGCCCAGATATTTCACGTGCCTCCCCACTCTGACTTCAGACCCACCTACTCGGACACACGAGTCGGGTGGTTCCCTGCCCCTGGGCAATTTGTGGAACCATATGTGTGGCAATTCTGTCAAGTTTTTTTTATTATACTTTTAAAACACACGTAATTATTGTACTTTTAAAAACTAACATAACTTTTAAACTATTAGAGATACGAAAATAAACTATTTTAGTCGATTTTATAAATGGTTAAACGATCTTTTAAATGAATTATTAAAAAAAAATAGATATTATTATGCATTAAAAATAATATAATTTATATATATATATACATATATATATATATATATATATATATATATATATATATATATATATATATATACATTTTCTAACATATATATATATATATATATATATATATATATATATATATATATATATGTTAGAAAATGGTTATTTCTAAATTACAAACACAAAATTTTATTTATATGTATAGATAACTCACTGTATGCAATGTTGTATAGTGGTAAAATGCTTGTGATGTTGGCACTCTTGGCATGAGACAGAACTCCTGCGTTTCTTGTCCTTGATCTCAGGCAATGGTTCATATTTACTGAAATCAATTTAAAAATGTTTCAAGCAAATAAATGGTACTAGGGCTAAATGGCAAACAAATGCAATCTCCAGTTCTCCAGAGCTCCCAGGTTCGATTCACAATTCAGGGCTGGACAGAGGTCTAGACAGGCCTGCCACCAGGGGATCGAACTCAGATATGTTTGACTCGAATTCTGACCACCTATCCAATTGGCTATGAAATGCTGAATTCATCAATAAAAGAAATCACTTTTTCAATATTTTCTTGGTCCTTCTTACCTTCCCCTGGTCCCTAATACCATAACAGCAGTGCTCAAGTCAGTTGATTTAAAAAAAAAAATATCTTCACGCAATTCCCAATACAGGGGTCGACAGAGGACAAGTCTAGACAATTAAGTCCCTTTGACCCACCTTCCACCAAAGATATTTTCAGGACAACGTGACAGGTGGTGAGCCCGTCACCGCCTTTATGTCCACTTTTAAATTTCTCTTAAACAATAACATTAATAATGTGGTGAATAATCATAAAATAAATACACTATATTAAATAGCTCACAAAAACGCTAAGCTAAACAATTGTTTTTGCTCAACCCCCCACACAAAATATCAACATGAAGGCAGAGGCACTCTTTTTTTTATAGATAAAGGGAGTCAAACGAGCAGGTGGCTCATGTGACGGTAAGTGATTACCGCCGCCCATGAACACCCGCAATACCAAAGGCATAGCAGATGCGTTGCCGGCCGTAGTGGGCCCCCGGCCACCTGCACTCTCCTTCATCAGGATGAAGGAGAGTGCAGGTAGCCCAGTTCTTTTCTGGGTTAAACTTTCCATTATGGACCATCGATATTTGGGGTTTTAAGGGGGGAGGGGGGAGAGGGGGTAGAAAAAACCCCCCTTGCTATTCCCAACTTGCGGAACCCCATGGATATGGAGATATTCATGGTTAAAGTTCTGAGGTTAGAATAGCGATATTCAGTTAATAGTTCCAATATGGACCATCAATATATCAAGTTTTAGGGCGAAGGGTGGTAAGGGTGGAGGGCTACCCCCCAATGCCATTGCCACCCTGCGGGAACCCCATGGTTATGGAGATATTCATGGTTAAAATTTTGAGGTTAGAATAGCGATATTTAGTCAATAGAATGATTGTAATCTGATATTTTCTTTCTTTACCATTCGTTTTACTTTATTATATTTCCGTACCATTGTTTTACATTATTATAACAAAAATATATACTAAATTGCATTTTGACAATAGATTAAATGTTTATTTGTTTTTTAGGGGGGTGTTAGAAGAGGGGAAGTCGTGCTCTGGCGCTCTGTGGCAGCTCTGGCGCTGCGGGATGAGCAGTCCCTTCGCCCTAGCGTATGGAAGCGTAGGCACCTGAGCTCATCTTAACAGCTTCGGCTTTTTGACCAGCCTCAGCCTCAGCTAACACGATCTCAGTGCCTGCGCTTCCCTACGGCGGGCGGGCACTGCTCCCCTCCGTGCCTCCGGCTCTTATATACACTCTAGGGGTAGGGCAAACAAGACCATGTGGATAGTGGGGTGCTCTGATTCGGTTTTGTTTTTTTTTGATTAACTTAGTACATTTTAAACGATTTCAACTGTATGGGCAAAGTGAAGTAATTGACGTTTGACAATCAGTTGTCTAATTTATTTGACAAGTCAATTGACTTGTTATTTGCAAATTTGTATAGAATAGTTAAAAGTTAAAATAAATATATCTTGTGATCCGTAAGTTTCCGCAATCTAAAACTTTACAATACGCTTTATTTTAGTGAGTACTATCTACAATAAAAATACGAGCATTTAAATCGACGGTCCATATTGGAAAGTTTAGCCCTTTACTGTTCTGGGCAGGCCCAGTTCTTTTGTTTCAGGCCAGGAAAGCCAACATGTTTCTAACGATTTTTACTTAAACAATGTTAAACAAATACTTTTGAATATGAACTGGTTTTTGACCTTTGTGACTTTTATCTTATTTTATTTAAAAACAAAGCAGTGTTCACGGATCATCTTTCATTGCTGAATAACAAAAAACCATGTTAATTACCTTTTAGCACTAAAACAGTACACTATGGTTACACTTCCACAACTTACTTTTAAATTTAAGATTATCGATGATACATCATCGTAAACAATCCATCAGCGTACCTCAAGGGCGGTCCGTCCCGTGCGGCGGTACCGCAACCTGCAGCCAAAGCCCTCAGGGCACGGAGTACAGCTACACGGCGGGCCATAACCAGCCGCCCGCGGCGAAGGAATAGAAATTTCGCGCGACCCCAGCTGTACAGGCGTCCGCTTTCTGTTTCTAACTCACGCCAACGTCTGCCCGCGTACACAAAAAACTTTGCACCCATGTCTTTACGTTTCTTACTACTACGCTACGGAGAAAATATCACTAATTTGCACCACATGTTGTTCAGATATCATTTTTTTTTATTAATCGATTCGCAAACAACATTAAAATATAATTTACATCTGACAACAAACTACGATGCCATCCCGCCAAAATAAATCTCGCCTCGCTTCGGACTCGCTTGCTATGAAATTGACAACTTAATTGACATTCAGATGTTTGTCAGTTTTTTTTTTGAGTTTATGGCCTGGTATCTAGATCTTTTGGCCAAATCTTGAGTAATGTTTGTCGGATAATTGCAATCGGATTGTAGATAAAACAAAATACATATAGACTAACATACTAGAGATGGCCGTATTTACTGGAACAGGTTTTTGTAATAAGTTTTTCTGGGAAATCTGCATATAGTACAGCATCAGTATAGAATATTGCTTTCAAAGCGTTTAAATATTTAAAAGCATCAATGACGCGCACTCGACTAATACTCGCACAATCGGTCGGTGTCGGTCGGAGTCGATGACGCGGAGCGAGAAACTCTAGATACGTTTTCAAGACGCGTTCGATTTATGTGAGTTTATTTCTATGCAAATAAGATAATATATTTTAATCCATTTCTTTTCTTTGGGACGAAAGGACTAACCTAGTAGAATTGCTAATCAGAAACGCATAATTATTCTTCCCAATATTAAATAATTCTCACCAATGCTCCATGCTGTCAAAACGTTATAAGTGATCCTTTCCAACTCCAAAATAAACTTCGTATTTTGAGCATTAGAGCTTTTGAAAGTCTCTCTGGGCCCATCCAGTAATGGTTTACGCTAAAAGATAAAGTAAAACGAAGTTTTTAAGCTTTTAAGCTATCGTTAAACCAAAAGTTATAGTCACAAAGAATATTATAAATCATTAAAACTTGTAGTTGTTACAAGTTTAGATCATGCATATTTTAAATAATAATATTAATGAACCTAAAAATTTGTGGATTATCTTACATGTTTCATTTCATGAAAAAAATACTATTTACCTGACCAATTCGATGATCCTAAAATATTAAACAAACATTTTTTAGACGTATGCAACGTCTAAAAAATGTTTGTTTAATAATGCAATACGTAGTATAAAAGACGAACGTGGAAGGTAAAGATGATATATTTTAAATGTGCTGACTTTAACACTTCCCCATTCTTTAAGTGCCACTACGCCTATAATTAATGAATCGATTACTGCAGGTACATTTTCGGAGACTTGGAATTAGTAGTAGCATTAGTAGAGTGGGATTAGTACAACCAATACATAAAATCTCTACTCAGAAAGAAATGAAAGATCTTAGACCAATAACGATCTTGCCAATACTTTCTAAGGTAATAGAAATAACTGTCTTTATCTCATTTTATTTACCTTGCTTACTAGGAAATAAATAAATAAATATCTTCACGCAATTCCTAATACAGGGGTAGACAGAGGTCTAGTCTAGACAATTCAGTCCCTTTGACCCACCTTCCACCGAAGACATTTTCAGGACAACGTGACAGGTGGTGAGCCCGACGCCGTCTTTATGTCCAAGCCAACGATATAATTCGTACATAAGTTTTTGAAAAACCCATTGGTACGAGTCTGCCACCTGGGGATCGAACTCGGGTCTCTTGACTCGAAAATCCGACTACCCAACCATTCGGCTATCGTGACATTATATTACTAGGAAATAAACACGATATAGTATTACCGCTTCTGCCAACATTGCCGCTTCACTATCAAATGATGACAGTTTCAGTTCTTTTTCTGAAACACTTGATGATTTTCTAGGTCACAAATTTAACCATCCCCATAGTATGTTTAATGTTTGTCATATTAATGCTCAGAGCTTACCCAGTCATTACAACGAGTTGCTAGAGGGTTTCTCTAACGCTAACACTCATGCCATCCTGATTTCGGAGAGTTGGTTCAAGCCCCATCTACTTTCGACCGCTTATACCCTACCTTGCTTCATATTGATCCGCAACGATCGCATCGATAGGAGAGGCGGTGGTGTCGCCATATACCTCCACCAGCAACCTTACCTACAAAATTCTCGCCTCTTCTTCTCCTACTTTTCCTACAACTGCAGAGTTTTTTTTCTTGGAGGTCTGTGTAAAAGGTACCTAAGCTGTCGTTGGTGTTGTTTACTGTCCGCCACTTACCGATTATTTCTCCAGTCTCGAAACGATTCTGTAATCTTTAGGGTCTGAATATTCACATCACATTATCATGGGCGATTTCAATACTGACCTTCTTACTCCTTCCTCGCCTCGTTCCTCTAAATTCCTGCTCGACAATTTAAGTCAGTGGGAGCCTCCATATTCTCCCTTACACGCCACTCATCACAATATCAACGGGGACGATACCCTACTCGATTTAATCATTACCTCTTCCGCATTCCATGTAGCATCCCACGGGCCGCACTCTGCACCAGGATTCTCTCATCCTGACCTACTTTTCCTCTCTTACATCCTAAAACCTGCCAAATCCCCACCTTAAATCTTACTAAGGCGCTGTTTTGGTCGTATGGTTGTGGAGAAACTTCACGAGGATGCTTATAAATTGAATTGGGATAACTTAATATCTGCCCGTACAGTGGATGAAAAAGTTAGTATGTTAAATGAGGCTATTCTTGGACTATACAACAAACACGCTCCTATTAAAAGAGTTAAGCTTAAGCGCCCACCAGCACCGTGGATAACACCACTAGTCCGCACTACGGATCGGGCTTTCCATAAGTTTAAAAAGGTAAGTGAGGAAAACTGGACTGTCTTTAAGACTGCAAGGAATCGGTGTAACTAAATGATACGTAACTCCAAACGCCGATATATTCTCAGCAACATTACTTCCTCTTCCCCAGCTGATACCTGGAAGTTTCTTAGGTCTATAGGAATAGGTAAAGTTGGAGCCTTGAGGGTCAATTGGTTTAGATGATCTTAATAGTCATTTTGTAGCTCACACTCCTCTGGATCATCAATCCTAGTGTCTTACCGTTGGGTACTTAAATAACCGACCACGGCGTAATATAAAACCCTTTCAGTTTTCTCCAATGGCCTCGGATGACATTTTGTTTTTTATAGAAAAGAGAGGCAAAGAGCACGTGGCTCACGTGATGGTAAGTGATTACCGCCACCCATGAACACCCACAATACCAGAGGCTTAGCAGATGCGTTGCCTCCCTTAGAGTGCCCCCCTCTCCCAGAATTGGGGGAGGGGGGTGTGTGGGCCACCGGTTACCTGCACTCACCAGACGAAACGCAGAAGTTTGTTAGACTTCTACTTCAAGTCGGTATTCTGAGAGGTCGTGGTACTTCCCCGGTCGAGCTGGCCCATTCATGCAACAACAAAAGCTGATGCGTGGCTCTACCACTGTAAACTGTAAACTGTGGCGCAAAGCTTTACCTAAGATTCCGAATTCTTTACTTAAGTTTCCGAATTCTTCCTCACCTAATCATTTTCAGTCTATATCCATTGTAACTTTTTTATCCAAAGTACTTGAGGCCTGTGTACACAAACAGCTGTCTCAGTTCATTTACCGTAACCATCTACTTAGTCCATTGCAGTCTGGCTTTAGACCAGATCACAGTACAATCTCTGCTCTCCTTAAAGTTACTGGTGATATTAGGGCAGGTATGGAAGACACTAAGGTTACTGTAATGGCCTTGGTTGACTTTACCAATGCCTTTTATAGCATCAGCCACGACATCCTTCTTTCTGTCCTTTCCCATTCTATGATCTCTCCTACGGCGCTGGATTGGTTCTCCACTTATCTTCGGGGGTGACAGCAATCGGTCCGCCACGATGAGTCCTCCTCTAGTTGGTGTGACCTACTTGCAGGCGTCCCTCAAGGCGGTATTTTATCTCCTTTATTATTTTCCTTATTTATAAATCTCATCACCTAGAACCTTCATTGTGCGTATCATTTGTATGCCGATGACCTGCAGTTGTACTCACAAGCGAGTGTTGATAATGTGGCTGCAGCGGTGGAGATGGTTAATAGTGACATATTAAAAGCTGGTGTGACAAGTTTGGTTTAACGGTTAATCCATCAAAGTGTCAAGCCATAATAGTAGGTAGCCATCGGATATTGGGAACGTTAGATTCAGACACATTACCTCCCGTTGTTTTTAACGGGACCTTACTGGAATAGTCTCCTACTGTAAAAGATCTCGGCTTACACATTGACTCCACTCTTAGCTGGCGTACTCAAGCCATGTATGTAAGTCAAATAGTAACTGGTATCCTTCGAACACTCTACCGCTTGAAAAACTTTCTCTCTTCCAAGACCAAAACAACTTTAGTGCAAACTATTATTTTCCCCCTTATTGACTATGGCGATGTGTGTTATTTCGACCTGAATGCAGACCTTCTTGACAAATATGACCGACTTCTCAATAACTGCAAAATACCTTAGCTCTAACCATGACAGAAACCTTCGGTTATCAAACAACCTCCAGCTTCATTGTCCCCATCATACTTCAGGCTTTATCCATTCCTCTTTTCGTGTGCAATCCGTTCTGCTTTGGAATGCACTTCCTCTCGAAATCGGGATGTCCATGAGTTGTTAAGCTTTTAAGATGAAGGTGAAATAATATCCGTTTATTTATGTCATTAATTGTATTATTTAAGTATTTAATCTGTATAAGTGTATATTTGTATGTATTTATATGTATTTTTATTTGTATGTATGTATAAATGTAAGTATATATATTTTATACTCATGTATTATATCAATATTTTATTTTACTTAATTGTGCCTCTATCATATTTATCTGCTTCACCTACTTCATCTAATCTCTGCATCACCCAAAGGTAGACTGGCAGAGAATGCCTCAGGCATTAAGTCCGCCTATACATTAAAAGTATGAAGTTTAATAAATAAATATTATTTGCTGATGATAGCTCTGTAATATTTAAAATCAAATGACATGTTGTTACACTTGACGAGGTAAATGATGCTATGTCAAAAACCAATGGACAGGTTCAATGTTAATAATTTACAAGACTTAATGTACAAATTTTCAACACCTAATGTTAAACATTTGGGTGATATCAATGTACTAATAAATGAGGAAATGTTGAGCATTGTGGATACGGCTATTTCTTGGAATAACTCATGATGCAAGGCTTCAATAGGGTCCCCATATATCCGAACTTGCGAGTAGATTAAGCTCTGCAGTGGTATGCTCTTCCACATAATATTCGCGGCGTAAAATAATTTCTCTATTCAAGAAAAGAGTAAAAAAAGTGCATAAATTATTAAGTAAGTAAATAAGAGAAGAAGAAGACTGATTTAGTGCAGGGTAAAACTCTGTATTGTGATTGTAGTAATCAAATAGCACAATCAAAGAGTATATAACTACTGCATAGAGAAGGATGAACATAGGGAACAGTGTTTATATACTCTTTGAATGGGAAAACATAAACATAACCTCTAAGAAATTTGATTATATATATGAATATAATATATAAATGTAATAAGATAAATTGGTATTACACTGTTCTAGTAGTGTGTAATTTATTTATGAAAATTTAGAATATCCCATTTCTGAACATAATTGTAAGTATTTTCTTGGATTAAGCTAAGCTACAAAATTCCGACCAAATACTATTTGGTCTCTTATTTGAAACTGTCATTTGATACTTCTCCAATAGCTGTTGTTAGGTATGCGAACTACTCCATGTTTGAAAAACATGAAGCAAGCTATTCCGGGAAGGCTCTTAAGAGGGGAGATAAGGATTATTTAAGTAGCTTA
Source organism: Sericinus montela (assembly GCA_029286605.1). NCBI lineage: Eukaryota > Metazoa > Arthropoda > Insecta > Lepidoptera > Papilionidae > Sericinus > Sericinus montela. The sequence continues at coordinate 29,810 of JAGSMR010000119.1, read as the reverse complement.
AGTCAATACCAACATTACAGGATATTAAATCTAATCTGTATATCGTTTATGAGTTGAAGTTGTTACCTATAGAAATTGCAACAGTGTAGTTGATTATATCTTTGATTGCGATCATATAGAAGTAAAAATATGTATATAGATGTTATTAATAGTTATAAAACTGCATAAACTGTGTCCTCATGAGGTGTTTGGTCTTCCTTATTTCCTAGAAACCTTGGGTGGGTAATAATAATAGCCTTTAATATGATAAAATTTAATTTTACAGTGAGTAACTTTATAGCTTACAGTAGAGTTTCTGACAGTGGTAGAGCCATGCATCAGCATTTGCTGTTGCATGAATGGGCCGGCTCGACCGGGGAAATACCACGACCTCACAGAATAAGTGAAGTGAAGTGAAGTAGAAGTCTAACAAACTTCTGCATTTTGTCTGGTGAGTGCAGGTAGCTGAAGGCCCACACACCTCTAAGGCCGGCAATGCATCTGCTATGCCTCTGGTGTTGAGGGTGTTCATGGGCGGCGGTAATCACTTACCATCATGTGAGTCACCTGCTCGTTTGCCTCTCTTTTCTATAAAAAAAAAGATTTATATTTTTATTTATATGATTTATTTATGTTTTACATTTTATTTATATATTTGTACATAAAAATATTTAAAAATCTATTGCTTAAGTATTTTTTCTTTTTTTATATTTTTTTAACTTGTACATACTTTGCGCTATGGCAAAGGTACAATCTATAAAGATTACCAGAAGACATTAATTCACTTTATAGCCCTTAGTTTGATGTGTTCTGACACATTAAACTAAGAGCTACAAAGCTAAGACAAGACTTTGAGTCATGATAGCCGAGTGGTTGGATGGTCAGAATTTCGAGTCAAGAGACCCAAGTTCCATCCCCAGGTGGCAGGCTCATACCAATGGGTTTTTCAAAAACTTATGTACAAATTATATGGTTGGCTTGGACATAAAGACAGCGACGGGCTCACCACCTGTCACATTGTCCCGAAAATATCTTCCGTGGAAGGTGGGTCAAAGTGACTTAATTGTCTATACTAGACCTCTGTCTACCACTGTATCGGGAATTGTGTGAAGATATTTATTTATTATTTATAGTTTAATGTGTGAACAATACCTGTTAAGCTGTCAACAATATAGGTTTTAGTTAAAAAGACAAGAAATAAAGTTTTTAAAAACAAGTTTATATTAGATAAACTTATCAAAATATTTCTCTGTATAATTATATTGTTTTTTATTTGACCTCGGTCAAGCATGATGGCATAGATGAGGTCTATGATGGAGTAAGCTTACTCATTAGAAGCCGGTTTACTTATGAGTATATTGTTCTGTTAGCTTGGACACTAAAATAGCGAAAGGCTAACCATCTGTTGCATTGTTTCAAATAAGCAACAGTGAAAGGTGGGTCAAAAGGAAAAATTGTCTAGACCTCTGTAGACTGTAGAATTGGGAAACATGTTTGCATACATACTTACATACATACCGGCCTGTTAAAGTCCACTGCAGGTTTCCCCCACAGGGAGATTTTGCCACAATCGCCACGCTTGGCAAGCAGATTGGTGATTGCAGTAGTAGACCACTCGCACCTCAGACGCTGCTGCCCATCTTCGGTCTGATATTTTTAGAGATGGTTAATTCGCCATCTATCATTTACCATAACGATATTCACGGCTTGAAGTCACGGTAGCCGAGTTGTTGGGTGGTCGGAATTTCGAGTCGAGAGACCCGAGTTCGATCCCCAGTTGGCAGTACCAATGAGTTTTTCAAAAACTTATGTACGAATTTCATCGTTGGCTTGGACATAAAGGCGGCGACGGGCTCACCACCTGTCACGTTGTCCCGAAAATATCTTCGGTGGAAGGTGGGTCAAAGGGACTTAATTGTCTAGACTTGACCTCTGTCTACCCCTGTATTGGGAATTGCGTGAAGATATTTATTATTATTTATAGTTTAATGTGAACAATACCTGTTAAGCTGTCAAATTATATAAAAAGACAAGAAATAAAGTTTTTAAAAACAAGTTTATATTAGATAAACTTATCAAAATATTTCTCTGTATAATTATATTGTTTTTTATTTGACCTCGGTCAAGCATGATGGCATAGATGAGGTCTATGATGGAGTAAGCTTACTCATTAGAAGCCGGTTTACTTATGAGTATATTGTTCTGTTAGCTTGGACACTAAAATAGCGAAAGGCTAACCATCTGTTGCATTGTTTCAAATAAGCAACAGTGAAAGGTGGGTCAAAAGGAAAAATTGTCTAGACCTCTGTAGACTGTAGAATTGGGAAACATGTTTGCATACATACTTACATACATACCGGCCTGTTAAAGTCCACTGCAGGTTTCCCCCACAGGGAGATTTTGCCACAATCGCCACGCTTGGCAAGCAGATTGGTGATTGCAGTAGTAGACCACTCGCACCTCAGACGCTGCTGCCCATCTTCGGTCTGATATTTTTAGAGATGGTTAATTCGCCATCTATCATTTACCATAACGATATTCACGGCTTGAAGTCACGGTAGCCGAGTTGTTGGGTGGTCGGAATTTCGAGTCGAGAGACCCGAGTTCGATCCCCAGTTGGCAGTACCAATGAGTTTTTCAAAAACTTATGTACGAATTTCATCGTTGGCTTGGACATAAAGGCGGCGACGGGCTCACCACCTGTCACGTTGTCCCGAAAATATCTTCGGTGGAAGGTGGGTCAAAGGGACTTAATTGTCTAGACTTGACCTCTGTCTACCCCTGTATTGGGAATTGCGTGAAGATATTTATTATTATTTTATTTATATTCACGGCTGTTTCCCTTAGTCGCCTCTTATGACACCCCCGGGGAAGAAAGAGAGTGACAATATTCTTATACCTTCACCACACGGTACTGTTTACATACAGTTGGAAAGAAAGGAAAAAATTATAACAGTGCCTTCCATTGGCACCATAACTGATGGTCAATGTGATAACACTGTAAAATGTAGTGAGGGATTCATTATCTTACATTGTTTGACTGTGCATGTATGAATTGAAATAATTCATTACTCACAGATCAACTTGTCCGGTTTTTATCAGTAACCTTTGTGAGTAATGTATAACTGAACTGCATAAGATGTATGTTTGAACACTTTTGTGTAAGATGTAAAATACATATCTTCACGCCATTTCCCATACAGGGGTAGACAATTAAGCTTCTTTACTCTTTACCTTTAGTCTCACCTGCCACCAAAGAATTTTTTTTTGAGACAATGTGACAGGTGAGGTCGTCGCCGTCGTTATGCCCCAGTCAACGATAATTCGTACATAAGCCAGAAGAGACAGAATATTTGTGTTTTGTATTTTACAAATAAGTAATCATTTACATACGAAATACGTCTAGACATTTAAGTCCCTTCGACCCACCTTCCACCGAAGATATTTTCGGGACAACGTGACAGGTGGTGAGCCCGTCGCCGTCTTTATGTCTAAGCCAACGATATAATTTGTACATAGGTTTTTAGAAAAACCCATTGGTACGGCCACTTGAGGATAGAACTCGGGTCTCTTTGACTCGAAATTCCGACCACCCAACCACTCGGCTATCGTGACTTCCCTATATACGAAAAAATATATGAAAAAAATTAAAAATCGGGTAGACAGAAGAGGGAAAGAAGTTCTGTGTCTTATGTTTGTTATTTTGTATGTTGCCTCTTAGTCAGTCACGATAGCCGAGTGGTTGGGCGATCGGAATTAGAGGCAAGAGACCCGAGTTTGATCCATGTCATTTTTATGTTTTATTTATTGTCATTACTTTAGTTTCGTCTCTAAGTTAGTTAATTTATTTCCATTGTTAATTTTCTCTTCTACTTACGATGTTCGTGGTGTATTATGAGCAATGTTTATTTCTTTCTTTCTCCCTGTCTTTCTTCCTTGCCACTTAGCCGAGTGGTTGGGTGGTTGGAATATCGAGTCAAGAGATCCGAATTTGATCCCCAGGTGGCAGGCTCGTACCAATGGACTTTACAAAAAAAAACTTATGTACGAATTATATCGTTGGCTTGGACATAAAGACGACGACGGGCTCACCACCTGTCACGTTGTCCCAAAAAATGTCTTCGGTGGAAGGTGAGTCGAAAGGACTTAATTGTCTAATAAAACCACTGTCCACCCCTATATTGGGTATGGCGTGAACCGAGCGTATGACCGAGTGTATCGCGTACGCGCACAATGCCGTGCAAATACGGCATTGTGCGCGTACGCGATACACTCGGTCCCAGATAGAGCTAATTTTACATTTCACTGATAATGATAAGGAATGCGTAATTTATCTGGCTTATAAATGTCTAAGATTATTATGTCAATAATTTATGGGTAAGATATGAAACCGTATAAAATATCTTGCGTTGCATTTACTTTATTGTAAGACTCTAAAGTATTACATGCGAACAAATGAAGAAACAAATAAATAAATAAATACGTATATAGATAGGGACAACATCACATACATTGCTCTGATCACAAAGTAAGCATAAGCACTTTGTTATACAATCAGAAATAACGAAGCCACCGCAAACACCCAGACCCGAGAAATGATGAAAAAGTGATTTTTCTGCATTGACACGACCGGGAATCGAATCCGGGACCACGAGATGGCGACACATTGAAAACCGGTGTTTACGCCACTAGTGCACGGAGGTCATTAAATGCATTGATGTAAGTACACATCTAAAATTAATCGTTTTATTTTTTTCTGTGTGGCATCGTATGAGTGTACGGACTCCCTCTCGGCCATCAGGGGAGACAAGGGAAGAGGCTTGAAAATGGCAGGGGAAACTAGTGGCCAGAAATCTAAATAACTGTCTAAAAAAAAACAAAAAAAAATAAATAAAAATATTCTATGGTATGTAAGACGACCTTCGTGGAAGAGTGGCGTACACACCGGTTTTCATATTGTCGCCAGCTCTGAGATGTATCCCATAGTTATAGTTAGTTAGAGATGATTATCCCGCCATCTATCGGACGCCATAACGATTGAATATCGTGTTTCCCTAGTCGCCTCTTACGACACCCACGGGAAGAAAGGAAGTGGCAATATTCTTACAACGTTACCACATGGAACATTAGTATTATTCTTCAGTTCTATGTTTTAACGTTTTACTAAGTTTTGCCGGCTACTTCATCAGGGCACTATAATGAAATTTGCTCATTTAAATGTCTTAAGAATACCTTAACGCCATTCCCAACACGACAGTTAAGTCCTTTCGACCCACCTTTCACCAAAGACATTTTTCGGGACAAGGTGAAAGGTGAGCCTGTCGCCGTCCTTATTTCCGTAAGTTTTTGAATGGGGATCCAACTCCGATCTCTTGACTCAAATTCCGATCACCTAACCACTTAAGCATCGTGACTTATTTGATCTCTCCCGGATTTTGATATGTTTATTGGGAGTAGACGTCCAATACCACATATTAAAATACGTAAAGCAGTTACAGATCTCTCCAACAGGAACTCTAAACAGGATAAATGCACTTTTAACGGCATGTAGGTGTAGTAACTGTGGTAGGTTCGTAATGAGGTTCCTTGAAGAAGAAACAAGCGAAAGAAACCCCGTAGGTATCCCCTTTTTTAGCTTATTTAAAAAAATAAATAGAATAAAATATCTTCACGCCATTCCCAATACAGAGGTAGACAGAGGTCTAGTCTAGACAATTAAGTCTTTTCGACCCATCTTCCACCGAAATATTTAGGGACAACGTGAGAGGTGGTGAGCCCATCGCCGTCTTTATGTCCAAGCCAACGATATGCATCGTACATAGATTTTGAAAAACCCATTGGTACGAGCCTGCCACCTGAGGATCGAACTCGGGTGTCTCGTCTCTAATTCCGATCACCCAACAATTCGGCTATAGTGACCGTTACAAAGAAAATACAAAATTTAACATTAATTAAAAAAAAAATACATAATACATAGGATATATGTTTTGTCTCTAGCGGTACCCGAAAGCATGCGTCACCACCAAGTGTGTTTTCGACTTTTCGCTTTCGTTAAAAATACTTTTACTTAAATGTAGGTGTCTAATTATTGTAAAATTTGGCTCCAGGTAATGGGCTCTGATATGTACAAGCAGAACTTGAAGAACATCCTTCAACATCTAGCCGCGTTTGAAAAAGCACCAAAGGAGATAAAGGAGAGACAAGTCACCGAGTGGTTCAGGTTCGGCGAACAGCTTTTGAAGAACTGCACAACCTCGGCGTCAGCGCCGGTTGGAGCTCCTCGGCGGTTAAAAATAAACCCGAAGTACCGGAAATCGCAACCGGGGTGACGAGAAACCAAAGTTGGTTGCAGAGTTTTGTCACGACATACCCTAATATCAGATTAGATTTAGACGGTGGTTTTCCAGCTGGCAACATTTGCAGGGTACGCTCGGGCTTAGAGTTTCTATTGCGTGGATTTGTTGATGTAAATCCTTCGTTCAATAAGGTATTGAAGGATTTGGAAGAGCTTGGCGAGCTGGACGAATTTGACAGTCAGCTAAAAGTGTGGGTTGAAACGGGACACCGGCCTGAATTCTTCTCTGGTGACAAACACTCCAACATACCCTCTTCTCATTGGTGGTGGTTTTAATTGAAAGAAAGAAACTTTATTTGTTGCTTATTTTACCGGAACAAAAAAAACAGTATTGAAATCATAGATGTACAAAAACAAAAAATAAATCAAAATTGGCTATTTAAATATATATAATAATGTCTTTTCACTAGAAGACACTATTAAATTCTTTACAAAGATTTTATAAGCGTTGTTTTGGTAAATATAACATTTCTACAAAATGGATGTCGCCGAATCAGAGTGGGTAACCAAGGCGATTGACAATATCGATAAATATTTGAACAGGGGAGGGAAGTGCATGGGTGACGACCCACAATTTCTCGGAGGAACAGACCTGTTGAACACGATTGGAATGGCGATGGGGCTGCCAATGCGCGACCCCAGCAGTTGGTCGGAGTCGGAGCTCCGTCGGGCTCTAAACAACGAGCTGGTATACTTTGAAGGCAAAGCGCGCGAAGCCATCGACGTCATAGCGCGACAAATCAGACACTGCTGCAGCGGAGACGATAAAAACTACGTAACAGTCCTACCGATAGAATTGTATTACGAGCGAAAGCTGTACGAGTTGCCAGTGTTCAGAATCCACCGTTACAAAGACAGCAAGAAGTACTACGTGGACAACATCGGTCGTAGTTATAGCTCCTTCGATGATTGGTTCGAGAACAGTAAGTTGCCGCCGTGTAAAATGGCGTATCCTTACAGGCTGCAGCTCATGCTTCGTCCTGGTTACGATTACTCTAGGGTCATTGTGGATGACACACCGCTCGCAAGGACCGGAACCCAGGCGGCTCAAGTGATCGATAAAGTCGCCGCTGTAGCGGGTATCAGTTCGAGCGTTGGCTTGTTGTTCGCCAGCGGCGGTTTGGCTGCACCTCTGGTGATAACCGGTGTTGCGAGTGCCGTTTGGGGCACTGGGAGGTCCGGGGTGCACTTAACGGACCGAGCTATGCACGGGGAAAGTGTGAATCCCTTCACAAACTCCGAGTCCCGTATGCTGTGGCTCGGCATCGCGGCCAATGTGGTCAGTTTCGGCGCTATGGGAGCCTCGATGCGGCTCACTTCTCTCGCTGTGCGAGGCCGGGACATATCGAACGCGTTCCGGATCTTCGTCAACGTAGCCAACGGCACTAACGTTGCCGTGAGCGGCATCGCAATTTTGGACACGACTATTTATTTATGCAACCATCATGAGGATATGTCCAGTGTCGACGTTTTGATGCACGTAGCGTCCATTGCGTTTTGGACTAAGGGCTTGTTCACTTATAAGACCGCCGGGACAATAATCAGAGACGCCCAAAAGTTTGCGTTCGCGCATATCAACAATGAGCTGAGTCACGAACAAGCGTCCGAGTTAAACGCGCTTCGCGACCAATTTAAGAACGACGCTCAACTCTTACGAGAGTTCCACAGGGCCGCTGAGGCGAGGATACCCATGAAACAGTTTTCACAGATCCTCCTAGATGCTTATGCTCACGGACAAGTTCAATTTGATGGCACCGGGAACTTAATACTGCCCGGGGGTCAGAGTTATTCCTTCGAGTTCCTTAATAGTCTTCCGCAAAATGTGAGACAACATTATTTCGAAATCATAACCAATTTAAATTCGGACCAGACGGAAGTGTTTGAAAATTTTCGTCAAGTTATAAACGACGACATGACTCTAATAACTGGCCTCAACAGAGTCGCCGTGCATTATAACGTGGACGCTCGAGAGGCGACCGAGGGCGTGATTAACTTTTGGCGAAGATATACGAAGTTGAATTTACCCAGCGGAATGGATGTGAAAATTACGGACGGAAAACTAGTGCTGGGAACAGCTCCCCCGATTAAAATTGTTCAGCTGCCGCGACTGTCGCCTCCGATGGTGCGTTTCATCGGCGAACACTTGAGTCGTATGGACATCGCGACCAGCGGGCAATGGACGACGTCGATACCTGTGCTGCTAAACCTGGAGAGCAACGGAATGTTTACTGTATGCCCGGTCACCAGAATCATAGACAGCGGACGCGCTGTACTTTCATTGAATAACCAACTGCACATCAGTATCTATAAATTACACGCCATTACTGCGGAAGATTGCAGGAGAATCTTTGAATTGATCAGTAATTTACCGTCCGGCGTGTCCAGCTCGAATCTACCGGGCGAGGTTGTAAAATTATGCGTTCAAAGACACAGGTTGCGCTTGGAATGTCACAGAGCAGACAGCGTGCAGTGGATGAAGACATGCACTAGAAATTTTGACACCTTGTACAGGCAGATCGGTGCGAACTTGCAAAGTTTCGAGATGGATCGGTTGTACACATTCAAGAGCACGGTGGACACGTTTAAGGCTGAACCGTACATGAATGAAATGATGCCCTTTGTTACCGAAATGAAACCGAAGAGTATAAGTGAAATGGTGGCGTACTGCGAGTTCGTTGTTAAGTACGTCGAAACCGAAAAGCTGAGACTGGAGGCGAAGCTTCGGGACGGCACCCTGGCTTTACCTGCCAACGTCAAGAAGTCTGTGTGGATGAGTGAGTAATTTTTTTTAGTACTCGGAACATTCGTACTCAAAATGAATACTGCTACCCATGTAATCGGTTACTTCAGGTCCGCATAAAAATCCAAAAAAATATTTTTTGCTTGCTTATATACGTGAGTATAGTATATAAGTCACGATAGCCGAGTGCTTGTGTGGTCGGAATTTCGAGTCGAGAGACCCGAGTTCGATCCCCAGGTGGCAGTCTCGTACCAATGGGTTTTTCAAAAACTGGCAGCTCGTACCAATGGGTCTGTGGGTTTGTGGTGCGTTCATTGTTTGCGATTCCCATACCACAAGTGCTTTAGAATCTTACATTGGGATCGGAGCAATGTGTGTGATGTTGTACCTATCTAAAAAAATATCTTCACGCAATTCCCAATACAGGGGTAGACAGAGGTCTAGTCTAGACATTTAAGTCCCTTCGACCCACCTTCCACCGAAAATATTTTCGGGACAACGTTACAGGTGGTGAACCCGTCGCCGTCTTTTTGTCCAAGCCAACGATATAATTTGTACATAGGTTTTTAGAAAAACCCATTGGTACGGCCCCTTGAGGATCGAACTCGGGTTTCTTGACTCGAAATTCCGACCACCTAACCACTCGGCTATCGTGACTTGTCCCTATCTGTATATTTATTTATTTTATTATTTATTATTATACGTCTCCTGTAGAACATTTGCGTCCTCATACATACATATATAACGGCCTGTAAAAGTCCACTGTGGAACATAGGCCTCTCACACACATGAGGGTTTGCCATTATCGCCACGCCTGACAAGCGGATTGTCGACTGCAGTACCAGAAACCTCTACTTTAGACGCTACTGGCCCTCAAGGCATTTTTTCGTGAGTATCCCGCCACCTGTCGGCAGCCAATGGATTTTTCGTGGTGAGTCTTAGAAACGGGGTGATACATTCTTACACCGTAACGTTCAAAATATCCATTCCAGGACAGAAAGCCAGCGAGTCGGTCTTCCAGAATCCGCGAGCCATGCACCTGAAGTTCACTCATATGTTGTCGCTGGCGACGGGCAGCGACATGGTAGGTACAGCGGTGGTGGCGGGGGGCTTGAGCGACACGGACCTGGTGGCGGCGGTACGTACCAAGACGGTGAGGTTCGCGAGCGGCGTCTCCGCCGCGTACCACATCTTCAAGCACCCGACGGAGCCGCTCGACGCGTATGTGCGCCGAGCGAACGACACCATACGATCACCGACTGGACGATGCTCCGTGACCCTGACGCAGGACGGTGACGCGAGGAGTGTCAGGTTCGAGAGCGCGAGCGGCTCGTGCGTCATACTGGAGAGGGACGGTCGCGTCGTACTTTGTACCTTCACCCCGGTGAACTCTTGAATGTGGACAGGGAGCGGTTTAATGTTTATTTTTTAAATTTTTTTTTTATATTATGTTAAACAATTTTATTGTGCGATTTTATTGATTTTCAAAGCATATTCATGCTGAACTTTTATGTTATTAAATTAAAGAGAAAAAGGTTAAAATTTTCTAATAATATAATTTAATAATTTTGACGTTATCGTATTGATAATTCCTAACCGAAAAGTCAGGATTATGAAATTGTCACTTGCAAAAGGGATAACAGATGGCGCCCATGCCGATAAACAACGCATAAGTAATATAAAGAGAATACAGAGTTAAAATTTCAACTGATGCGTGTAAGACACGGTGGCTCGGAGGTAAGATCGTCGCCAAGGATCGGCGAAGGTCGCGGGTTCGAATCCCGCCCGTGTCAGTTGAAATTTTAACTTTTTTCTCTTTAATTTATGTTAAACATATTGATAGTCTCTCTTACGTAGTTTAAGTAAGTGGCTAGATGTAGCTTTCAAATTTGAACTCACACTGCAAATGTAGCTAAGAGTACGGTGTGAACCCAAAGGATTCCTAGGCAGAAAAGTTATGAGACACTGGGCGGTGGAAATATTGTACGAGGAGACAGAATATTAAATTAATTGATTGATTTAAAATGATGATGAAAGTCACGATAGCCGCGTGATTGGGTGATCGGAATTCGAGTCATGAGACACGTGTTCAATCCCCAGGTAAGCACGTCCCAACATTTACCGACCACAAATAAAAATATAAGAGCGACGTCAAATACAACAGCACAACTTAGTTGTTGAGACCTCTGTTTACCCCAGTGTTGGAAAAGGCGTGAAGATATTTACAGATATATTTAAACAAATAGCTTGATAATAGTCGCGTGTCGAAATAAAACAAGCTTATCATATTTCCTAAACGCGCCAAATGTATTATAACCTCAAAAACTAGTTAAGTTTTATAAAATTTTTATAATCGTCTTTATGTCGTCTTTATGCATTTATTTTTGAGTATTTTCTACGTTTTTATAGCAATATTGTAGACATAGTATAGTACGCTTGCTGGCTATGGATTTGCTTAACAATCCGCCTAAATTTGTTGAGTTTTGGAAGAAAGATTATTTGAGTAAGGATAAAGAGTAGATAGAAGTGATACCAAAGAGAGAATAGTGGTGCCAAATATTTGGCATCACTATTCTCTTAATTATCTATAACTACAATAATTTTAAGGTAAGTGGTAATCGACGTCTGTATACTGGCAACACCAAGGGGGATGTGTGAGCGTTGCCTACATCTGAGAAATATATTGGGAAAAGAGATGACGGAGAGAGAGGAGGGTGGGGTGTGAGCTCTTCTATCTCGCTCGGCTGACTTAGCGCATCTAAATACCACCTTACCGTCACCCTGTGCTCACGACTCGTGTGATGAAGTCAATTTTGCATGTCTCTGAAAACGAAGCTACACCATTTTCTATTTCTTTTACACAGTCTAGTGGTATTATTTACTCTTTCGATAGAAAAATAAGTACGTTAAAGATTCCTATTCCGTTGAACGTTGAATCGAACTGTAGCGGATGATGTGCTGGAGGAAAAGGTTAACTATCCGCCAGGTCGGATGATCTTGACCTTGAGAGGACATCTACTGGTAGAGAAGACGTCCGCACGTGCTATCGGTACTCGTAAATAATGTGAAATTTACATGCTTCTGGAAACTTCAAAACTGCTAATAAAATTACATTTTCTGAAAAATTATGTTATGGTTAGGTATGAGTAACGAGCACCCACTGAAATATTTCCGACTGCTAAGCCGGCCGAATCGCTCGCTCATTGGTCGGACATATTTAGGTCACTATCTATCGATTGCAGTCACTATTAAGAATGTACAATAATATCAAACAATACTATTTTGAAATTTTTCGCGTAGTCCTTTAGCGCCAAGTTAACTGATTCGACTCGATTCGACTTTAAATTTTTCGCCTCCAGAACCATAAATTCACAGAAACTTAGGAACTTCGACATCGCGATGTAGGGTGACGATGTGTTTCCTGAATATTCCACCACTAGCTTCTATTGTGAGATATAGATGTCGCCACAGAACTATTGATTATCCTAATCTCTAGAAACATCTAGAAATCGACTTGTACGTACTGTGATGACGCTTATGCATGTGATGTAATTGAAAACGTATATTTTTGTTAATTGATAAATACATATACTGCATGTTACTGCATTTAAATATATTTTTATATACTTTTTCCATGTTTTTATAATAAGAAAATAAATATTAATCGAAACTTTTGGTTTTATTACAAATTTTTGCAAGATTCATCTGCTGGACGACGTCTGTTGGATGATTTTTTCTAAATAATCCCATAGTTGTATCCCATAGTGTATCCCACTGTGTTTGCCACTGCATAGCGATAAGATAGAAACACATACATATATACATTTCGGCCTGTTAAAAGTCCACTGCAGGACATAGGCCTTTGCCATAGGGACGATTTGCCACAATCGCCACGCTTGGCGATCGCAATACCAGACCACGCGCACCTCAGACGCTGCTGCCATCTTCGGTCTGATTATTTAGGTCCGATATTTTTAGAGATGGTTATCTCGCCATTTATCGGTTGCCATAACGATATGCAAGGCTGTTTGCCTTAGTCGCCTCTTACGACGGCCACGGCGAGAAAGGGAGTGGTAATATTCTTACAGCGTTATCACACGGTACCTAGGTACATATGGCGATAGGCTCACCACCTGTCACGTTTCCCCAAATAGCCTTAGAAAGGTGGGCCAAATAGACTTAGTTATCTAGACCTCTGTGTATTTATTTTCATTTATTCCAGTAATGTCATTCGTATTCCTCACACATCTGTTTGCCTCTAGCGGGATTGGAACCCGCAACTCTCATCTTAGATAGCCTCAGCGAAGGCAGCGTCGATTCTAACTGGGCTGTTGCGTTGGCGTCAAGCAATGAACATTTTAAAAAAAATAAAAATAGTCCCTGCAGCACCGACGACTTGCTGCGCGATGTTGAAGTTGGTCACCTTGAAGTACTCCAATTGGAGCATTGAAGCACTTTCAGCTCTAACTACTGTGAATTTTGCTATACGGTCATGAAACCTTATTTGTTTATTATCATCATACCGGCTACCAGAAATCCGTTGCTGAACATAGTTGACATGTCTACATAAATAAATATCTTCACGCAATTCCCAATACAGGGGAAACAGAAGTCTAGTCTAGATAATAAGTCCCTTCGACCCACCTTCCGCCGAAGATAATTTCGGGACAACGAGACAGTTGGTGAGCGCGTCGCCGTCTTTATGTCCAAGCCAACGATGTAATTCGTACATAAGTTTTTGAAAAACCCATTGGTACGAGCCTGCCACCTGGAGATCGAACTCTGGTCTCTCGTCTCGAAATTCCGACCACCCAAGCACTCGGCTATCGTGACTTTTTTTTACACATGTCTATGTCTACATGCTTATTCATTTGCAATTTAGAGTCTAAAATACTGTTGTACAGTGGTTGAAATTATTGAAACAATTAACCTGGAATGTGTTAGCTAATATCATCAACATATTATGTCTACATGGCGCGCGGTTGTTAACAGCACATTCCGAAGCTGGAGTCTGAGGCGAGGAGTCTGTAATACATACGAGTATAATACGGTAATAAATGCTTATTAATGCGACCGTGCTTTTACTGGAAGTACCGGAATATGTTTCTACTTATTATTTTATAAAAAACTCCGCATAGTGTACACTGATTTTGCCCCCGCGAGTTACTCCTTTTTTTTAGAAAAGGGAGGCAAACGAGCAGGTGGCTCACGTTATGGTAAGTGATTACCGCCGCCCATGAACACCCGCAATACCAGAGGCATAGCAGATGCATTGCCGGCCTTAGAGTGTAAGAATTGGAGGAGGAGGGTGTGTGGGCCTCCGGTTATCTGCACTCACCAGACGAAACGCAGAAGTTTGTTAGACTTCTACTTCACGCCGGTATTCTGTGAGGTCGTGGTACTGCCCCGGTCGAGCCGGCCCATTCATGCAACAACAAAAGCTGATGCGTGGCTCTACCACTGTCAAATGTATTGCGTGTGCTCGCCACTGTACTGCTGCCTGTTGGGATTAGTTTCTCTTCGTTTCATTATATAAAAACTGATTACATTTTATTTTTGTTTTTACAAGTTACTTTCGTGCCACGTTGGACAAGGAGGATATGACAAAAGTACAATTTAAAAAAAATCATTGAAAGAAGGACTAGTCTAGTCTACAAGTTGAAAATCGTATAAAGTAGTGATACTGCTCTTAAAATTATGTGCGATAGCTCATTGGATCCGGAATGAAGCCTAGAAAAATGTGCTAAAAGCGTGTCTTATATTATAAACAATTAAAGATAAAAAATGGCATTTCGTTTTTTGCCAATATTTCATAAACTATTAATATTTAAGAAATTTAAAAAGATTCTGAAAGAGGAGAAATTTTCAATACAAAAATCTCAACTCTAACTCTATCTCCATTATTTATAATTTTAATTTAACGCTGAAAATAGGTCTGCGCGCGACATTTTCAGGTTGCACGCGTGGCGTCAGATATATATATATATATATATATATATATATATATATATATATATATATATATATATATATATATATATATATATATATATATATATATATATATATATATATATATATATATATATATATATATATATATATATATATATATATATATATATATATATATATATATATATATATATATATATATATATATATATATATATATATATATATATATATATATATATATATATATATATATATATATATATATATATATATATATATATATATATATATATATATATATATATATATATATATATATATATATATATATATATATATATATATATATATATATATATATATATATATATATATATATATATATATATATATATATATATATATATATATATATATATATATATATATATATATATATATATATATATATATATATATATATATATATATATATATATATATATATATATATATATATATATATATATATATATATATATATATATATATATATATATATATATATATATATATATATATATATATATATATATATATATATATATATATATATATATATATATATATATATATATATATATATATATATATATATATATATATATATATATATATATATATATATATATATATATATATATATATATATATATATATATATATATATATATATATATATATATATATATATATATATATATATATATATATATATATATATATATATATATATATATATATATATATATATATATATATATATATATATATATATATATATATATATATATATATATATATATATATATATATATATATATATATATATATATATATATATATATATATATATATATATATATATATATATATATATATATATATATATATATATATATATATATATATATATATATATATATATATATATATATATATATATATATATATATATATATATATATATATATATATATATATATATATATATATATATATATATATATATATATATATATATATATATATATATATATATATATATATATATATATATATATATATATATATATATATATATATATATATATATATATATATATATATATATATATATATATATATATATATATATATATATATATATATATATATATATATATATATATATATATATATATATATATATATATATATATATATATATATATATATATATATATATATATATATATATATATATATATATATATATATATATATATATATATATATATATATATATATATATATATATATATATATATATATATATATATATATATATATATATATATATATATATATATATATATATATATATATATATATATATATATATATATATATATATATATATATATATATATATATATATATATATATATATATATATATATATATATATATATATATATATATATATATATATATATATATATATATATATATATATATATATATATATATATATATATATATATATATATATATATATATATATATATATATATATATATATATATATATATATATATATATATATATATATATATATATATATATATATATATATATATATATATATATATATATATATATATATATATATATATATATATATATATATATATATATATATATATATATATATATATATATATATATATATATATATATATATATATATATATATATATATATATATATATATATATATATATATATATATATATATATATATATATATATATATATATATATATATATATATATATATATATATATATATATATATATATATATATATATATATATATATATATATATATATATATATATATATATATATATATATATATATATATATATATATATATATAGATATATATATATATATATATATATATATATATATATATATATATATATATATATATATATATATATATATATATATATATATATATATATATATATATATATATATATATATATATATATATATATATATATATATATATATATATATATATATATATATATATATATATATATATATATATATATATATATATATATATATATATATATATATATATATATATATATATATATATATATATATATATATAAATTATGTTATTTTTAATGCATAATAATATCTATTTTTTAATAATTCATTTAAAAGATCGTTTAACCATTTATAAAATCGACTAAAATAGTTTATTTTCGTATCTCTAATAGTTTAAAAGTTATGTTAGTTTTTAAAAGTACAATAATTACGTGTGTTTTAAAAGTATTATAAATAAAACTTGACAGAATTGCCACACATATGGTTCCACAAATTGCCCAGGGGCAGGGAACCACCCGACTCGTGTGTCCGAGTAGGTGGGTCTGAAGTCAGAGTGGGGAGGAACGTGAAATATCTGGGCCTCCTACTGGACAGTCGCTGGGGCTTCGAAGAGCACTTCGAGCGCCTAGTCCCCCGAATAGAGAGGGTGCTATGCATAGACTGCTGCCCAATCTAGGGGGACCGGCTGACGAAGTTCGCCGCCTCTATGCCGGAGTCGTTCGATCTTTTCGATCGCTTTCATATTGAAATTGAGCTGAAATTCGAATTAAAACTATGTCCTTTCCGAACTGAGAAATGTAGTTATAATTTGTTGTATTGTGTTACATTTTAATAATAAATGGAAACTGATATGTTTTAAGTGTTTTATTTTTTTAACCCTCGACGCAAAAACCACGATAGGTTCGCCGATACCTGTCACGTTGTCCCAAAATCTTCGGTAAAAGGTGGGTCGGAAGGATTTAATCGTCTAGACTTCTGTCTACCTCTATATTGGAGGAATATATAGTAAATATGTTTCTAAAATAAAAACTAGCCTACGATCCCTCGTTACGCGACAAAAAATCAGCTTTCTGCCAGTGTAAGTCCCGTTAAAATCGGTCTAGCCATCTCAGAGATTAGCCGGAACAAACGGACAGACATCTGTAACGCCTAGACCGATTTTGACGGAAATTTCACTGGCGATAGCTGATGTTGTAAGATGTAACTAAGGTTAATATTGTTTTAGAAACAATAATTAGGGTTTCGCGTTAACTACAAAACCGCGAGAAGAGCCGTAGGGGGCAGCATTTAGGCGGAAGCTGTTACGCAACTAAGCTTACTTAGATGCTGCACCGACTAGAGCTTAGCTCTTAAATTAAATAATAAGAAGAGATATACGTTAGAAGAGATATAAGAGATATAGTGTTAGATTCACAATAATATAGTTCTACAAAGCCTAAATTTACTATACTAAAGTTTAAAATTTTAAAAGCTTCAAGTAAAAGCAAAAGCAGATAAAGTTAATGAGGAAAATTAAGAAATACTTGTTCAAGTACTACGGTTAATGAGAACGATAAAGAAGTCCAATTTTGACCCAGAGGTCAGTCGTCGAATCCAACTCGGCTGGGCAGCGTTCGGGAAACTACGCCACATCTTCTCGTCGAGTATACCTCAAAGCCTCGAGATGAAAGTTTACAACAGGTACGTGTTGTCTGGTACTACATATGGATCTGAGAGATGATCCTTCACCGCGGGCCGTAGAACTAAGTTAACCGACATAGCCACAAGGATCAGCGCGCTGAAGTGGCAATGGTCCGGCCACAAAGCTCGTAGAGCTGACATCCGTTGTGGAAGAAAGGTTCTCGAGTGGGAGCCTAGTGCAGGCAATCGCAGTGCGGGACTATCTCTCACAAGATGCTGCGACGACCGGCACAACATTGCGGGGAATCGATGGGTGCAGATGACACAGGACCTTACTATGTGGCGATCGTTGGGAGAGGCTTACGTTCAGCAGAAGACTTCTGTTAGGCTGTTATGACGACGATGATCATGATAAGAAGTACATCTTCTTCTTCTTCTTCTTCCTGCCCTTATCCCATGCTATGTGGGGTCGGCACAACATGTCTTCTTCTTCCACTCTCCTCTATTTCCCGTCATGTCAATACTCACTCCTTTCTTTCTCATGTCTTCTTTCACGCAATCCATCCATCGTTTTTTTGGTCTCCCCATAGCTCTTCGTCCATCCACACTCATCTCTAACATTCTTTTGCCTATATTACATTCTTCCCTCCTCATTACATGCCCGAACCATGCTAACCTACCACTCTTCATTTTCTCTGTCACTGGTGCTACCTTCAGGCTTCCCCTTATATACTCATTCTTTATGCGATCTTTTCTAGTTACTCCACACATCCATCTCAACATTCTCATCTCTGCAGCATGCACTCTTCTTTCATCCGTCACTTTCGTTGCCCAGCACTCTGATCCGATGATAAGAATCCGATGATGATAAGAAGTACATGTCACATGAAATATTGCATTTAAACTTTGTTAGATGAAAGGTCATTTATTGAATAATAACATTTATCGATTGGTAGAGATGTGTTTTTGTTCAAATATATTGACATTTTGATTTTTGTATACTGTTTAGTATTTTGTTATTGAATATGACAGGACCTACGCAAATTAGACTCATTTTTACTAACATTGCGTCATGCATACCAGTATACGTGTAGGTATCGCGATCTAATACTAATTATGCGTTTTCGTGTATCTTTCAACATTAACATTATTTAAACAGAGATAAGTAGCCACTTATAATATGTACAGTGAGGGCAGAGTTAGGAGTTTCTAGGATTTAAACTTATAACAACTTCAAGTAGTTTAAAGATTAAAGATTGGCTATCGTGACTTTCTTGGACTGGCTTGTGAAGGCATCTCTAAATACTCTATGTACGTTGGTGCACTTGGTACCCTACCTATCTCGAAAAATACCAGATTAAAATAAGCAAACTGGTGACAAAGCGATCGCCAATCCGCCTGAATGATCGCGAGAAGCCTGTAGAATCGATCCTGAAATGGACTTTCATAGGCTGTTTTTATGTATATACTCAAACTAACCGCGTTTGTAGCACTATAACAAAATGAATAGTATCACTGAAATCGGTACAGCCCGTTCTGTGATATCAGTATCACTTGCAGGATTAGCTCATTTTGTTTGGGCTAGCTCCTAACACCGGTTAAAATAATATACTCGTAGAGATGTAACAGGATATATCAGAGCACTTTATAACGTAACTGATATCTAGTTCCTAACCATGACATAATTAATATTCTAATTGATATATAAACAAAGAAGAAAAACAAAAATAAACTTTAAAACGTTAAGATATTTGCACGTTCCTCGCCAGGTATCCGAGCTGCTGCGCCACTGCACGGACCCCCACGTCCTCGGCGTCACCAGGTCCAATTGGGAGCCCTGGATCTAGTCACGAACGATGCGATGCGATATTGAAATTGAGCTGAAACTCGAATTAAAACTATGTCCTCTCCGAACTAAGAAATTTAGTAATAATTTGTTGTATTGTGTTATATTTTTATAATAAATGGAAACTGACATGTTTTAACTGTTTTATTTCTTTAACAATCTTCGCAAAAACGACGATAAGCTCTCCGCTACCTGTCACGTTGTCCCAAAATCTTCGGTGAAAGGTGGGTCGGAAGGATTTAATCGTCTAGACTTCTGTCTACCTCTGTATTGGAGGAATATATGTGAATATGTTTCTAAAACAAAAAGTAGCCTCTATGAATTGGTGACTTTGAAAGGAGTATGAAGCGATACAATTTACGTTACTACGACAAAAAAACATATGTAGCGCGATGCCGGGGCGGCTATAAACAGATTTTGAGGGGACAAAATGTATTGCCTTTCTTAAGTAAGACTATAGAAGTCTAGAAAGCCACGTGTAGAACTGAAAACCGCATCTAAATCCGTTCTATAGATTTCAATTCACAAACAAATAATTTTCCATTTTTAGAAACCGATGCAGGAATCTTTGAGATTCGTGCGTCAGTTTCTAAGTTGAAAAACAAGACATTAGAGAATGGAAACAGGATCAAAATCCGTTCTGTAGCTTTAGTGACAACCTTGAACAAACATTTAAGAACTGTAAATTTCATCTTTTTCGGCTCAAACAGTAACCTATACCGTTGTAGAAGCGATCGTTGCGTTACTCTATGGAGAAAGAATTACTAAAAAAAATCACTTCATTCTCTAACTAACTAATAAATGTATTGGAATCGGAATCATTCGGAATCGCTGTCGTCGGAGGAGGGCGCGTCGTCCACGTCCACATTGAACTTGTACTCCTGGTCCGCGCCCAGGTAGGAGTCCGACATGAAGTAGAGCGTGTAGGTGTGCCGGCCGCCCGCGCCGCACACGAAGTCCATCCGCACCCGCGCGGCGCGCGCCAGCGACACGCGCTTGATGGACAGCAGGCTGTTGCTCTTCGGCTCGCCCACCACCACCCACCAGCCCTCCTCGCGCTTCTGCGGCACACGCACACGCGACATGGCGGGACATGGAGCCACTCGGGCCAGCGGGACATAAGTGTGTGTCTGAAATGTTCAGCATGAATGAATTTTTTATTTTATTATGTTGCAAATATTACTTTCGACTTATACATTTCACTTATATAACGGTAAGTTAAACGGTCAATTATAGTTTACTAAGTTTTAATAGATAATTGTATAAATTAATAGTGAAACATTTAATTTCAATTAATATTCGGCCTATTTATAAAAATGGTACTTTTAATAATATTTCTAATGTAAAAATATTATTTTAACATTGGCTTAAAAGGGATGTTGTATTGACAAACTAGTCGGGGGGCATTCGATGCTGCAACCATATTTGATGTTAGACGCAACATACAATTAAAAAACTACATATGTTTTCATATTTTAATTAATGTTGTTAGTATGGATCAATAAACATTTATTGAAGTCTAAGTTTGATTTTGATTTGTCTGACCCTTGACAACGGTATGTGTATATTTATTCATTGGAATAAGAATTTAAATTCGTCTATCGACACAGAGTCTATCTCTAGCGGAGATAAAACAGGCGAAAGAAATTTTTATAATGTTGGAAATACAATATTAACTCTTTTCCTAGACATTAGTCGGGCACGATCACCTCAGTTCTAGGTGTCATATTAACGTATTTATTTATTTATTTGCTTGTATATGTACATACATTGGAGAGAAGAATATAAAATTCCCATTTGAAGTTCTTAAAAATATTTACACACCTTGAAAGAGTATATAGCAATTTGATTTTTGTTGATATATATACATATTTCTATAAAGTATATTATATTAAGTATATTATAAATTAACTAATGAATTCTTTAAATTAATTAATGAATTCTTTACTTATTTAATTTTGTATTATTATTAATTAATATATTTTTCTTAGTCAATGATTATACAACTGTCTGTATTAGAATGTCTCCCGCAAGATGCTGCGACGACCTGCAGAACATTGCGGGAAGTCGATGGGTGCAAATGACACAGGACCTTTCTATGTGGCGATCCTTAGGAGAGGCGTATGTTCAGCAGTAGACTTCTGTTAGACTGTTATGATGACGATGATCATGATAAGAAGTACATGTCACATGAGATATTGCAATTACACTTTGTTAAATGAAAGGTCATTTATTGAATGACAACATTTATCGATTGGTCTACCATCTTTAGATGTATGTTTCTGTTTAAATATATTGAGATTTTGATGTTTTATACTTTTCATTTTTTATTATTGAATATGACCTGTCATATACGCAAATTACACTCATTTTTACTAACATTATCACATGCACACCAGTGTACATATAGATATCGCAATCTCATACTTATTATGCGTTTTCGTGTATCTTTCAACATTAACATTATTAAAACAGAGATAAGTAGCTACTTATAATATGTACAGTGAGGGCAGAGTTAGAAGTCTCTAGGATTTAAACTTATAACAACTTCAAGTAGTTTCAAGATTAAAGATTGGCTATCGTGACTTTCTTGGATTGGCTTGTGAAGGCACCTCTAAATAATCTATGTACGTCGGTGCACTTGGACGGCTGTCGCAGTTCCGGGGGCTGGTGCGCGGCGGAGGGGGCAGCGCCCACTCCTGACGGCGCAGCTGCAGCGTGGAGGAGCAGGTCACAAACTGACCCTGTGGCTTAGTTGCTAGCGACCCCGCCTTCGAAGCTAGGGGTTGATGATTTACATGTGCATACGAATCCTCTCTGTCCGTGAGTGTCTCGAGAGGCGACAGAGGGAGAGCCCTACCTACCCTACCTATCTCGAAAAATACCAGATTAAAATGAGCAAACTGGTGACAAAGCGATCGCCAATCCGCCTGAATGATCGCGAGAAGCCTGTAGAATCAATCCTGAAATGGACTTTCATAGGCTGTTTTTTATGTATATACTCAAACTAACCGCGTTCGTAGCACTATAACACAATGAAAAGTATCACTGAAATCGGTAGAGCCCGTTCTGTGATATCAGTATCACTTGCAGGATTAGCTCATTTTGTTTGGGCTAGCTCCTAACACCGGTTAAGATAATATACTCGTAAAGATGTGAATGGATGTGAATAACAGGATATATCAGAGCACTTTGTTACGTAACTGATATCTAGTTCCCAACCATGACATAATTAATATTCTAAATGATATATAAACATTTAAAACGTCAAGATATTTGCACGTTCCTCGCCAGGTATCCGAGCTGCTGCGCCACTGCACGGACCCCCACGTCCTCGGCGTCACCAGGTCCAATTGGGAGCCCTGGATCTAGTCACGAACGATGCGATGCGATATTGAAATTGAGCTGAAACTCTAATTAAAACTATGTCCTTTCCGAACTAAGAAATTTACTAATAATTTGTTGTATTGTGTTATATTTTTATAATAAATGGAAACTGACATGTTTTAACTGTTTTATTTCTTTAACAATCTACGCAAAACAACGATAAGCTCGTCGCTACCTGTCACGTTGTCCCAAAATCTTCGGTGAAAGGTGGGTCGGAAGGATTTAATCGTCTAGACTTCTGTCTACCTCTGTATTGGAGGAATATATGTGAATATGTTTCTAAAATAAAAGTAGCCTACGATCCCACGTTACGCCACAAAAATCAGCTTTCTGCCAGTGTAAGTCCCGTTGAAATCGGTCTAGCCGTCTCAGAGATTAGCCGGAACAAACGGACAGACACCTGAAACGTCTGGACCGATTTTGACGGGACTTTCACTGGCGGTAGCTGATGTTGTAAGGTGTAACTAAGGCTAGCATTATTTTAGAAACAATAATTAGGGTTTCGCGTTAACTACAAAACCGCGAGAAGAACCGCAGAGGGCAGCATTTAGTCGAAGGCTGTTACACAACTAGGCTTACTTACTTAGATGCTGCACCGACAAAAGCTTATGTTACTTTCGACTTATACATTACACTTATATAACGTACACACATAACAGCTTGCAGTAGTCCACTGCTGGATATAGGCCTCTCGCGTGCCGTAATCGCCACGCTTGGCAGGCAGATTGGCGATCGCACTACCAGACACCTCGCAACCTAACCTAACATAACCTAACCTAACATTTGTACTTAGGACGGGTATTATTCCTTGGGGCATCTATGATGATATTATTCCTTGGGGCATATAGACTAAGGGGAAAATCTTAAAGAGTAAATCTACTTTTTCTACATGTCTCGGGACTGGGTATTTGTGGCCCATTCGTTGTTTCTTATTCCATAACACAAGTGAGTTTGCTACTTACGCATCAGACATCGGTGCAATGTATGTGATTTTCAACCTATCAATGTATGTTTCTACGTATGTATTGTTGGGTTAATTAATGTTAAGAGAGCCTTGAGATATAATTACAAATTCATACTTAATTATTCAATCCAAATGTAACTAAGGCCATTTATGGCCATGTGTCCAATGGTATTTTAACATAAGCCTAAAAAGAGATATTGTTTTGTCTAATTTTTCAGTGTTCATAGCTATTGCGTTAATTAATGTTTACATAGTTTTAATGGATAATTATAAATCCATTGTTTTTAATATTTAATTTTAATATACTGAGGCTATTTATAAAAACAGTATTTGTAATAAGATTTCTTATATAATAACACTATCTTAACATTGGTTTTAAAAGGGACGTTGTTTTGAAAGATGTTCAGTGTTCAAGTTAAACGGTCAATTATAGTTTACTAAGTTTTAATAGATAATTGTATAAATTAATAGTGAAACATTTAATTTAAATTAATATTCGGCCTATTTATAAAAATGGTACTTTTAAGAATATTTCTAATGTAAAAATATTATTTTAACATTGGCTTAAAAGGGATGTTGTATTGACAAACTAGCCGGGGGGTATTCGATGCTGCAACCATGTTTGATGTTAGACGCAACATACAATTAAAAAACTACATTTGTTTTCATATTTTAATTAATGTTGTTAGTATGGATCAATAAACATTTATTGAAGTCTAAGTTTGATTTTGATTTGTCTGACCCTTGACAACGGTATGTGTATATTTATTCATTGGAATAAGAATTTAAATTCGTCTATCGACACAGAGTCTATCTCTAGCGGAGATAAAACAGGCGAAAGAAATTTTTATAATGTTGGAAATACAATATTAACTCTTTTCCTAGACATTAGTCGGGCACGATCACCTCAGTTCTAGGTGTCATATTAACGTATTTATTTATTTATTTGCTTGTATATGTACATACATTGGAGAAAAGAATATAAAATTCCCATTTGAAGTTCTTAAAAATATTTACACACCTTGAAAGAGTATATAGCAATTTGATTTTTGTTGATATATATACATATTTCTATAAAGTATATTATAAATTAACTAATGAATTCTTTAAATTAATTAATGAATTCTTTAAATTAATTAATGAATTCTTTACATATTTAATTTTGTATTAATATTAATTAATATATTTTTCTTAGTCAATGATTATACAACTGTCTGTATTAGATTGTCTCCCGCAAGATGCTGCGACGACCTGCAGAACATTGCGGGAAGTCGATGGGTGCAAATGACACAGGACCTTTCTATGTGGCGATCCCTAGGAGAGGCGTATGTTCAGCAGTAGACTTCTGTTAGACTGTTATGATGACGATGATCATGATAAGAAGTACATGTCACATGAGATATTGCAATTACACTTTGTTAGATGAAAGGTCATTTATTGAATGACAACATTTATCGATTGGTCTACCATCTTTAGATGTATGTTTCTGTTTAAATATATTGAGATTTTGATGTTTTATACTTTTAGTATTTTATTATTGAATATGACCTGTCATATACGCAAATTACACTCTTTTTACTAACATTATCACATGCACACCAGTGTACATATAGATATCGCAATCTCATACTTATTATGCGTTTCGTGTATCTTTCAACATTAACATTATTAAAACAGAGATAAGTAGCTACTTATAATATGTACAGTGAGGGCAGAGTTAGAAGTTTCTAGGATTTAAACTTATAACAACTTCAAGTAGTTTCAAGATTAAAGATTGGCTATCGTGACTTTCTTGGATTGGCTTGTGAAGGCACCTCTAAATACTCTATGTACGTCGGTGCACTTGGACAGCTGTCGCAGTTCCGGGGCTGGTGCGCGGCGGGAGTGGGCAGCACTTGCTCCCCGGGACCGGGCGCAGCTGCAGCGTGGAGGAGCAGGTCACAAACTGACCCTGTAGCTTAGTTGCTAGCGACCCCGCCTTCGAAGCTAGGGGTTGATGATTTACATGTGCATACGAATCCTCTCTGTCCGTGAGTGTCTCGAGAGGCGACAGAGGGAGAGCCGTACCTACCTACCTATCTCGAAAAATACCAGATTAAAATGAGCAACTGGTGAGAAAGCGATCGCCAATCCGCCTGAATGATCGCGAGAAGCCTGTAGAATCAATCCTGAAATGGACTTTCATAGGCTGTTTTTATGTATATACTCAAACTTACCGCGTTCGTAGCACTATAACACAATGAATAGTATCACTGAAATCGGTAGAGCCCGTTCTGTGATATCAGTATCACTTGCAGGATTAGCTCATTTTGTTTGGGCTAGCTCCTAACACCGGTTAAGATAATATACTGCAAAGATGTGAATGGATGTGAATAACAGGATATATCAGAGCACTTTGTTACGTAACTGATATCTAGTTCCTAACCATGATATAATTAATATTCTAAATGATATATAAACATTTAAAACGTTAAGATAATTGCACGTTCCTCGCCAGGTATCCGAGCTGCTGCGCCACTGCACGGACCTCCACGTCCTCGGCGTCACCAGGTCCAATTGGGAGCTCCTGGATCTAGTCACGAACGATGCGATGCGATATTGAAATTGAGCTGAAACCTAATTAAAACTATGTCCTTCCGAACTAAGAAATTTACTAATAATTTGTTGTATTGTGTTATATTTTTATAATAAATGGAAACCGACATGTTTTATCTGTTTCATTTCTTTAACAATCTACGCAAAAACAATCTACGCAAAATCGCTACCCGTCACGTTGTCCCAAAATCTTCGGTGAAAGGTGGGTCGGAAGGATTTAATCGTCTAGACTTCTGTCTACCTCTGTATTGGAGGAATATATAGAATATGTTTCTAAATAAAAAGTAGCCTACGATCCCACGTTACGCCACAAAAAATCAGCTTTCTGCCAGTGTAAGTCCCGTTGAAATCGGTCTAGCCGTCTCAGATATATATATATATATATATATATATATATATATATATATATATATATATATATATATATATATATATATATATATATATATATATATATATATATATATATATATATATATATATATATATATATATATATATATATATATATATATATATATATATATATATATATATATATATATATACATATTTCTATAAAGTATATTATATTAAGTATATTATATTAAGTATATTATATTAAGTATATTATATTAAGTATATTATATTAAGTATATTATATTAAGTATATTATATTAAGTATATTATAAATTAACTAATGAATTCTTTAAATTAATTAATGAATTCTTTAAATTAATTAATGAATTCTTTACTTATTTAATTTTGTATTATTATTAATTAATATATTTTTCTTAGTCAATGATTATACAACTGTCTGTATTAGAATGTCTCCCGCAAGATGCTGCGACGACCTGCAGAACATTGCGGAAGTCGATAAGTGCAAATGACACAGGACCTTTCTATGTGGCGATCCTTAGGAGGCGTATGTTCAGCAGTAGACTTCTGTTAGACTGTTATGATGACGATGATCATGATAAAGTACATGTCACATGAGATATTGCAATTACACTTTGTTAAATGAAAGGTCATTTATTGAATGACAACATTTATCGATTGGTCTACCATCTTTAGATGTATGTTTCTGTTTAAATATATTGAGATTTTGATGTTTTATACTTTTTAGTATTTTATTATTGAATATGACCTGTCATATACGCAAATTACACTCATTTTACTAACATTATCACATGCACACCAGTGTACATATAGATATCGCAATCTCATACTTATTATGCGTTTTCGTGTATCTTTCAACATTAACATTATTAAAACAGAGATAAGTAGCTACTTATAATATGTACAGTGAGGGCAGAGTTAGAAGTTTCTAGGATTTAAACTTATAACAACTTCAAGTAGTTTCAAGATTAAAGATTGGCTATCGTGACTTTCTTGGATTGGCTTGTGAAGGCACCTCTAAATACTCTATGTACGTCGGTGCACTTGGACGGCTGTCGCAGTTCCGGGGGCTGGTGCGGGCGCAGCTGCAGCGTGGAGGAGCAGGTCACAAACTGACCCCGTAGCTTAGTTGCTAGCGACCCCGCCTTCGAAGCTAGGGGTTGATGATTTACATGTGCATACGAATCCTCTCTGTCCGTGAGTGTCTCGAGAGGCGACAGAGGGAGAGCCCTACCTACCCTACCTATCTCGAAAAATACCAGATTAAAATGAGCAAACTGGTGACAAAGCAATCGCCAATCCGCCTGAATGATCGCGAGAAGCCTGTAGAATCAATCCTGAAATGGACTTTCATAGGCTGTTTTTTATGTATATACTCAAACTAACCGCGTTCGTAGCACAATAACACAATGAATAGTATCACTGAAATCGGTAGAGCCCGTTCTGTGATATCAGTATCACTTGCAGGATTAGCTCATTTTGTTTGGGCTAGCTCCTAAGCTGTGCCCAAAAAATGAGCTAATCCTGCAGTGATACTGATATCACAGAACGGGCTCTTCCGATTTCAGTGATACTATTCATTGTGTTATAGTGCTACGAACGCGGTTAGTTTGAGTATATACATAAAAACAGCCTATGAATGTCCATTTCAGGATTGATTCTACAGGCTTCTAGCAATCATTCAGGCGGATTGTCGATCGCTTTGTCACCAGTTTGCTCATTTTAATCTGGTATTTTCGAGATAGGTAGAATTAGGTAGGGCTCTCCCTCTGTCGCCTCTCGAGACACTCCACCAGGACAGAGAGGATTCGTATACATGTAAATCATCAACCCCTAGCTTCGAAGGCGGGGTCGCTAGCAACTAGCTACAGGGTCAGTTTGTGACCTGCTCCTCCAGGCTGCATCACGATAGCCAATCTTTAATCTTGAAACTACTTGAATTTGTTATAAGTTTAAATCCTAGAAACTTCTAACTCTGCCCTCACTGTACATCTTACAAGTAGCTACTTATCTCTGTTTTAATAATGTTAATGTTGAAAGATACACGAAAAC